>CM037780.1:20614936-20664936 GCA_021229015.1 Solen grandis | reverse complement strand
CATGAAGGAGCGCGTCCCAAAGTTCATCAGCCACCACTATGTGCAAATCAGAGCAGGCCGGAATGTGATACTAATGTTGTAGAGTTGACAAGAAGTGCTAATTTGACTAATGGCCATTCGTATTCCAGTGTTCCTCTCTCTGGTGCTATATCTAGTCACAAAGAAAATCAATTAGAGCTAAAATCAAACAGTGGCATTGTTGGGGATTACTTTTTTGCAAAAGGTGAATCAAACTCTGGGGCAGATAGCAGTCACTGTTCTGCATCTTGTGCATCCAACCCTAGTTTTGTTGACCGTTACATCCGGTCTGATATTCAAGATGATGTCCCTCGATGGGCTGACCCCGCTTGTCAGGGCATTAAGTTTGTTGATGATGATGATCATAGTGGAAAGGAAGGGCCCTATGAAAGTAACATTATTTGTGATAGTAGTCAGGTTTTGACTCCCACATCAGACACACCAAAACGTTTATATTTGGAAGGTGAGTCGCAGGAAACTGATTTTAAAGAATTGATTCTCAGTGGACCTGGTGAAGCTAGGGCTTTAAAGGAGAGACGATTAAGCTCAGATTCAACCGAAGACGAGGTAACCAGCATTATGAACTCGGCTGACAATATCTCAGAGGATAACAATATATCAGGAAGTGAAATGGACCTTTCTGCTCACAGTCTGGACGAGAAAGGAATAATTTCTGTGTCTAAAGTAAAACGTAAATCCTCATTGTTAAGTGAATTTGAGAGGCTTGATATCACACAGACTGCTTCCCTGCCAGCCT
Source organism: Solen grandis (assembly GCA_021229015.1). Classification (NCBI taxonomy): domain Eukaryota; kingdom Metazoa; phylum Mollusca; class Bivalvia; order Adapedonta; family Solenidae; genus Solen; species Solen grandis. Next base: position 20,664,161 of record CM037780.1, on the reverse strand, counting down.
CTCCTGTACACAGGCTTCATAAACCAGACTCTCCTACGAAAAAAATCAAAGAAGACCTTCTCAGAGGCAAGTGCAAGCACCATAGTCCAATTTTTAAACGCAAGTCAAAGTATGTTCGGTCCCTCGAGAATTCTGATGAGGATTTCAGCTCATCTGTGGAAGACATCCGATTATCACACAACTACAGAAATCTTGAATCATTCCAGAAAGCTCAGTTGAAACAGAAGGTATACCTCATGTTTTTTTTTAACTCACCTGATTACCTCATGCCTAGAGCCTTTGTCCATTGTCAACTTTTGCTTTAAACGACGTCATCATCCTAAACTGCTGAGCAAATTTGATAAAACTTTACAGGAATAAATAGCTAAAATGGTCATTGTCCCAAACAAAATGGCTGCCAGAACTAAAAACAGAAAAATCTTTAAACAATATCTCAACCACTAAGCAGATTTTGAAGAAACTCAATAGGAATGATTATTGGGTGATACTGCACAAACATTAGCTAAAATGGTTCCAGTAAGCCAAACAGGATGGCTGCCAGGGCTAAAAATAGAAAAAACTTTAAATGACATCTCCTCCATAACCACTGGGCAGATTTTGATGAAACTCAATAGAACATAATTAATCAGTATCAAGTCCAGTTGTCAATATCAGCACATTTATTTCAGAGTTTTGACCATTTGCTTCTTAACTAAAATATATTATGTGCAGTTTTATCCTTATTTAAGTATTTTCTATGTGGCAGTTGAATTCAAGTGAGCGATTAAGTGCCATCATGGTCCTCTTGTTATTTAAATTTAATTTTTCGGTATGACATCTCCCAGTCTTGAATTATACATTTGTCACGCCATATCCTTTCATAAAAGGTCTGTCTTGTGTTATATCTGTCACATATCTGTGACTCGATTCATTCCTTAACCTCAAGAATATTCATTTAATCATTTACGACCTGATGAATATTGATGTACTGAATTTTAAATGATCTGCTGAATTTTAAATGGTACACAAAGCAGTTGATATTTTTTTCCCAGCACACTGTGTAAAATCTAAGCTATAATATTGTATGAGGAAACAGAGGAGACCCTGATAAGGGTTAATACCCGCATGTCTCTCTTCATGTGACGAATCCAGCCACTCCGCAGTCTGACAGACTAATTAATATTTCATGCATTTATGCTGTATACTTTTTTTGATTGATCATCCTCAAGTTTCACGTGATTTCCCTTGATATTTCAGTATTTTGGGGGAAATTTATGTATTACAGAGGAGACCATTCTAAGATTAAACAATTTAGTCATTTTATTTCCCCCAAACAAAAATATAGGAGGAATTGTAGTTAAATAGCTGTGGCATCAGTTCCCCTGATATCTTTATATACTCACCAACACTGATATCTTTTGTTATCATGGTTACCATTCTGATTACACATAAGTATACCACCACCTCACAGAAGTGGGGGCTATATAGGAATCACATTCGTCCCATCCTGTCACGTTCTGTCCTGTCACGTTTGGTCCTGTCCCGTCCCATCCTGCCACGTCCCGTCCTGTCACGTCCCATCCTGCCACGTCCCAGTCCTGTCACGTCCCATCCTGCCACATCCAGTCCTGTCACGTCCCGTCCTACAGTAACATTACATGAAGACAAGGTGGGATGGCAGGGGTTTTCTTAAGTGGATGCCCGCTTGCCCGCACCGGGTTAAAATCACCGCGGGCAAGTGATTTTTCAAAGAAGATAGCCCGGCGGGCAAGTTTATTTTTGTAAATAAAATCTTTCTTTTTTTAATTTTTTTTTTCTACATTATATTAGGGGTGAGTTGCACATTGTGTTTGATACATATTAACAATAATTCAACATAATATTACACATATTTTGTTTTAAACATTATCAAACACCAACTTAAAAATGGGGCAGCCTGTTTTCACTGGGGGCAAGTAGATGTTCAAAGTAACTTGTCCCCAGGGCAAGTGAAAGTCAAATCCTTAAGTAAACCCCTGGATTGGGGGGGGGGGGGGCATTATACACCTTTAGTGATAGTTCTAGTTCAACTTTGTACCTCTCCAAAGAAGAGCAGTACCTCCTGGATAAAACTCATCCTACTTTAAATTCCTGTAACAGTCCTGTATCATCCTTGAATGTGTTTTCATGGAATATCCAGGTGACTAAACAACTGATGTTTCAGTAATACTACACATGTTTAATCCCAGGCATGTGGAAGGACAATTGGTCAACTGTTCAGACATAATGGTTTTCTCCAGGTACTCTGGTTTCTTCCCACATCTTGAACCATCATCAATAAGATATTCATAAATGGTATTGCTTTGAACATCAGACTTCATTGAATGTAGTTAACTGAGGGCAAAACAATAGGTGATAATTTACTTAAATTTTTGCTTGCAAAATAAAAAAAAACACATTTTTGTGTGTAATTTATTCTAAAGTAATGAAGAAAAATCGAACTTTATTTGGGGAAAAAAGTTTTCACAACTTATGTTAATGACTGTGTTGGATTATATTGTCATTATTGTGGGAGAAAACTTGAGTGCGCAGAGAATGCCCACTTTGCTTGACAAGTCATCGCTGTAACTTCACACATAAGTTTCAGGAAATAAAGCTCTGGACACATTTGTTAAAAGCAAAGTGTATACATTACTTTATGCTTTCCAGACAAATAGCAATATACAAGACGTAATAACTGCTATAATGCTTAATTGGTAGTCCAATATAGTTAACCATGTTGTCATTACATAACAACCGTTACAAAGTTTTGACTTGAAGTTCATGGTTTGAACCATGTAATGTTGGTATTCACATGATAATACAGGGCATAGCATTGAATCTACTTTGTACACGATGAACTTGTCACACTCAAACTTAGTCTCTCTAATGGGTGGTTCTTACGATTTCCTCTCACATAAATCTATCAATGCTACTTACGTCCTTAATACTAATAGAATATGAGGTCAACTTGACATTTTACTGAGACCAATCTGCTGGTAAGACCTAGATCTCAGCAGCTAATTCGTCATCTTAAGACGACAGTAGCATGACAGGCTGAAAGCACTGTATGGTGTTAATTTGTGGCCTTAATGGGTTGTCCAGACATACTTGCACTTCAATTAAAGCAGAATTTCTCCTTCATGAAGGTTTGACTTCCTCAGAAGGACAGATTCCCAGACACCAGAAGGAAATGTCTTTTCCTGATTAGCTTGATTGTCATATATACAAGTTCAGATTTCTTTTCTCCTGTCCAGCATTCTCTAATAAAAGCAGCTTAAATGCATTGCATTATGGGTAAACAGTGCATTAAATCAGGAATTTTCAATTTGGGATCATTAAAGATATGAAGATGTGATTGTTAAGAGATGAAGTAAATCTTAGTTGAACCTTTTTAATATCTTTTAGCTTACCTGAGTACAAATTTACTGAAACAAGGATGATCTCCTTGAAAATAATGCTTTGAGGGGTTAGGGCTGTAAAGTGTGATTATCATCAAATCTTAAATCTGACTGATGCTGCACATCTCTGAAACCACTGGCATGGCAACAGAAAAAAAAAGAAAACTTTAACCCTTTCCCTCATAGAGGAAACCATGAAAAGACCTATGCGAACAGCATAAAACCAGATCAGCCTGCGAGTTACTCGCAGGCTGATCAGGTTTTATGCTGTTTGCTGCTCCTCAGTGGTCTAGAAATGAGGATTTTATAATTAAATTTGGTAAGGTTTAACTGTGGTTTTCTGCAGATCAGGCTTTATGTGGTACCTATTGAATGCATCAAAATGAGTCTATATGAGGGAAAGGGTTAAAGATCATTTCCTTCCAAACTACTGGCCAGATTTCAAAATGTGACTATTATCTTGCCAAGGCTGACTTGGTATTGGACCACTATCTCTAATTGTGGCCTATGAAGTATAAAAAATGTCATATTTAACTTTGTTTACAGTCTAGCATCCGTATTTATAAAGCATTCTTGATCAGTTGTACCAAGGATTACTATGCCTTGTATGAAGTTATGGTCCATAATACTTAAGGCATAAGGCCTTTAGAGCAAGCAATATAGGGCCATCATTGCCCTCTTTTTTTTAATGAACACCATATCTCAGTAACCACTTAAGGTATGTTAATGATATTTGATAGGAATGTAGAGCAGGGCTATGTGATCAGTCACATAAAAGAATGATACATCTCACTTCATTTTTGATACGATAATGGCCCCTTTTTGACTTAGATTTACGTTGACCCAAGGGTTAACATTTCTTTGTGAACTCCCATTTCTCAGCATCCACTGCAGTATGCTGATGATTTTGATAGGAAATGTAGGGTAGGACTAGTAGATCAATCACATTCAAGAATGGTACCTCTCACTTTATTTTTTTACACAGTTATGGCCCCTTTTCAACATAAAATTTGCCAAAAATACCTTGTCTATCAATTACTCATCATAGTTTACTTTTAGTTTATTTATCCATCTCAAAAAATTAAAGCCAGGTTAAACTCTCAGCAAAATATGTATTTTCACAGTTATGGCCCTTTTTCAACATAGAATATACTAAAAATACCTTGTTCAATTAAATAGGCTTCATGAATAAACTCATTCCCCTCCATATCAAGCATGTCTTTGGATGCCATTTTGAAACACATTGACAAGGGAAGGTACTCTGTTTGCTAACCAACCTACCTACCAAATTTGAGGAGGTGTGTAGTGATGGGTTAATGACAGGTGCTGCTGTGTTAATAGATATTACTGAACATGTTATTTTCCTGATCAAGCAGACTGAAAAAGTCCTTGGTCTATCATACCTCCTTTTCTGTGACTAACTATGCTTTATCATGCAGGAGCAACAGGGCTGTCCACAAATTTTTTTTGTTTTGTCAACTGCTGTAATCAGAGGTGACACATACGGATCACTTCTCCATCATCTATCTGTCTGTTTTTCACACTTACCTGTCAGGCTATCTTCTGCAGGTGACACACGTGTTCCAAGTAACACTCCAACCGGCTTGCAGTAGGTAGATTTTTCTACCCCCATGCCTCAGTGTATTCGGGGTCTTCCTCTGTCTGTAATTAGCTGGACGTCGCTATATGGCTGAAATACTGTCACAGCGACAGTAAACTCAATCAATCAATCAATCCAAGTAACACTTCTTGTATTAAGACAATGCTACTCTGGAACTGTGTTTGGTAGTCTTATGAACTACCGTATCCTTACTTTAGATTTAAACCTAGGGAATCGGCTAATGAGTTTCTTGGAATAAACAAAAACTTGTCTTAGAGTCATAACAAAACACAAATGCCATTGTCCATGTCAATGAAAGGGATATATGTTTATGTTTTGAGAACTTGTTTTATAACTGATGCAGAATAACATCGTAATTTTCTGATCTCAGTTGCGACGAGTTCGTAGTCGTGGGGAGGACAAGCGGAAGGGGCGACAGTTTGTAATGCACAATAAAGCACCACTGTGGAATGAGAACAGTCAGGTATACCAGCTGGACTTTGGCGGTCGTGTCACACAGGAGTCGGCCAAAAACTTTCAGATTGAATTCCGTGGAAAACAAGTAAGAACAGTTTCTTAGTGGTCACCTATCAGTGGACCTTTTCACTGTTTAACAAATTATCAAAATCAGGTAATTGACTGTTCAAATTGCTACACTGTGGTGTCAAAGTTGACCTGGTTTACCCTATAGAATATGACTGTAATTACAAATTAAAAATTCTTTTATGTTAATTATTAATTTACAGCATAAATTAATCCATTTATACTTTGCACCTTACAAAAATTTTATAATTTGTCCACTCTGAACTTGCTGTATTCGGTACAAAGTTGTAACTACCAGTACCTTTTGTGATACTATATATATGCTAGCAGTTGATCTAGCAGTGGAAAAGAAATTCCTACACAGTGGATGCCAATAAGACTTGAATTTTAATTGGCAAGATCAATTAGTTCACTGTACAATCAATTAAGCTAACACATACATTAAGTTCTGACTCCAAATTGGCTGGATTATGAAACAAACAACTGGATTCCCCAAGTGGCTGGATTAATGAATCTTTTCTTAAACTTTTGAACCTCATTAATCCAGACAACTCCATTTCCAACCCAGAGTGACTATTTTGAAAATCTGGGTTAACAATTCCTGTCACATACAATAGAGACTTCAGAAATTGACTGGATTGTACAAAAAGGAAATTCATTTTCTTTTGCTCACCAGAAAGTGAACATGAGGGTCTTACTGTGTAAAGCATGTATTACCCACCTCTTTGGGTATGTGTGATGAAAATGCAGTCTTTCTGACTTGCACACAATTATTTAGCTTTCAATCATTTATCAGCTGCCTTCCTCCATCAAATGATTGAATCTTTGTAATTAGTGTTGGAACTGATGTAGACAAGGGGTGTGATTTTCAGCAATAAACACTGTATCTATGAGGGGTGGTTATAAAGTTTATGGGTAGTCTCTTATTTCTGATTATAAATTACTCAACTGACTTGAACATTGGCAAACATATAAAATTAGGGTCTGTTTATTACATGAGACAACAGCAAATGCACAAATTAAATTTTGCAGGTAATTCTTTGTTGTTATAGCAACACACTTTCCTAAGATTATTGCACTTTGAAATGCACGTTTTCTCTGAAGTGGCATTAAGTAATGGAATAGATATTTTTTTATTAAAAGAGACATTTCATTTCGCCTAGTTTACTGGTATTAAAAGGCTAGCTTTTCTAGTCCTCGTCGTTGGTGTGGTAGTGAAAAACTTGAACTTTGGCTAAAACTTATAATTACATAGTCTGTCATCAAACTTCACATACTTGGTCATTATCACAACGGCTACATTCTCATCAAGGGCCATAACTCTTGAGTCCATTTTGATCTAATTAAAAAAACAAAGTTGTCTGGCATCTAAATGACTGAAATGAGCAAGGATAAGAGGGTCAAGAAAAAAAACACTATTAATCATGTCACTCTTAATGTGTGCTGTGGTTAAGTTAGTGTTATGCTTAATGTTAGCATAACTTTGATATTTGCATCATAGTTTGTACTTGCCATACTTTAATTCTTTCTTAGCAACATACACTTATTTTTTTCACATACTGAACTTTATGACTGCCCCTTGTACAAGAGAACTTGTTGATTAAACTACAACTAAGTCTCACACAGATTTAATTAAGAGTTGTAAAATCGAATAGTCTTGTTCAATCCAAACAAAAAAGGAAAATTCCTTTCTTGATTTTCTGCTGAAATCATTATTAGATTTATTTGACTGATTAATCTTGTTTAAGAGTCTGGTTTAGTTTGAGCAACCATGTTACTTTGTTTTGAGCGGTTTTAAATCAGCAGAGAAAAATTAATCCAAGATTATGTTTTTTTAATTTCATGAACAATGTTAATTTTCTTAATTTATTTTCTGTCTGGCTTTACCTACACACAATTTCAAACCCAATTTAAAGTTAAGTTGTTTGCCAGCAATCTTACATCACTGTAAAATCATTTAATTTTGTTGTGGATTACCTTTTTTTTTTTTGGTTATGCTCAACTTTCACCAACAAATGTTCCCATAATATAGCCTTTAATGCAGATTCAGTGAAATTTTATGTCAATGAAAACAAGTTATACAGTAGTGTTGTTTCTTTTTATGAAACCTTTTTCTCCAAGTGGCATGTTTTTAATGTTATTGCAATTAAGATTATTAGACCAGGGACGACTTTAATAAATCTCTGCATTTTGTGTCTGGAAAATCATTGCATGCTGCAACATAATTCATTTATTATGCAGTGAAACCTATGCAAGGATGACATTGACATTTATGACCCCCAAGGTCAAAGGCAAACTGCGTGGGCATGGCATTCATTCCAACATCGCTTGTTTATGACATGAACTTAATTTAATTACTGTCTCACTGATGGGATTTTCTTCAAATCAAAGTATGATCCATTTCAGGTGATGCAGTTTGGTCGCATAGACAGTAACGCATACACCCTGGACTTCCAATATCCATTTCAGGTGATGCAGTTTGGTCGCATAGACAGTAACGCATACACCCTGGACTTCCAATATCCATTTACTGCAATACAAGCCTTCGCTGTGGCCCTGGCCAATGTGACACAACGTTTGAAGTAGGCTTGGCCATCACTGTGACTTCATTAGATAATAGAATGGACGCAAGTCTCAACTTCCTGTCTCTGTACTGACCGTATAAACTGCCCTGGGGACCAGCTGCACGCCTTGCCATATGAGGATGGAGGAAGTTGTCCATCAGAGATGGAGTGAGTGTAGTGTGAAGCCTCCCTCGGCCATCTCTTATTGAATCTCAGTTGTCACTCAACTTGAGTATCCCCCTGCAAACTCAAGGATATTTATGTATACCTCAGTTGTTATTTGAGGAAAATTATACTATTACATTGAATATATTTAAGATTATGGGACCAGACTTTCCCATTTCAATATCTCTAGTCTGTATTCTTAAGTTATACCTGTTGTTTTAGTATTTAGGCGTTGAAATAGAAACAATCATGTAAAATAATTTTACAGTAATGGAAATTCAGATTTTTGATGAACAAGCTTAAATCCTTTTATATATATGAAATTTAATAAAATAAATTACAAATTTAAACAAGCCCCAAGAGTATTTTAAAAGTCTAGGACTTGTATGCTCATGCTAATTTTGACTTCTGATAATATAGGGGAGGTGCAATATCTTCTAACCTTTTTAACTGGATGAATCTTTTGATTCTAATCATGTATGCTAGGTCCACAGGGTCTTAGACTGTTGGGTATTTACTATTGACTTGAAGCTTATCTTTCCCAGTCTCATCATTCACAAACTCAAAAAAAAATATTGTTCTCAAGTTTTTGAATAATATATTATTTCAGCTGGAAATGACGAAATTAAGATGATATGCAGCAAAAATTCACTTTTGATAACAATATTTAGAAACCTTCAAATCTTTAAATAATACATTTCCATATTACATAAGTATATTTATAAATGATATGCTCTATAAAGAAAGAGTTATAGATCACAAAGTTGAGAAAACCTCAGGTTTAGAGGTTTTATGAATCAAGTGCTGGACTATTTTTTTCTGAATAGTAAAACTAGTACAGGTGAGCCTTGCAGGATGACTCTTCTAAGCTCCACTTTTAGAAGAAAAAAAGTGGAGCTATTGTCATGACCCTCTCGTCAGTGTCGGTATAGACATTGGTAAAGTTTTTTGTTCAGGCCCATTTCTCTAAAACCATCAGACATATTCACATCAAACCTGGAGCAATTTTTTACTATCAAAAGAGAAACCCTTTTTTAAAAGGGCAGGTAATTCTAAAATTCATTTTGGTAAAGTTATTTCCTTTTTTCAACTTAGAATTTTCGGTAAAGGTTAAGTTGTATAATACAAACATATTAACTTCCAACTTGAAATACTTCACTATCAAAAGAGGAGCTACTTCAAGAGGGCAGATAACCCTTAAATATTTTGGCACAATTATGCCCCTTTTTTGACTAAGAATATTCTGTTGATTTTTTTCTTGTTATGGTCAATTTTCCAGTAACACTTCAATGTTGGAATATTTTTCACTTTTAAATTGAGCAACAATTTCAAAAGGACAAGTAACTCTTAGATTCATTTTTGCCCAGTTATGCCATTTTCAGCTTAGATTTTTCTTTGCTGTACATTTAAAAAAAGTCAGATTCACTTGACACTCTATATATTTTAAGTTTGTGTATTTCATGCAAGTTCTTATCTCACTAAGTACTAAACCTTGGGATTAAAACTTCCCACATGTGTTAGGGTTTAATACTGTTTATCACATACTTTTTTTATGTAACTAAAATTAATTTGAACAGCTAACATTATACTTTTCAACAGTGTTACAGGTGGAGTGTGCTGTTTTTTGGACAGCTCTTGTTTACCTTGCATCTTGACTTCTGAAAGACAATATATTCTATTGGATCCTATATTTGTAACAAACATGATAAATTTTGTATGCGGATAAAACGTTGGCTTTGCACGGTGTGTTTGCTCATTGTTCCAGAGATACATTGGTGCTATCGTATCAGTTGTCAATAAATATGATTGATATACATTTGAAATATGAAGGATATGCAATATACCATATGCGATGTACGATAGCAAGTTTGATTTCCTTTTTGATCGATGCGTTTAAATATACGACCTGCAATTTACGTTATGCGATATACGGTAAGCACGGTTTACATGACATTTTTATTCCTGCAAGCTTGATTTGACTACAAGTCCAGATATATACAAAAACTTCATGCTGTTTACAATATTTATCGTTGCATACAACTGGTAATCCTCGTGTTCATCTGAAATAAACATAGTGAGCGACAGGAAATGGGGACATACTAAACTGCGGTCCCCTTGAAAAAGTGACGGACCCTGCGATTTCCATCGAGACGACTGTTAACGGCACTTGTAATGAGAGAAAGTTTTTTTTTTTTTTTTTTAAAGATTATTTAAAATAACAATCACAATAAAAACAAATGATAACAGTACTTTACTGATATCTAGCACTCTGCTACTTGTGTTAATAAACACAATATCTTAATATCTTTTCTTAAAAAATTATGAATATAATTGGTCCATGCCCTTTTACATATGATCGCGACTGCTCAATGCTCAATATACACATAGAAGTATAGCACGTGCTAGAGAACTTCTGATTAACTGTCAAATAGCCGAAAAAAATGTAATGATGCATGAACAACTGCATGCAACCTGCACCTTATATATAGAGAGAAAGAGATACCTGTTTTTGCTGCTTCTTTGAACAATTAATTAATAAAAAAAAAAAAGAAGACCGGAAGGCCATCTTGTTTGAAGAGAAGTAATTAGTGAAGAGGTCGCTGATTCTGTCGCAGTTTATACATGATGATAGCAGAAAATCTAATTTGCAAACAACTTCTAAATTGGTCCCATGTTTTCAACCATAAGCACAAATTATTTGTTTCTATAAAAGAACTGTTGCTATATTTTACTCGCTGTTTTAACTATAAAAAAAATATTTTTATTTGTTTTATCAATCATAAGAATACTCTAAGACTTACTCGTATGTGATTACTATATTTTTTAAAAGTCCATTAGTCTTTAATTTGTAAAGAACCCCACCCCTCAAAAGAGAGAGAGAGAGATCTTTTACTATTAAATCAACAAGATTTGCTATGGAAATATACTGATATATAGAATGTCTTCCTCTTCGGAATATAATATTTCTGTGCTGACTATTTAATTTTAGAATAATAAGGTAATAATGATATACATAAAAGGGAATAAACAATATGAATCAAATTGATTAATGGAAGAAACTTGTAGTCATGTTAGTGTTGTTGTCTAGTAGATTCTTCCGTTGTCTTCGGGACACTCCTTGGTAGGATGAAGAACTTTGAGTTTTCTGTATTAAGGGTCACACTTCATTATGTACACTCGCAATGTTGTGAATATATACTCTTAAACGCGTAGGCAGCAGAGCTTTTAGTCAGACGGTATTAATTTAGTCGGTACAGTTTATATTACGTAAGTGCTCTATAGTGTATGTATGTATATACACATACTTATTCTAAGTTACTTGTAAATTATTGTATAATATTTATTATAATAGAGGAACAGTTTTTGACTAAGGTACCCAGTGACACTACGTACATAACACCCTGGTTCTTTCTGTGATAATGTTCTCACAATAGGCCTGCAACCATCTTTCATGTTTTCTGTCACGTTAATTAGTACCGGTTATAACATTCATGTTGTGTAAAGGTTGATTGTCCCTCCTGGGGGTGGGGAATGAGTGACGGTATATCGGTACCGGCGATACATAAAGGTGACATATCCGGTCAAAATGAACACATGCTGTGCCTGCTGATTAGAAGGTATGACACGTGTCTGGTGAAATACAATTACGTTGGTTAAATATATACATTCATGCATAAATGTACATACATGAGAAAAAAAAAATCATTATATTTTAAGTGAACTATACATGTAATAATATGGAATTTATAGATTTTTTAAGATTGGTAATTTGACTAAAACCGTTTGCCTCTATTCTCAAAGGCAGTATGTTAGTATGTTTTTTTCGTTTGTTTTTTTTAGCATTGGAAAAGACAGTGGTTGGATACAAGTGAGTCTGGGTGCAATACCCTAGCTCATTTCGCGAAAAGACGCATTGGTTCTTTTACGTGTCGGGGGGAAAAGCACCAACCGATACATGGGAGAGAAGTTCCTGCTTAGAACCAGTACTGAGTTCTCCGAGTTCCCATAGCAACCCCAATTTGCCGAGTGCAAGACAAGGGCGAATCTAGTACAAATTTTATACATCTTGACACTATCACCGGAGAAATGTACCCCAGTTGGGTTCTGAATCCAAGACTTCCTGATATTATATTGCTTATTCAAACTGAAAGAGAGGGAGAGAAGAAAAAGAAATATGTTATGTGCGAATTATGATGTTTGCATATGTGTGTGTGTGTGGGGGGGGGGGGTAGATAAAGTAGGAAATGAAAAAAAACAACATTAAAACTATAATGTAGGTACATTTGTAATTGCGTGCTAATGTTTAATGTTTAATAAGAGCATGCGAGCGAACACTGCAGAGGAAAAAAGGTCCAGAAAAATAAGTTATTCAAAGGAAGCAACATCTTGGACGAAATCAGAGTTGATTATGCATAATTAGGTCAGATTTAAATTGTTAATTTTCAGACTTGTTAATCATGAAAATTTTGATCAAACTCAATTCAGCAACATATAACTTTAATAGACATGAATTACGCCACGGCGTCTGCTGCAGAAAGTCACGTAGGCCACTACACATGTATATACCGGTACATAAAAAGTATAAGAATGTTGTTATAACTAAACAAATAATAAGATTATACTACATAATATAATTTATGATAAAAAATAAAACATTTATGCAAAATGTTGAATTTAGAGACACAAAGAATAATTATTTTCTATAAAAAAAAAAAATAAAGGGTGTCCCGAAACATAGACTGCCAAAAATTTTAGAGTGATGACGATTACGTACGATTTAATATATCATTGCTTTAAGATACAATGCGATAAGATCCTGTCATGATGTGTAATATGATTGAATGGAATAGGATACGATTCGATACGTTATGATGAGATTGAGTATACTATATGATACGATGCAATACTGACAACTGATATGATAGTGCCACTGTAGTTGTCCAGACAGGCTAAATAGGTTTATGAAAAAGGAAAAATACAAGATACACTTTTGACATGCCTAAATATCAATAAGATATGACTACCCTAGCAACAGTCATTATTTATTTAACCCTTTACTTCATGAATATTCATGTACAAATGTATGACTTCATGAATCTTAATTAACTGAACTTTAAAGTGGATTTAGACTGTGCAGACTGTAAAATCTGACCTACAATATTGTATAAGCAAACAGAGGAGACCCTGATCAAGGAGCTGTCTGATCAGGGTCCAGCTTCCTTGGGAGCTGTCTGATCAGGTCTGCTCTGTTTGCCATTATGTCAAAATGAGTCTATATGAAGTCAAGGGCTAAGTCAAGAGTTGATGTGTCTTTTTCATGGTTGCCTTTGTTCGTTTTGTGTATGTGTTTTATCAATTTTGGCCATGATAAAAAAATGTGTAGCTTCTAGTTTAAGAACTTTTTGGTACTACAAGAGGATTGTTAATTCATTAATCTTCATCGACATAAACTTTCATTGATTTCTACTCAGCTAACATATTCTATGAGGTTGATATTGATAGATAAAACCACCTTTGGTATAACAAAAATGAATCTCTCTCCTCCAACATTCACCTAAAGAATATAAATGAATTTACAGTACCTATTTATATGATCTTGTTCTTTCATTATCATTTTGTGTATTGCTTTATAAAGATGTGTATGAATTTAAGCAAAGAAAAATATTCTAAGAGTTTTTATTTCTGTTGTTTTTTAACATTTAGTCTGTCACAGGAGAAAAGACAGGTTTCATATCTTCGATATTCTTTTTTAAAAAGTTATCCTGGTCATAAGATTTGGGAACATAGGGTTAGAGATTACAGCTTATATCTCTTGATGTGAGCTTTTGGGTGGATGGCATATCTCTGAACACCTGGAGGGCCGAAAATGCCTCAGTGTAGACCTTGTTTTGTTGGTGACAATATATGTCTCAAGGCTTATAGGTCTGTCTCAGATTGTTAGATGTCTTGTGAAAGTGTCGCATCACACTGTGCATAGTGCATATTGCATCGGCATCGTAAGGTCACATTCTAATGTCAAGGTCAGATAGCTTTACTCTGTGTTTGCTACTAGAATTAGTTTTGCCTATTTAAATCATGTCTGCTTTCTAAGCTCACCATGAACACTATGTGCTGAGGGTGAGCTTTTAGGGTTGTTGAATGGCTGTTGTCCAAAATAGTTAACCACATTATCTTACTCAAACTTTGAGACAAAGATTTTGGCCGGAAGATTTTGGCCAGGTTTGATCGTGGTATATACTGGACTTGTAGTTTCAGAGTTTGATATAGCAAAACTTAAGAAGTAAGGTCTAGACTTGAAGTGATACCCATGTGAGTGAAATAATGTCACCTTGTCTTTTCTAGTGAGTGGGGGGTATCATTTTGTTACCTATATTTATCTGTAATGAATGTTATTTGCTATATTTTGACTTAATCTGACAACTTAATTTGTGTGTGTATGTGTGTGCACAGGTTGAAATCAGTGCTATATATTTAATTAGATGCATAATAAAGGTACAATTCATATTGATAGCATAGAATCAAAACATGTTGTACTTTTTCATATTTACAACTTAGCTCAGGTGTTATTATGACAGTGTTGTTGCTTCACCCTACACCATATGGGGACACCAGCTACACCTAGCTCAGCCATGTAAACATCAGACATAACATTCCATTATTTCTTCTTAACATCCGGTAAATAAAGCAGGGACACATTCCAGTCTTGATTTAGAAATAGACATTAACATTAACCATTACCATGCTAAATTTCTGAATTGGTCTTGTAATTCCTTCATTTTGGACTCTACCATTAATTGTTTATGGGATACTTGCTGAAAATTTATGAACTGATTAGTACACAGTGTTGACCTTGGTCAGACTGCAAGAATGTGCAGGCTGATCTAGGTCTGCTCTTGTAGTCACAAGTGCCCACAGCATTGTAAGGGTTTTATTTACCATACTGACAAATAATGCTTGTGACTGTCTGATGAAATAAGTTCCAAAGGATTTAAGTTGTTAGGTCATACTCCATATTCTCAGACTATGCTCTTTGTCTAAGAAGCCCTCACCCCACTTCATTCAGGGACAAATGCCATAATGCTTGGTAACTTAAATCATTAATCACACAACACAATTTTAAACAGACCTCTTGCACTTTTAGGTAACAAAAAAGATGGCATTTAATTTGGAATCTCTATGATATTTAGACTTTGAAAAGGCTTCTTGAGCATTTAACAGAGAAAAAATGGTAGGTGTTTCTCGGGCCGGTTTCCATGTGGTGGAGGGTAATGTTGTTTATGTTCACCGGGGAGCTGCATATAGACCAGCCTCACATCCACCGCGGCACCTACAGGTGTGCCGACCAACTTCACCTGGACAGTTGACCTGTCAGGCATGGAGTTCTCTTGTTAATAAACCGCTTTTTCTTATGAATTTGTTGGTTTTATTAATAAAATGCATACCATTTTGAAAATGTATTTATTTCTAAAGGAATAAATTTAGTGTTTAAAAATCCTTATTGTTTGTTTGCAAGATTTTGATATTCCATCGATGGTATTTCATTTGGAGAATGACAAAGATATCAGTTACCTGTGTTGTGCTCTCACTCTGAAATATCACACTAGACATGTGGCATGATATCACACCTTATCCAATACTGTGACAACATGCCAACTAGTCTTGGTTCTGCGCCTGTACAAAACACATGAAGAAGTGGCCAGGGATCAAACCCATCACTTACTCTAGAGATAGATACTGATGCTGGAAAACATGCCTACCCTGGCTAATTCTCATGAGAAATTAAAAAAAAATGTTTTAAAATCAAAAGCATCATTTACTCACTAGAACCAACCTGTCATCTGTGACCTAGCCTTTATTAAACATGGCTAAGAGATTGTCTCCCAAGTTTAATCATGATAGCATAAAAACACGGTTAAGATGTGACCGCAGCCATATTCCAGCTTGTTTGAGAGGTTATAGTCATATACATAATCTCCCAATTTGACTACTACATGCAGATGCTAGAGTGTAGACAAAATGGAACCATAACTTAACTTGGTGAGAGATTACAAAAACAACAACCAAACATTGTCTCTTAAAGTCTGATCAAAATTATTGGGTGTGATTGCTAGAGTGCATACTGGTATTTTTGGAAATATCAAGGGCCATTACTCTTGACATAATGGTGCAGTATCAGCCATAATCAATCTTGCCCATGAAATTATTGCCATTGACATGGTATCATTGTTTTATCAATAATGTTTAATAACAAGGTTATGAGTATTAACAAATTTTTGGACAGATAATGGGCAATGACCCTACAACCAGTTTGTGAGCTAAAAATAAGGGGGGAAATCAAAAGATATTTTCTTAACATTTAACATATAACACAAGTAACAGGTGTTGCACGAAACATATGAGTCCCCTACCAGTGAGGTACATAATTTTTCAATTACCATAGCAATCAGAATTTTTGTCTGAGAAAAAAAGTGACGTGCAGAATCTTCATACTGCCATCTATTCATATACCAAGTTTCATAATATTATCCTAAGTTATCAAGGGATCCAGATTTTCGGATGGACAGACAGACGGAGGGCAAACCAGGCCTTGTGGTTTCTGAGAAGAAGATTTTTCAAGTTTTTCCAATATTAGTCCATGTTAAAACAAGAGGGCCATGATGGCCCTGAAACGCTCACCTGAGTACCATTGCTACAACTGATTACAAGGTTTTTAAACAGACAAGAATTCTGATATAACTCAATCTTAAACATTTTAGCCCTGACAATATTATACACCAAATATATAAGCACTGGGCCTTATGGTTTCAGAGGAGAAGACTTAGTGCGGGGTCATTTATCTCCAAAGGGCCACCATTTTGAAAATCTTGATAATGAACCATTAGATGATACTACATACCAAAAATCTAAGCTATAGGCCTTATGGATTCATAGTAGAAGATTTTTGTTAAAGATTTTCCTATATAACTCTATGTAAAACAAGTGACCCCTGGTGCGGGGGCATTTATCACCATAGGGTCATGATTTGTACAATCTTGGTAATGAACCATAAGATGATGCTACATACCAAATATCTAATCTCTAGGCCTTATGGATTCATAGAAAAATTGTTTTTAAAGATTTTCCTATATAACTCTATGTAAAACAAGTGACCCCTGGTGCGGGGGCATTTATTACCATAGGGTCATGATTTGTACAATCTTGGTAATGAACCATAAGATGATGCTACAAACCAAATATCTTATCTCTAGGCCTTATGGATTCATAGAAGAAGATTTTTAAAGATTTTCCTATATAACTCTATGTAAAACAAGTGACCGCTGCTGTGGGGGCATTTAACATTGTAGGGCTATGATTTAAACAATCTTGGTAATGAACCATTAGATGATGCTACATACCAAATATCTAAGCTCTAGGCCTAATGGATTCATAGAAGAAGATTTTTAAAGATTTTCCTATATAACTCTATGTAAAACAAGTGACCCCTGATGTGGGGGCACTTAACATTGTAGGGCTATGATTTAAACAATCTTGGTAATGAACCATTAGATGATGCTACATACCAAATATCTAAGCTCTAGGCCTTGCAGTTTTGCAGAAGAAGATTTTCAAAGTTTGCATTTTTAAAATCTATTTTTAGCTCCTGTGACCTACTTTTTCAACCAATCTGAATAATTTGTACAACTTTGATAGAGGGCATCATAAGGATGATTCCTGTGAAGTTTGGTCAAAATCCCTTCAGCGGTTCATGAGGAGATGTTTAAAGCAAATTGTTGACGACGGACGGACGAACGCACGCACGGACGACGGACAAAAGGCGATCACAATAGCTCACCATGAGCACGTTGTGCTCAGGTGAGCTAACAAGTGACCCCTGGGGCGGGGTCAATTGTGACCCCAGGGTCAGAAACCATAAGGTTTAGAGTTTAGATATTTGGTGAGTAACATGGCCTAGTGAACATCTACAATTTTGATCAAATCATGGCCCTGGGGTCCAAATTGGCCACATCCTAGGGGTCACTTGATTTTATATAGCCTTATTAGAGCTATGACCTTCAAAGTTTTGATTGCAGGTACA
The DNA here is from genome assembly GCA_021229015.1 of Solen grandis. Lineage (NCBI taxonomy): Eukaryota > Metazoa > Mollusca > Bivalvia > Adapedonta > Solenidae > Solen > Solen grandis. The sequence continues at coordinate 20,645,816 of CM037780.1, read as the reverse complement.
GTTTTTGTGTTGAATTCAGATGATCTTGCTGTACTTCTGCATAGATTATGTATTCACTATGACTCGTAATACAATAATTAGGATTGAGGGCAATGTTTCTCAGGTGAGCGATTCAGGGCCATCATGGCCCTTTTGTTTATTATAATTTCCTTTTTTCTTCCCTTTTCAAGTCGTTATTTCAATAGGTAGCTGAAGGGTTAGGACAATGAAATTTTAATATCAGATATCTGAAGTACTGCAAATTTTGAATATGTGTTTGCTATCTTCATATGACGTCAGGTCTGATATCAGCCACCATTTCTTTATGATTTTCACAGGATGTATAAATTACGTTTTAGTTTTGCAAGATTATATTCATTTTTCAAGATTTGAAAAGACCAAGAATCTATGGCTAACCAAGTTTTGAACTTTGAACCTGAAAATATAACAAAGCTTACAGTTAAGCTAGAAACTTAAAATTTGGGCATACATGTAACATGTGTCCTGTTGATTTCTTTCACCTCTGGGGTGACTGACATCATATTACATAAAATGACGTCATAATATGTTAACAAAGTAAAAAAAAATACAGAATTAGTTTTTGACTGATTTGCATAAAATTTCACTGAAGGGGTGCAACATAGCATTTCATTGTAAAAAGTAACTTCCATTTCCGGAAAATCCCATCAAAGGTCAAGGTCATATGTCAACTATTGTTTTTTTCTTCGGCCTTAAATATCTGAAAAACGACAAGTATTCTATTGAGACACTATGGGTATAATTTGTAGTGCTTTGAAAGACCTATCAGATGATATTTAGTTTGAAGATCGGTTTGAATCAGTTGAGTTACTGCTTATTTCTTGAAAATTATTGATTTTAGTAAATAAGAGTATAAATATATTTTGTAGAACAATGCCTAGCTGTTGTATTGGTGTTTCAGTTTTAAAGATTGAGCTAAGATTCATAAAAACGAAACAAGCATATTTTTGCTGATTTTTGCCATTTTCTCGAGGTTTAACCATTTATATCTAAAAAGTTGTAAAAGACACATCCATATATAAAGCATATGAAACAAGAGCTCCGCTGACAGCGGGGCAATATACGCCCGAAGGTATGTATTGTCAGGGAATATCCTAAGACAAAAAGGATAAGCACAAACATGTATATATAAAGTATTATTTCAACAAGAAGGATTGGCAATGTTAATCTTCAAGGGCTTTATTATAACAGTGGCTACTCACTCTGGGTGATACTTCTGCCAAATAGTTTCCATTTACATCCAGCGGGTCAAAAGATACAGAGCGGACACAAATATACTTACTTTGCACCAGTTAAGATATTTGACCTTGAAGTGTGACCTTGACCTTGAACCTAGCCATCTGAAAGCTATGTTCTGCACATCCTCTTACTGTGGGTGATACTTCTGCCAAATAGTTTCCATTTACATCTAGCAGGTCAAAAGATACAGAGCGGACACAAACAAAAATACTAACTTAGCACCAGTTAAGATATTTGACCTTAAATTGTGACCTTGACCTTAACCTAGCCATCTGAAACTATGTTCTGCACATCCTCTTACTGTGGGTGATACTTCTGCCAAATAGTTTCCATTTACATCAAGCAGGTCAAAAGATACAGAGCGGACACAAAAATACTAACTTTGCTCCAGTTAAGATATTTGACCTTGAATTGTGACCTTGACCTTGAACCTAGCCATCTGAAACCTATGTTCTGCACATCCTCTTACTGTGGGTGATACTTCTGCCAAATAGTTTCCATTTACATCAAGCAGGTCAAAAGATACAGAGCGGACACAAAAATACTAATTTTGCACCAGTTAAGATATTTGACCTTGAATTGTGACCTTGACCTTGAACCTAGCCATCTGAAACCTATGTTCTGCACATCCTCTTACTGTGGGTGATACTTCTGCCAAATAGTTTCCATTTACATCCAGCGGGTCAAAAGATACAGAGCGGACACAAATATACTTACTTTGCTCCAGTTAAGATATTTGACCTTGAATTGTGACCTTGACCTTGAACCTAGCCATCTGAAACCTATGTTCTGCACATCCTCTTACTGTGGGTGATACTTCTGCCAAATAGTTTCCATTTACATCCAGCAGGTCAAAAGATACAGAGCGGACACAAAAATACTCATTTTGCACCAGTTAAGATATTTGACCTTGAATTGTGACCTTGACCTTGAACCTAGCCATCTGAAACCTATGTTCTGCACATCCTCTCACTCTGGGTGATACTTCTGCCAAATAGTTTTCATTTATATTAAGTGGTTCAAAAGATACAGAGCGGACACGAAATTGCTAACGGACGGACGGACGGACAGACGGACGGACAGACGGACGGACGACCAGCGGCATAACATAATACAGCCCTTCGGGCGTATAATAAAGGGAATTCGGAGACCTTTTTAATTTTAAAATTGAAAATCATATAAGGAAGTTACGTGAAAAATAAGAATTAATTTGATCCATTCTTTCATGCATTCCTGGATGTGGTCCCAATCATTTAATTTGCCTTTTTCTAAGAAACCTTTAGTTTTTGAAAAAAAAAAAAAAACACTTAAAGAACTTTATTTATAGCTTGATGCAATGCTGTTGTAATGGTATGCAGATTTTAATAATCATAACATTAATTAAAAAGTAATGGTAGAGAAGTAGTGATAGACATGAACATCTATTTGCGGATTTTTGCTGTTTTCTTGAGGTTTAACTGTTTATACCTCAAAAGCCGATACAGATAGTTATAAAATAATCAGGAGTGAAATGTTAAAAATTAGAAGACCTTTCTAACAGTATCTAGCTTTTTAAAATCGGACATCATGTAAGAAGTAACATGAAAAACAAGTAACTGGTGTTGCACGCAACACATGAGTCCCCTACAAGTGACTGTGAGGTGCGTAATTTTTTCTGTTACCATTGCAACCATAATTTTAGTCTGAGAAAAAAAAAAGTGATTTGCAGAATCTCTATACTGCCATCTATTCATATACCAAGTTTAATAATTTTACCTTAAACGGTTTTTAAGTTATCACGAGATCCAGATTTCCGGACATGCAGATGGACGGACATTAATTAAAACCATTCTTTCATGCACTTGGTGTTGGTCCCAATCATTTGATTGCTTTTTTCTAAGAAACTTTTAATTTTTGAAAATACCTTTAAGGAACATTATTTTTAGCTTGATGCAATGGTGTTCTAATGGTATGCATATTTTAATAATCGGACCATTTATTACAAAGCTATCAAGCAAGAAGTAGTAATTAATATAAACATCTTTTTTACTGATTTTTGAGGTCTCAAAAGCTGTTACAGAAAGGTTTAAATATAAAGCAAGTTAAATGTTGGAAATTCAAAGACCTTTCTAATGGTACCTACGTTTTTTAAATAAGACATCATGTGAGAGAGTTACATCGAAAATAAGAATTTCTGAAAAAACGTTTTTCATAGTGCTTCTGCAGTTGGTTCAACATATTGTTCCAAATTTTATTTCTGCTACATCAAAAGGTATAATGTGTGTTGTGAATATATTTTAATGCTTTATGATCCTTTAAGGTCTTAGAACCCTAATAGCAATCAATTCCATCAAAGCCATGCATATAACTTCACATTTTAAACTTTTAAAATGCCAAACAATGGAAATCATAGGGGCAAATTGACATGTTATGACAAGTGATTTTCTTCATTTTTCTACAGTAAATATTAGATTTTTTTCCTGAAATTTGAAACAGAATCATATAACGCATCTTTCTACCGTGAGTTTATCTCATAATTCAAATTTAGTTTTTCATTTTCACAGAAATTGTATTTTTCCCTTAGGCTCAAGTGGCAAGATATGGAATATGGCTATAAATGTGCTAATACCTAAATGAAAATATGATAATTATTTGGTAGGAAAGGAACCTTGTATACGTATTTTGCATTTAAAGAGGACTAGGGATATTTTAGTCCCTCGTGGGACACCAAGGTTGAGAATTATTGTAGTCATTTCAAACAAGGTACCTGAAGAGCAAGCTTCATGAAATTATAACAGAAAAGAGCTACAGTTTCCTTTAAATGCAATGACTTTCATTTTTAGCTTGACTATATAAAGAAAATGAGAGCTAATTTAGTCACCCTTGCGTCGGCATTGCAGCTTTTGGTTAAAGTTTTGCATGAAAGTTCATCAATTTATCTTAGAAAACCATTGAGAATTATGTGTATTTGAGACTTGAAAGCTTCATAAATATTTCAGGGCATACAAGCCTTAAGGTCAATAGACTTCTTGATTGACTATATAAAAAATTATGGTCCCTTTTTTAACTTTGAAATTTTGGTTAAAGTTTTACATGCAAGGTACTTTCATGTAGGCATGCAATTGATTTGAAACATCTTTAATTCGTTAAGGTGTATCATACTATCAAGGTAGATAACTCTACATGATGGAACATGTTTCAAGTTATGGCCCCTTTTTAACTTAGAAATTTTGGTTAAAGTTTTGCATGTAAGGTACTTTCATGCTTATATCTCAGAGTCCAGGCAAGGGATTGATTTGAAACATCTTTAATGTTTAGGGTATTATACTATTAAGGAAGATAACACTTGATGGAATATATTACAAATTATGAACCCCTTTTTAACTTAGAAATTTTGGTTAAATTTTTGCATGCACGGAATTTCATGCTTATATTTCAGGAACCAGACTTGGGGTTGATTTTAAACTTCTTTCTTCTTAAAATGCAGATGAGGGCCACTTTTTGACTTAGACCTTTTGCATGCAAACTTTTATTCAGCTTATATCTCAGAAATTGTTTTTGGTATTGACTAGAAAGTTTAGAAGTGTGTTCAGGGGCATCAGAAAACCAGGGAGGATAACTCTCGGACTGAATTTTATATAAATTATGGCCCTTTTCTAACTTGGTTAAAGTTTTGCATGCACAGTGTTATTATGCTTATGTCTCAGTAACTAAGCATGGGAATGATTTTAGTTTTCATAAACCTGTTTAAGAGTATTAGACTATCAATGTATATCATTTTTGACTATTATCATATACCGGATATATGAAGGGCAAGAACTGAAATAGATTTTATTTTATTTACCAACAAGTATTTTGAATAGTTGAGCTTGCTGTCCTCTGACAGCTCTTATTATATTCATCATTTGACATCACAGATTTCATCTGCTATTAATAAGTTTGCACTCTACAGCTGTCAATTAGGGACAGATTTACTTCATTCTTTCACAGATGGTGTATGTCAGGATAAGTAAATAAATATGATCAGGTTTGTAGTGGTTTGCAAGGCAAAAAGCCCAATTGTTTGTTTGGAACAAACAACCAAGTTTTATTTGAGTTTATTTTTTTGTTTGTTTGTTTATTGGTGTGACATCACACTGCAGTATTTCATCTCCAATATTTTTGGAGATGATGTCTACATGCCATAGTATCACATTAAAATATCTCGTCACATTACATTTGTATACTGACACCGGGTCAGCCAGTCCTGGAACTACCTTTTTATGCCGAGGGCCAAGCAAGGGAGCTAAACCAGTACCATTTTTTACAACTTTTGTATGTTGCAGCTGGGGATCGAACCCTCAACCTCCAGATTCCTAGATAGACGTTCTATCCACTCAGCCACTGGGATTGATTTTTTGTCTTTTAGATAGAGTCTTAGGATAGTTGACTTGATTTTTAGTCAATGCCACACTGATGACTATTTAAACATTTCGCTTTTCGTGACGTCTTTATCATTCATTCCAATTTAGCTTTAAGCAAACATCTCCTCATTAAAGCTAAGGGATTTTTTATAATTTTGTTTAAAAGTTGTACAAATTATTCAGATTGGTTAAAAAAGTAGGTCACAGGAGCTAAAAATAGATTTTAAAAATGCAAACTTTGAAAATCTTCTTCTGCAAAACTGCAAGGCCTAGAGCTTAGATATTTGGTATGTAGCATCATCTTATGGGCCATTACCAAGATTGTACAAATCATAGCCCTACGGTGATAAATGACCCCGCACCAGGGGTCACTTGTTTTACATAGAGTTATATAGGAAAATCTTTAAAAATCTTCTTCTATGAATCCATTAGGCCTAGAGCTTAGATATTTGGTATGAAGCATCATCTTATGGTTCATTACCAAGATTGTACAAATCATGACCCTATGGTGATAAATGACCCCGCACCATGGGTCACTTGTTTTACATAGAGTTATAAAGGAAAATGTTTAAAAATCTTCTTCTATGAATCCATAAGGCCTAGAGATTAGATATTTGGTATGAAGCATCATCTTATGGTTCATTACCAAGATTGTACAAATCATGACCCTATGGTGATAAATGACCCCGCACCATGGGTCACTTGTTTTACATAGAGTTATATAGGAAAAACTTTAAAAATCTTCTTCTATGAATCCATTAGGCCTAGAGCTTAGATATTTGGTATGTAGCATCATCTTATGGTTCATTACCAAGATTGTTCAAATCATAGCCCTATGGTGATAAATGCCCCCGCACCAGGGGTCACTTGTTTAACATAGATTTATATAGGAAAAACTTTAAAAATCTTCTTCTATGAATCCATAAGGCCTAGAGCTTAGATATTTCATATGTAGCATCATCTAATGGTTCATTACCAAGATTGTTCAAATCATAGCCAAACGGTGATAAATGCCCCCGCAATAGGGGTCACTTGTTTTACATAGAGTTATATAGGAAAAGCTTTAAAAATCTTCTTCTATGAATCCATAAGGCCTAGAGATTAGATATTTGGTATGTAGCATCATCTTATGGTTCATTACCAAGATTGTACAAATCATAGCCCTACGATGATAAATGACCCCGCACCAGGGTCAACTCTGTACATGAATTTATATAAATTAATCCTTCTTCTAATCTTGGTAATAGTTTTGGATGTAGCACTATGGTTCATTAGCATATGTACATAATCATAGCCATGGGAATGATTTTAGCATCCAGTAAACTGTTTAAAGAGTATTAGATAAATGTAAATCATTTTTCTATTAACATAACCAGGATTAGATATGGCAGAACGAATATTTATTTTATTACCAACAGATTTAATATTGACCCCTTGCTGTGCCCCTGACAGCTCTTATTTACATTAGTCATTAGAAATCACAAATTTCATTGCTATAATACAGTTGCCTAGAGCTGTCATATTGGGACAATTTATGGCCATTCCACAGATGGTGTACAGATAAGTAAATAAATATCCGCACCCAGGTTTGTAGTGGTTTAAGGCAAAATCTTTAATTGTTTTTTGAACAAACCAAGTTTATTTGGTTGAAGCTTCTTTTGGTTTATTACAGATTGTACAAATCATGCAGTATATATGCCCCAATATTTTTAATGAGTTATATAGGAATTTTAAATTCTTCTCACTGAATCCATGCCATAGAGCATTAAATTGGTAGTCATCATCTAATTGTTCATATCAACGTCAACAGTTGGACTACCTTTATAATGCGAGGCCCGCAAAGTCCCTTAAACCATACCATGTTAAACTTGTTGTATGATTGTCAGGGGTAAAATGTTTAGATAGACGTTTATATCAGCATTGTTGTTTTTGTCTTTTAGATAGAGTCTTAGGATAGTTGACTTGATTTTTAAGTTACAGATCGCCCATCTGATGACTATTTAAACAAAATATTCTATATATGACAGATTTTAAATCATTATTCCATATTAATTTAAGGCAAACTAGTCTTCCTCTTATGGTAAAAGATAAGGGCCATTTTTTTTTTTTTTAAGATCAGAATTTGAAAAATTTTGGTTGAAAATGAGTAAACATGAGAATGTTTGTTTTATACTTATCAGTTACTGCACCAAATTTTTTATGGATCATAATATGTGAAAAATATTTTTAAATCTGGCCTTTTTCTGTTGTCATAGCAACAAGATTTCTGCATTGGATCAAATTCTTTGAACTTTTTTAAAAGGCTACCTCCAGGGATCAGCCCTGTAAAATTTTCATCAAAATTTGCCCAGGGCTTTAAGAGATCTAATTGAAGTTAAATTGTTGACAATGAACACACTGGCTGCAGGAGAATAACCAAGGCGATGAAAAGGAAATGCATCAGGCTTCCACAAACAGGCTTCCATTCTCACAGGAAACCAGCAGATACCAAGACATCCAAGAAATTACTCAATGATTTCCATCATGATTTGCTGGTAGTGGAGGGTATACAGGATTATCTGAAATATTAACAGAACCGTGAAGAAACCTGCAAGTTGCAATATCAAAACCAAAGAATCAGTTTTTAAAAGGGGGTGAGGCTATTTTTTTTTTTTTTTTTTTTAAATTTCACAATTTTATCCATAAACAATAACCAATGGAATCAATCAATTGCAGACTACAATCTCATTGAAATCAGATTCAGTATGCTAACTGGATCTGACCACATCATATTGAGGGTCGTCTCAGATTGTTGACCTTTGTATAAGCCAATCAAATCGGTGACTACAGAATCATTTGGTATAACCAGAGGAAGTCTGACTGACTGACTATTTGAGTTTACAGTCGCTTCGACAGTATTTCAGTCATATAGCGACGTCCAGCTTATTACAGGTGGAGGAAGACCCCGAATGCACGGAGGCATCTGGGTAGAACCACTGACACCTCAGCAACCAGTGGAAGGCTTCCTCACATGAAAATCCAAATGACTCTGCCGGGATTCGAACCCATGCGGTGAGGAGCTGAGTGAGTGTTAAAGTCAGCGACTTTACCCTCTCGGCCACGGAGGCCCAGAGGAAGTAACCGCTTTCTAACTCACAAAACGGCAGAATGATGCTGGAGCGTCCCTGAGGTACCATCTCAGAATGATTCGCTTGTTAAAGCAAAAGACGGGTTAATCCAATCAAACACATTTTACCAACTGTGACAATGTATTTAACAAGTCAAAATTTATTTAATGGTTCAACGAGCATTGTTTTCAGAGAGAATTACTTAGAGGTGCATTCTATGCCCTAATGCCATTTGTCAGATCCTGATCTGAATAGATGACACAAATTTGATAGATTTAAGAGGCTCTGGACTATGTTTACTGAATTTCTACTAATTCTCTGTATAAACCCTTTTAAATACCCTGATGCCTGGTTTATGTATTACCATTCAGGCTGATTCCGGTAGATTGTCATTCATAGCACAATGTATGATTTCATGACATCATTTCAAACTTCTGCTATGATCATAGAGATTAAGATTCTATATAATCATAAACAGTGACCTGTGCGGTACTTTAATTATCAGCAATTTACAAATTCAGAGTAATGCAAAATTAAATTGCTCTCTAGCTGTCAACATTGCCAAGATTCTCCTAGTGAAATTTAAGTGTTTTCTATCAAATTTATGAAAATGAATCTTATGATCTATGAAAGGCCTAATTTATCTCTGTCAATTCATTTGTAAAATCTTGGTTGCATGAACCAGAAGATAAACTTAAAAATCCTTTCTCTAGAACATTATGACTCATAAGAGATTTTGTAAAGATTTTCCATGTTGCTCAACACTAGTCAAACATTGTGCCCCTGGGTCCGGGGCTGACCCAGGATCAGCTAGATTTTTGCATTAGTATAACCTAGATTCTTGAATCTATTTTCAAAACCCTCAGGATTTACAATATTATAAATAGATATTTTAAGCTGAACCTAATTAAATTTTTTAAATCATGAAACCTTTGGGGCATTGCACCAAGGGCTATGATTTGTTTTTGGTAAACAACTTCCGAAAATACCCAATGATATTATAATGTACCAAATGGATTTCATAGAAGAAATAGATTTTTTTTTTTTTCAATTCCTATGAAAAACCTGCTGGCCCAGGGGGGATATCACCTTAAAGTACCTGATTTGCAAATATTAGATACAGAATTTGATATTTCAAATATCTATTCTATTGCCTTTGAATCAGAGAAAATTTTTACCACTATGTCCTATATGACTCTATTAAGACCATGTGACCCTGCCGGGATTTATATAAACGATAGGGAATTTTGAAAAAATTCTTGCGAAATATCCATGATTTCACCATATTTACCAAATGATACTTGTAGCCTAGGTAATTACAATTTTTTTCTTGAATTCATGAAAAACTTCATTGCTATGTAACAGAAAGCTACTTAATGCGGTTTCTCAAAAATACAACCGTAAGTTTGATTTTACATCTTGTATAGCTCCCATGGATGCCTCAACATACCAAATATTAAGTCAGGCTTTCACTGAGGATTCTCGCGAACCAACCGATTTTAGAACTTCATTTAAAACAATTATTTACTTCTGACCTACTTTTTACAATCATGAAAATTTGTACACTTGATAAGGCACATCATAACTATATCAGTGAAGCTGGTCAAATTTAGCGGTTCATGAGGAGATGTTGTTTAAAGCAAATTGTTGACGACGGACGGACGCACGCACGCACGGACGACGGACAAAAGGCGATCACAATAGCTCACCATGAGCGTTGTGCTCAGGTGACTAAAAAAAGTAGATATTCTTCTGTAAGCAAAGGCCCCGGGTTTGAGTCCCGTCAAGCTGCACATTTTTTCAACTTGTGACAAATGTTTTACATAAGTCAGAAATTTAAACATTCTAAGCTGATTCTGGTTGATTGATCATTTACTAGCAATTTGGACATCATTTCAAACTGCTACATATTAAGACTTTAATTATCACACAATCATTACAAATTCAGATGTAAATGAAAATTATCATTTGTCGTCGTGCGTCAACAATTTCAACAATCTTCTCCTCTGAAACTACCAGATGGATTTTCAAATTTTGCCAAAATGATACTTATGATAGCCTAATGCAAATTCCTATTATTTTTTTTTCAATTCCATGAAAAACTCTGGTTGCCATGGCAACCAGAAGATAAAATCTTTAAAATGCCCTTTCTCAGAAATATATAGACCTACAGATTTGATATTTGGTACATAGTATCAGCCCATATTGCCTCAACACTAGTGCAAAATCTGTGCCCCTGGGGTCACAATGAGCCAAGCCCAAGGACCACATCAGATTTTTGCATAGAACTATATAGGGAATTCTTGAAAAATCTTCCCTTCCAAAACCACTCCATGGATTTTCACCAAATATACTCAAATGATATTTATGTAAGCCTGAAGCTAATTCCAAATTTTTATTGAATTTCATGAAAAACTTTGGTTGCCATGGCAACCAGAAGACATAACTTGTGTTGCTGTGCATCAACAATCTTCTCCCTGAAACTACCCAATGGATTTTCATCAAATTTTACCAAAATGATACTTACGATAGCCTAATGCAAATTCATTTTTTTTTTTTTCAATTCCATGAAAAACTCTGCCACGGCAACCAGAAGAGAACATCTTTAAAATACTTTTTCTCAGAAATATAAAGACCTACAGATTTGATATTTTGTATATAGCATCATTTCATGTTGCTTTCAACATCAGTGCAAAATTTTTGACCCCTATGGTCACAATGGGCCATGCCCATGGCCACACCTGGATTTTTATATAGATCGATATAGAAAATTCTTGAAAAAACTTCTCTTCCAAAACTAGTCCATGGATTAAAATGATACTTATGTTAGCCTTAGGCTAATTTCTAATTTTTCTTGAATTTCATGAAGAACTTTGATTGCTATGTCAACCAGAAAGCATAACTTAAAAATGCGTTTTCTCAGAAACATACAGACCTACAGTTTTTATATTTGGTACATAGCATCAGCTTCTGGTGCCTCAAAACTATCAACAAATATGTGCATCAGGGTTTACCTTAGGATACTCCCTGGACCACACCCAGATTTTGTATGGAACTATATAAGAAAAACAAAAAAAATCTTTACTTCTGAAACCATTGGTTGGATCATGAAGAACTTATGTTGCCATGGCAACCAGAATGCATAACAATACAAGAGCTGTCAGAGGACAGCACGCTTGACTATTCAAAATGTTTGTTGGAAAATCAAATGAAAGCTATTGCAATTCTTGCCCTTCACATACCCTGTACATAATATAGTCAAAAATGATATACCTTGATAGTCTGATACCCCTTAACATTTTAATAAAGTCTAAAATCAATCCCATGCCTAGTTAATGAGACATAAGAATAATAAAACTGCATGCAAAACTTTAACCAAAAAATCCAAATCAGAAAAGGGCCATAATTTGCATAAAATTCAGTCCAAAAGTGATCCACCTTGGTTTTCTGATGCCCCTGGAGACACTCCTTAACTTTCTAGTCAATTCCTCAAGCAATTTCTGAGATATAAGCTGAATAGTAGCTTGAATGCAAAAATTTAACCAAAATTCTATGTTTAAAGGGGGTCATAATGTTTTATATATTCCATCAAGTGTTATCTTCCTTTAAAGTATGATACCCTTAAACATATAAAAGATGTTTCAAATCAATCCCTTGCCTGGACTCTGAGATATAAGCATGAAAGTACCTTGGATGCAAAACTTTAACCAAAATTTCTAAGTTAAAAAGGGGCCATAATTTGTAATGTATTACATCAAGAGTTATCTACCTTGGTTGTCTGATGCCCCTTAACATATTCATAAACTTTCAAGTCAATACCATAAATGGATATTGAGATACAAACTGGATAGTAGCTTGCACAAAAAACTTTAACCAAATTTTCTATTGCATGCAAAACTTAAACCAAAATTTCTAAGTTAAAAAGGGGACATAATTCATATTAAATTCAGTCAAGAGTTACCTACTTTGGTTGTCTGATGCCCCTGAACATATTTATAAACTTTTAAGTCAATACCATAAATGGTTTCTGAGATATAAGGTTGATAGTAACTTTCATGCAAAACTTTAACCAAAAGCTGCAACGCCAACGCTGATGCGGACAAAAGGGTGACTACAATAGCTCTCATATTCTTCGAATAGTCAAGCTAAAAAAAAAATGCCTTCTCTTAGAAACATACAGACCTACAGCTTTGATAATTGGTATATAGTATCCTTTCATGGTTCCAGCCTTTCTACAACAAACCAAATTCAGGTGAGTGATTTAGTTTTTTGGTGTTTTTTTTCAGTACAATGTCAGTTTTTCTATCTGGGCCCCTCAACCACCAGAAGTTGGTCACTCACTGCCACTTTCAAATGTAAGAAATGAAACGGACATATTTTACATCAGCATTACAACTTTTTGCTAGTTTGTGCAAAACATCCCAGAGACAGTATATGTCACCTATCCAGCCAGTCACATTATCCGGACACTGAGACAACCAGTCCTTAAACTACCTTAATGTGTCGAGTATCAAGCACAGAAGTGATATACCTTGGAACTTTGAGAGACTTTGTTACGTCAGAACCGAGGTTTAACTTAAATCTTCAGGTAAATTAAGGGGCAGAAGCTCTAACCACTCCATCACCAGGACTAGCGTCCTGTTCTTCATCTGTACATTTAAAAGGCAATAAAGAAACAGAATCCTATTTCTTTTGTACACAAGATTTAATCCATATGAAAGCACAAATATTTTCTTAGATATCTAATACAGTGAAAAATCTAGCATGTAAATAGGACTTCAAAAAATGTCAAGTGTCCTACTTCAAAGAAACAAAGAGGCCGACAGTTGTAAATGGACCACACAGTAAAAATATTGGTGAAGATAAAAGATAGGTGATTTTTAAAGAAGATAAAGTTATAACATACAAAAAAAAAGTTATTTATAGAGCCTTTTATTTAATCTAAAAGATATCCTTAATATATATCGGAAGTTTAGAATATTATTCTCGATGGTTCCAGGGTCGTACTAGTACTTTGAACCTGAAGAAAATATCTTTACATTGGGGGAAAGAAAAATCACGGGGTATATAGATCTGCATGAATTCAGTTATTTTCAGAAGGGAGGACACCTATGAATAACCCCAGTCAATGCAAATGTCAGTCGGTCAGTTGGACATGTCCTGTATATTTCCAATTTGACCAACAAAAGTGTCTGTTATTGTCAGACACAAAATCCAATGAAAAAATCCTTATAGCAACATTTCATTTTCGGAAAATTACTTTCAGTTTCTTTGAAAAACATTTTTCTTTGCTAATTTTAGCAATTATGTAATGATTATCGGCTGTCTGAGATGGCCAAGCAGCTTATGATTTCGAATTGGTTCCCCACAATTTATATACTAATATTTTTCGTAATGGAAACCATACGGAAAACTCTGTCTTTATCGGTCAACAATCAACATGGCAGAAAGTGCATTCATGAAAGATTGTATTTTTCTTTTTTATTCGCTTTCCATTATCAATTAACAAGGTCATATTCGTTTTAATTATTATCAGATTCAATTTTTATCATTTCAATATTTCATTATCGTAAATATCAAATCTAGATTCTGTTGTCAATGATTTAGATATTCTGATGGTGCTATGCCGAATCGAAAATTGCCTTCTAGTTCTAGAAACGAACCGAAGAGAGCTCCTGACAATAACTGAAGCTTTCAGGGATTGTTTTTTTGGCTGATTTCCTTACAGAACTTGAGTTTTTTGCATAGCATCTTATGATCTTATCTGTGCAAAAATAATTTCTTTAGGGGTAGGGTTTATTCCTCTATATGTTCTTATTTTGCAGGTTTCACATTTGTACATGTTTGTGAGTTTTGAACAGATGATTAGGACAGTGTATAATTCGAGGGCTCAGCGCAAAACGGTCGTAACTTGTTCTTTAATACATATAAGTTACGACCGTTTTGCGCTGAGCCCTCAATATGTAATACAGAGAAAATAAAAAAATAGCCAAAAATGTTTGAATATCCATTATATTGAGTGATAAATTAATGTAAAATACTTATAAAGAGACTGAAATCAAGATATCAAAAAGTTCTTCCTAAATACTGGTTAAAACATTGCAACAGGTAAAAATATGTCGCAACAAGTAAAAATTGCTGCGACAGGTAAACATTTATTGCGACAGGTAAAAATGTTGTGTTTACCTGTTGCAATGTCCTGTGAAGAAGGAAGTTTTTGCATAGTTTGTGACCCCTGATAAAAAAGGAAACAAAGCCCTGACAGAGCCCTGTAGTGAGTTAGACATGATCTTCCTCCTCCCATGTAGGAACAGTTCAGTGTTACACAACTAAGGTTAGGTCAATTAACAATCATTAAAGACTATCATTATGATCTGTGCTCATTTCTTTGAATGATCCCAAAATGGTACCAGAAAACAGTTTTCAAAAAATATTAAAGTTCAAATCCACTCCCCCTCCCTTACTTAGAAACTTGAGGTTAGCATATTGCTATTTATATTTCTATACAGTTTTACTTCTTCAATATTTTACAGTTGTATTTAAATAAATTACCAATAAAATTGTAATTACAGATAAAATTGTATATTCTTCAAATATAAGAAGTATTTTAATTTAGATTTTTAACTTGAAGTTCTTGATCTAAATTCAATATCATGCGCATTTTAAACAATACTCCAAGTCAGAATTTTTTTACTATAAATTTTAATACCTCCTATTAAGTTTTAATTCCGTCAGTAGTTATATAGATGAATAATCATATCTATGTGTGTGCCAAACTTGAACATTTTCCAAACTTGAACATTTTTCTGGATTAAAAATGGCCACATTTTACATTTAAGTTCATTAAGAGATACCTTACAAAGTTTAAAATCGAATACCAAAAAAATATAGAGATTTGAACATGAAAAACGACTTGCATACCAAACTCAAACCACAGTGCAATTAGAGTATTAAACCTGTGTGACCTTGATCTTGATGATGTTGACCTCACCCCTGTAAAGTTTTCTGTTCTCATTTTATATTTCATACAGATTGGACCTCCAGTAACAAAGCTATGCAGATAACAACCTTGACCTTAGTAAAGGCCCACTTTCAATCATGGTAAACTTGACCTTGGAGGCATTGGGTTCAATATCCATATCTGGGTACTTAATTACCTGGAACGTGTGAGGTAAATAGGACATTGGTCTGACTGAAAAATGTGATTAAGATGGTTCTATGTGTACATGTGTAAACCACACAACAGTTAAAATGACATGTAACAGAAATGTGAAACTGAAACAAGAATTTTCATTGAAAATGATGAATATCCCCTGACATCGCTTTGTCACAGCTACTGTTAGTATGTCAGACAAGTGTTGAGAAATAAAACAAAGGGCCATACCTCACTCAAAATCGAGTTAATCATGATATGCCGATGATTTTGGCAAATAAGCTTGGTACTCAGTCTTGTAAAGTTTCATCTAAATCTAATCAAAGGTAGCCAAAAAATAGGGCAGACAAATCTTATCTACAGAGGTACTGATGGACGCCACTCCAATATAGCCCCAAGATATGAAGAAATAATTTTTGAATGAAATGATTTGAATGACACTTCCTTTCTCGTGTAATGGCCAATATCTGACTGTCCTGACACAGCGAAGTAGAATGTTAAGGTATCCAACAATCATCTTCTATATTCAATATTTCTTGATCAATATTCCACAGTCCCCCAGACCCTTTCAAAGTTTCTAACAACAGACACTTTATTGCTTTTGAGGACCTGGCTGATTAAACAACTGCAAAGTTGTAATTTGAACACGTTTTGGTTTTCCGTCTGCAGACTTGATCTGCATGGCAGAAGGTGGACTTGTAATGCTTTTGTTAGGTTTGGTTGATTTACTGTCTGTGCCTGATAAATCCCCACTGTCCTCTATCAACACACAGTCACTGTCTGGATTGTCTTTGATTTCCTTTAGTACGGAAGTGTCTGAAGCACTATTTTTGCTGGGTTGATTTTTTGCTTTTGAAGTATCCATGTCACACTTGTCTGCTTTAGGTTTTGAATACGTGGCCAGAGTAGTAACCTGTACATTTTTAACTTTTCCATCAGAAGATCGCACTTTCATTTCGAGAGGTTTTGGTTTTGGCTCTCCAGACCCTAAGCTGAGAGTTGTCACTTGAACATTTTTAAGTGTGCCATCTGCAGACTTGACTCTCATGGCAGTGGGTTCATTACCCATTGCTGGCACTTCCTCCGACTCGCTACCCGTAGCATCTTTGGCATCACTGGCGTCGGTTGAGGTATCCAGAACCAGGTGGAGGTCCGCACTGCTTGGGTCCGTCTCCATCTCTACATCAGTCTGAAGAAAATTTAACATTAGCCATACGGACAAGAGAGTTGTGAGTACTTCTTGCACTAATGCCATGCCAAATAAAAACAAGAAGGCCATGATGGCCCTATATTGATCACCTGAGTACCATTTCTCTAAAGGCAACCTTAAGTATTATGGACCATAACTCCCATACAAGGCATAATAATCCTTTGATTATTAACATTATGTATACATATGATCAAGATTGCTTCATGAATGTGGATGCTAAAATGCAAACAAAGTTATATATGACAATTTTTATGCTTCAAGGGCCATAATTAGAGATAGTGGTCCAATACCACGTCAACTTTAGCAAGATAACAGTCATTAACATTAACATCAGGTTTGTGTAAGTTTATTTTCTAAATGATCGCTAGGAAGCTGAATTTTCAAGGGATCAGCTCTGTTTGAGCAGTTTTGGTAGAGGGTAATTTAAGGTAAAGGAGCACTGTCCCTGGTGACCATGCTTTTAATGGATCATAATTATTTTAGCAATCTTGGTAGAGGGTTACCCAAGGAACTTCTGTATTAAAAGATTTTGAAATCTGGCCAGTAGTTCTGAAGAAGATGATTTTTTAAGTTTTCATAATTTTTTCTTTCCGTTGCCATGGCTACCGAAGTTCTACATGGATCAATTTTATTTTAACAACTTTTGTGAAGGTTCAACCAAGGAACATCCCTGCCAAGTTTAATTAAGTTCTGTCCAGCGGTTTCAGAGGAGATGTTGTTTAAAGCAGACACCTTGAGCATGTTGTGCTCAGGTGACCTAACAAAACAAGCACTACGTTCTAATGAATGCCATGCCCCCATGTAGGCCTTAGACCTAGGAGATCATGGTCATTTGAAGGTCAAGATAGAGTTCATCAAGTTGCATGTACCTGTGAAGTTTGGAGTCCTAGGTGGAAGGACTTTCATGTTATGGTCAAGGTAAAAGTTTTGTGACTAACAGACAAACAAAAAACAATACGCCCTGTTATCGATCCGGGGGCACAAAAAGTAAAAAGGGCCATTTTCAGCCTTTAAGTTATTGACACATGTACAAAATACCATCAGACTTGTATATGAGGACAGTTATGCTCCTGACCCGAATTTATTCGAAGAAAACAATATTTTTTAATAACATTTCTTATCCATGATGGGAGGACATAATTCATTACTGACCACTGGCTTTGGAGACTTTTTTTAGGATTATTTTTTTTAATTTTTTTTTTTTTTTTTGTATTCTGCAAGGATTCATTTTTATTATAACCATATATGTGAATTATCCTCTATGAATCATTTATGCCAAAGTTCAATGGCTTCTGCCCAATGGTTCCAGAGATGTCATTTTAAAGCAAATTATTGACAACAAATGATGTAAGACAATAGGTAGTCAACAATATCTCTCTTGGAGTATATTGTGTGCTCAGCTGAGCTAAAACTGAAAAACATTTTGATATAGACATACCTGACAGCTGTTGTGTGTGTCCTTCTCCTCCGTACTTTTGTCAATGTAGGGCATGCCTAGCTCTCCTGTCTCGAATACCGCCAGGGTGCAGTAGCCATCCGTGGACGAGATAACCAGCGTCGTGCCATCACTTGACCTGTGCAGTGTACAGTTTTCTCATTATTGCATGACACTAAAAGAAGTGGCTATAAGGGCAGAATAGCTCAAAACTTGCTGTAAGTTGGTCTTAAAGGGTGTTTGGGGGATATTGAAAATGCAAGATACAATGTGATGCTTGACATATGAAATCATTTCACAATCAACATATGTTTGTTTGCTGGGTCTAACATCCCACCGACAGTATTTCAGTCATTTGGAGACAACAAGGTTTGAATTTAGCAAGATTTTGCACTCGTTATTTTTAGCAAGTAGTAAATTTTTCTACTTGCTAAATGAAAAACACTCACAATTTCAAAGTTTTAAGTTTGTTATTTGTAAAGTGTCAAATGTTAGTTTTAATGACAAAGTGCAAAACTATGAACCACAGAATACAGTGAAAAAACTGAGCATGTAATTTTAGTTTGGTGGGTCTTACTGTCTCTCTCCAGACATCTACCATCTTGTAACTGCAGGTTTTGGATCATTAGCTACTATATTTCCACTCGCAAATAAAAAAACAAGAGGGCCAAGATGGCCCTTGGTCGCTCACCTGAGAAAGATGATTGCTTAAGAAATAAAGATGCTTGAGTGTAAAAGTAAAATCTGGCTTTTTTTTATGGTGAAATGGGCATAACTCATGAATTTACAAGTCAATATCAGTTATAATTAAACCCGATTGTGAGATTATGGGCATAAACATTGTCTTAAAGTTTAAAAAAGATTGTTAAAAAAATGAAGTTGGTAGAGAATAAACAAAGTGAAATATGGCATTTTTTTTTATTAAAAGGGGCATAACTCCTGACCTAATTGATGGATCTCAGCATAATCGAACTCAATCGAGACCTTATGGTCATAACATTGTATAAAGTTTGAAGAGATTGCTCAAAAGATGAAGATCTAAGTGTAAACAAGTGAAATATGGCATTTTTTGACTATTAAAAGGGGCATAACTTCTGAACTAATGGATGAATCTCAGCCATAATCGAACTCAATCGAGACCTTATGGTCATAAGCATTGCCATAAAGTTTGAAGATGATTGCTTAAGAAATAAAGGTGATAGAGTGTAAACACTAAAAATTGTTGACGCCGCACGACGGACGACGGACGCTCACGGGATCACAATAGCTCACCCTGAGCTTTGCTCAGGTGAGCTAAAAAATCAAGTACCTGAAATTGTAACTTGCATTTATAAATTTCTACTCGCACTTAGCAAGTAAGTGAGCTTTAATTCAAACCCAGGACAATGTCTACTTGAGATGGATAGAGTGCTGTCACACTTCGGTATCACGCCGTAGACATATGGCATGATACCACACCCAGTCACATTACCCTTATATGCTGAGCGCCAAGCAGGGAGCTATAACAGTACCACTTTTTACGACTTAGATATGTCGCGGTCAGGGATCGAACCTACACCATCAATATATAAAACGTCAATTTTGAGTTAATAGTGAATGAGTGCATGTTTAAGCCAAACTCACCAGGCTAGGTCACTTAGCTGATGGTAGTGTATATTCGTGATGAAACCAAAAGGCTCTGGCTGCTGTGTGTCGTACAACTGAACAGAGTCCTCTGTTGCCACGGCAAATACCATCCGGTAGGGCAGGCTGAAATATCATACGGATCATACACCATCAAGAAAAACACATAAATGCAAATGACCAAATGTCAAGATCAGTAAAGGCCTGAAAAAAGCAACACCCATAACACCTGAATTTCACTGAAACCAACACTATAAGCCCTGGCCTTCACTTAACAATACAGCTCAAATTGATGTTTTCCTAGAAAAATCTCAAATTCAGTATCACCAAAATAATCAAATTTTGAAGAAACCAAGTACCATTTTTTGTAATGTCAGTAACAGCATGTAAGCATATTTCTATACTGTGGGTCGGTAAAACAGCTGAATGGAGGACTCACTTGAGTAGGTTTTTGTAAAAGTTACTATTACACTCCCTAATGCAAGTGCTTACAACATTGTATCGTAGTGAACAGAAAGCAAGCAGGGAACCAACTCTCAACTGTTTGCTTACATAAGCAACCATTAGCAGATACTGAATGCACTGTTGGTAACCAAAATGTATATACGTGTGTGTGTCATAATTTTTTTTTTGTATTTCTGGTACTAATAAGTGCTCCATTTTTTAACTCTTTACTTCATGAATATTCATGTACAAATTTATAACTTCATGAATGTTAATTAACTGAAATTAAAATGGTAAAAGAAAGCATGATTTTGTTCTTTGCCACACAGACTTTGTAGAATCTGAGCTACAATACTGAATGAGCAAACAGAGGAGATCCTGATCAGACAGCTCCTATAGACCCTGATCAGACAGCTCCTATAGACCCTGATCAGACAGCTCCTATAGATCCTGATCAGACAGCTCCTATAGCAGTCTGATCTGGGTCTGCTCTATTTGGCAATGTGTCAAAATGAGTCTGAAGTAAAGGATTAACGAATGAAAACTTAACTTACCAAAACATAGTTGAACATTTCTCCCACTCTTTCAGGTCTTCATTCTCTTTACCTGAAATTAGCAGCAGCAGAATAAATGTAGGAATTCTTTTTGGAATAATTCAGTTTGATCTTACAGCCTGTACTTGTTCACAGAATCTCAGTGTAAGACTTTACTTCCAATTCATGTTAAAGCTGATGATCTATACATACACTCAAACCTGTCTTGAGCAGTCAGTCAAGGGAACAAGGGAAAGTGACCACTTAACAGGGGGGATGTTAAATATATAACAAAATGGTAATATTAAAATTGACCACTAAATACAGGTTGACCACTGAATACAGGTGGCCACTAATACAGGCTCAAATGTATACATATCCAATTAAACTTGTTGTGACTGGTTAATTCATGATTATAGCAATAAATGGGATTTGCTATAGTGAGAGTTTCGGGTAATGAAATTGACATCACGATTTTAAAAATTTGATAGCAATTCTAGGCTAGTGCACATTTTTTTTATCTATTTATATTAGAAAATAGAATAAAAAGAATAGGGGGGGGGTGTATTGTGTATTTGAGAAAGGTATCATCTTTAAAAGTCAACTCCTAGATTTAGTTGATTTCTTTATTGTTGGTAATTTAAGGTTCTTCGACCATCAATCAACAAATATACAATGCCACATTGCAGAGCCATTATATTTAGAGTCCAAACTTAGATTTGTGGTATACAGGATGCAATGAACAAATTAAATATTTGGAGTCCATGGTTTGAACCATATACAAGAGCTGTCAGAGGACAGCACGCTTGACTATTCAAAATGCTTGTTGGTAAATCAAATGAAATCTATTTAAATTCTTGCCCTTCACATACCCTGTACATAATAATAGTCAAAAATGATATACTTTGATAGTCTGAAACCCCTTAATATTTTTATGACGTCTAAAATTAATCCCATGCCTATACTGAGATAACAAATAACACGTGCAGAAAATTTAACAAAAAAAGTTAAAAAGGGCCATATTCATAAATTAGCAAATTACCATCCTATTTTCGATGCTAAGACTTAACCTAAATTCACAAGTTAGAATAAGGGCCATAATTATGCATTAAAAATTCATGTCAAAGTTAATCTCTTTAATATTTTCTGATCTCCTTAAGATTACCCTTAAATTTAAGTCAATCCACTAGACTCTGAGATATAAGCATAAGTACTTGCATGCAAAAATTTAACCAAAATTCTATGTTTAAAAAGGGGCCCATAATTTTAATATATTCCATCAAGTGTTATCTTCCTTTATATATATACCCTAAACATATAAAAGATTAAAATCAATCCATGCCTAGGATCTGAGTATAGCATAAGACTTGCATGCAAAACTTAACAATTTCTAGTTAAAAGGGCATCTTTATAATTCCATCAAAGTTCTACTGATATATACCTAACTAAAAGATGTTAAAATCATCATGCTGGATACAATTTACATGAAAGACTTGAGCAAAACTAAACAATCTAAGTAAAGGGGCCATAATTTGTAACATATTTCATCAAGAGTTATCTACCTTGGTTGTCTGATGCCCCTGAACATATTTATAAACTTTCAAGTCAATACCATGAATGGTTATTGAGATATAAGGTTGATAGTTACTTGCACGCAAACTTTAACCAAAAGCTGCAACGCCAACGCCGACGCCAGGGCAACTACAATAGCTCTCATATTCTTCGAATAGTCGAGCTAAAAATTGGAATCTTCATTGTAAAGGAGCTCAAAGCAATGGACCAGTACAAATTTATCATTAACACAAACTGATCAAAATAATTAAATTCAATGTCAATGAAAAATACTCAAACTAAAATTTATTGTCCGTGAAAAAGCTTTAAAGTATACTATCCATACCTTCTGAACCAGTTCTTGGTGTGTCCCGCAGCTGGAACTTTGTTGGACAGCACCGAACTGCAATAGTAACTTTCTCTGGACTAGGTAAATATACAGCAGGTCTGAAACAGCATAAAATTTATCAGAATACAATGAAAAATTTGGTTATCAAAGAATCTGTTCATCATTATAATGATTTTAAACTACCATTATATAAACATTAATTTTTTTTAGAAACTTTGTTAGTTACAAGGGTGAAAATACCCAGGTGTACAGGTTCATATCCTGAATAATATATCCATGAAGTCTGTAGTTATGTGTGTCACAAACTTAAAAATGTAGTACAAATACAATCACAGTTATGTGTGTCACAAACTTAACAAGAGCTGTCCATAACTTTTCTCAGTTGCTAAGACACAGTTTTATGGATTTTAATAGTATGGTACATATCAATGATGATATGTTCTAGTTCTAGTAGAAATTATTCTATCACCTCCAATAAACAAATATGACATTTTAATTGGTGAAATTAGCATGCAGAATCAATTTGAGAATGTGGTGTGCTGATCCGCCAACTCCAGTGCTAAAATCTGAAATTGTAATTGGTGAAATTAGCATGCAGAATCAATTTGAGAATGTGGTCTGCTGATTCACCAACTGCAGTGGTAATATCTGAAATTTGTAATTGGTGAAATTAGTATGCAGAATCAATTTGAGAATGTGGTCGATCATCCACCAACTAAAAAATATCTAAGTATAAAAGGGTAAAATTGAAAATACACTGCATATAGGATTATGGGCCCTGCCAGTAAAGTTGAGGTAGTGTGGGTAAACAATAAATAAGTATTCCAAGTTATGGTGGAATACCTGTGATAGTATTGAAAATATACAACTTTGTAAAAAAATTAACCATGATTTCGGCTGTTTTCTAAGTATGAAAGGGGCATAATTCAAGAAGTAGTACAGCCAGGGTTATGGGCCTTGCTAGTAAGGCAGAGGTAGTGATGGTGAATAAGTATTTGAAGTTTCAGTCAAATACAAAAAAAATAAGGGCCTTGTTAGTAAGGTAGAGGTAATGATGTGAATATGTACTTGAAGTTTCAGTTGAAGATATACAACTTTGTAAAAACTTTAACCTTGATTTTGGCTGTTTTGTAAGTATGAAAGGGGCATAACTCCAAAAATAGGGTAGCCAGGGTTGTGGGCCTTAGAAGTAAGGTAGAAGTGATGATGGTGAATAAGTATTTTACGTTTGGGTGGAATACCTTTGATAGTATTTAAGTTATTGATGTTTGAAAAAAACTTTAACCTTGTGTTGCAACGCCGACGCCCGAGTGACAGTATAAGCTCTCATTTTCTTCGAAAAGTCGAGCTAAAAATGTAGTACAAATACAATCACAGTTATGTGTCTCACAAACTTAAAAATTCCTTATTTTCACAAATTCAAGGCCAATAACTCTCAACGGCAACGTTGATTTGATGAAAATACCCAGGTTCACAAGTTCATGTCCTAAATAATATATCCATAAAGTTTCAAGTCTGTTGTACCATTATTTTCAGAGTTATGCTGTCACAAAGTTTCGGGATGTCCATACGAACAGATAAAGGCAAATCTATATATCTATATGCACCCCCTCCCCCTTTTGGTGGTGGCATAAACTGGTGTTGCATGCAACACATGAGTCCCCTACCATGAGGTGCATAATTTTTCCATAACCATAACAACCTGAATTTTGGTCTAAGAAAAAAAATGTGACATGCAGAATCTCAATACTTCCATCTATTCATATACCAAGTTAAAATATTATCTGAAATGATTTTTAAGTTATCGTGGGATCTAGATTTCCAGATGGAAACACCATTAGGGGACTAAAGGGATAATCACAGTTAATACTAAACCTGTCTGAAAGAAATTTGACGTTTTGTTCTCTCCTGTGGTTAAAATTTAATTGTTTAAAAGTTGTTTTTTTTGTTGTTTTTTTACAAGAAATATCCAAGTTAAGTAGAATATTTGGTATTCCTACAATACTTAAGGAAGAGGTCTGTATGAAATGACTGGCAAAGGGTGATCACAAAAGCTCTTGAGAAAATGTGCTCAGGTGAGTAAGAACAAGGTACAAATTATCATGAAACTGATTTGGGGACCAAAATTTAATCCCTGTTATAATGACATGCACATTCTCATGGACTGTATTATAGTAATGGTCATTCTCTGTACATATTGATGTCCGACTCAAAATCAAGGTTTGATTACACGCAGTACAAACCTTGCTTCATATTTCAATTATATAATGTTAAAACTTACTTAGAGAGGCAGTTCCGTGTGAAGATGAAGGTAGCATTAGTGACAGAATCTGTCTCGATACAGCCCGCCGGGACAATCAGTAGCTCCCCATCTGGTGTAAATGTTAAACGTCGAAAAAACGACCTCATTGTGTCGTCATGAAACATCCTGAACACTTTTGTTTTGTTTTCTTTAGAGTCAGTGTTCTCTGTTTCACTGCTGTTTTTCTCTGGGGTTGGCAGTGTCATCTTACGAATGTTGTGGAGACAGGTCCGAGAATTCACACTGTACACGCGACACGACCTGGAGCAAAAAACAGTCATCATTGTTGAAATCAACAGAAACATGGATTTTTTTTTTCTTTTGTTTTAGTCCTGCTGTAAAGTAAGCCAGCATGTACTATTTAGCTCATTATATTGGCATGGGTTTTATTCTGGCTACACTAGCAATTAACCCCATTTGTTTAAAACCCAAACAATCACCATCACTACATAACACCGCAAATGTGACACAGGAATGACAATATCTTTCATAAACTTATAAAGCAGGGGTTTTTGTTAAGTGGACGCCAATCTGAGTTAAAATCACAAAATCAAAATAAAAAAATCGAAAGATTTCATTTTCATAAATAAACTTGCCCGCTGGGCTAGCTTCTTTGAAAAATCACTTGCCCAGAGGGCAAGTTTATTTATGAAAATGAAATCTTTCAAATTTTTTTATTTTCCACAGTATATCAGGGGTGAAATGCTTGCAAATTGTGTTTGATACATAATAACTAAAATTCACCTTAATATTACACATATTTAGTTTTAAACATTTACAATACCAACTAACTTAAAGATCGGGAAGCCTGTTTTCACTTTGGCGCTAGTAGATGTTCAGAATAACTTGCCCCCTGACTCCTCCCGATAAACTTTAAAATTTCTAACCAAAACATTAAAACTTATATGGAACTGTTTGAAACCCCATACTGTATACCTTGGTAAATATGGTTTTGTTCCGTTGTTCCAGTGGTATTGTAACAAGAAGGCCAAGATGGCCCTGATTTGCTCACCTGAGAAACATTGTCTTCATTGCCTATTATTGTATTATGAGTCATACTGAATACATAACCATGCAGAAGTCCAGCAAGATCATCTAAATTTCAGACAAAAACTGTACCTGCCATCCAAATTTTGAAGGTCATAGCTCTGATAAATCTATATAAAATAAAGTGACCCTGGGGGGTGGGGTCAATTTTGACACCAGGGCCATGATTTGAAGAGATCTGGTTGAGGTCCACTAGTAAAATCAAGTGACCCCCTGAGGCGGGGCCAATTTGACCCAAGGGCCATGATTTGAACAAAATTGGTAAGATCTACTAGGCCATGCTGCACACCAAATATCTAAACTCCAGGCCTTGTAGTTTCTGACAAGAAGATTTTTCTAGTTTTTCCTATGTAAGTCTATGTAAAATCAAGTGACACCTGGGGCGGGACAAATTTTGACCCCAGGGCCATGATTTGAACAATCTTGGTAGAGGTCCATAAGACAATGCCACACACCAAATATCTCAGATTTAGGCCCTGCAGTTACGGAGAAATTTTTTTTTTTAAAGATTTTGCTTTAAACATTAATTTTTAGCTACTGTAACCCAGCTACAGCAGGCTGGAACCATTTGAACCACCTGGTAGAGCTTCATGCAAGGAACATCACAGGCAATTTTCATCCAATTTGGCCCAGTGGTTTAGAAGGACTTGTTAAAAGAAAATTGTTGATGCCAGATGCACGCACGACCGACAAAAGGCCATAACAATAGCTCACCATGAGCATGCTGGGCTCAGGTGAGCTAAAAAGGGGAATATGTTTAATATTACAACAATCATGATCAAGACTTAACACAAAAGATTCATTTAACATTAGTTTATAAACTATAACTTTTTTAGAATTTCAAAAAGTTACATAATTTAACCCTAACAGAAACATATAGATATGAAAAAGGTATATTTTTCATTATTTCTCATATCTGACAAAATGCAATGTAACTCTTTCAATCTCAGGGAATCTAAGCTGTCTCAACCATTTGCATACTACCAATCCTGACTGAGCATCAATAAATATAAGTCATAAAACTCAGCAAATGCTGCCTTGTCAACTTTAATTGAATAACCGGTATATTATGCAATATCTTATTTACAACTATGATACAAAAGGCAGCTATACATACAAATTTTCAGAAGTTAGAAAATCCTCTGATATGAGTGGGTCATCTCAAATCTCAGCAGTAGTGCTAGGCATCTGTGTGTGTGTGTTTGGTTTAACGTCTCACCAACAGTATTTAAGTCATTTGCAGACTATGTCTACTTGAGACAAATATAGTGCTGCAACAATGCAGTATCACGCCATAGACTAGTATGATACCACACCCAGTCACATTATCCTGACACTAGGCCAACCAGTCCTGGAACTACCCTTATTGCTGAGTGCCAAGCAAGGGAGCTATACCAGTACCATTTTTTACGCTTTGGTATGTCATGGCCAGGGATTCAGGAGAAAGTGAGCACCCAGCTATTCATGAAATCCCATCAATGTTTTGGAGGTTTATTTTACAAGTTTCATGTTGAGCATGTTTTCCTATCTATAAATTCACCAACATTTTTTCAAATGACTAAAGCACAACTGAAACTCTAACAACCAGACATTTCATTTTCATTTAAATTTGGATAATGTACATACCTGTCTGTGCTCATTGTAGCAACAAACTCATTCCTGGGGTCCCATGTGACACCTTGTACAAAACTTTTGTGTTCATTTAATAAGGCAATCTTCTGGTCTGAAATAAGGAGGTAAAACAGTGTTTGCAATCATCTGCAACTTATGTAGGACCCAGTGTAGTTGAACTTAAAACTCTAAACTTGAACTTCTCCATTTAGACTCATTTTGACAGAATGGCAAACAGAGGAGACCGAGATCAGACAGCTCCTGTAAGAAACTGTCTGATCAGGGTCTCCTCTGTTTGCTCATACATTATTGTAGCTACAATTCTACACAGCCTGCATGGCAAAAACAACTAGAACTGTGTCCAAAGGACACGGATGCCCCCACTGTGCAGATGTGCTCGTAAACAAGAGCAGCTTCATTTAATGTCTACAAAATTCTGTTCTTATTATAGCGTTTCAGTTGAAATTTCCTCAATTATGTATTAATGATAAAAAAGTTACCTAACTCTTGAGGCATCATATTTGGTTTCTTTACAGATGGAATACAATATTAGCGTCTGAATAAAACAAAACTTTGAAACACATGTCTGGTCTCCTAAAACTGCAGGAACACAATGCTGTGATCAGAGAAATATGTTGGGTATACAGTTACTTTTGGCTGTGGCAACTCATCTTTTACATAGACAAGATCAATAATAGATCCACTTAAGTGTGTTGGTAATGTCACACACTGGCGATAATTAAGCAGAGATTCAGATAGTCTTCTGTACCAAACTGAATCAACGTTGATGTTGAAATCACCTAGGATTATGTCAGGTTGCGTATCGTATACTGTGCTGGTAAGATCTGTACATTGTCCATCTACACATTAAGGTTATTCATCACTGGAAGTTTAAGCAAAATCTGCCATCTGGTTTAAGAGGAGTTGCTTTCACAAAATTTCTATATGGTATATAGTGAAAAAATCAACAAAGGGCCATAATTCTGTTAAATTTGGTCGCCACGAAAATTCCTTCCTTTACTTCCATCTACACATTAAGGTTGTTCATCCCTGGAAGTTTAAGCAAAATCTGCCATCCGGTTGAAGAGGAGTTGCGTTCACAAAATTTCTATATGGTATATAGTGAACAAATCAACAAAGGGCCATAATTCTGTTAAATTTGGTCGCCGCGAAAATTCCTTTCTTTACTACCATCTACACATTAAGGTTGTTCATCCCTGGAAGTTTAAGCAAAATCTGCCATCCGGTTTAAGAGGAGTTGCGTTCACAAGATTTCGGGACGTACGGACGGACTGACGGACTGATGGACTGACGGACTGATGGACTGACGGACTGACGGACGGACGGACAAGTGCAACGCTATATGCACCCCACTTTGTGGGGGCATAAAAATCCATTGTTTCATATACTTTTTAAAGTTCAGTGAATCAATAAAGTCATAAATGTGTACATCAATGTTCCTGAGGTATAGGGTTAAACAAATTGCAATTCACACATGCTGCTATTTCAAGTCTGATGTAACAGATGATAAAGGCCTATGGATCATTTAATTACTTGTTCTTAAAAAAAAAAAAAAAAAAAAAAAAAAAAAAAAGCTATTATAACTAATGCAACTGCCTTAATCATCATTATGTGAATCTGTTCCTAATACAAATTAGAAATTTACTATGACAAGGTTTCAGCTTGCAAAACTGCCTGCGCCCACTACCTTGAAGGGACCACTGAAATGAAACACCAATGACATGGTAAGCTGAGAGTACCTTTAGTAAGATCCCACATTATGGCACTGTTATCCACTGACCCGGACACCATGTATTTCATGTCCGCTGACCAACACAGGTCATATATATCTTCCAGATGACCCCTGAAAGATAAACACCTACATCAGTACAAGTCTTCAACTCCTTCATCAAGCTACCCCTTGCTTGAAGCAAACAAACTTGCTTGTATGATTCGTGCCATTTTGTCACGGATGCTGTACATATTAGCTTATTACACTGCTATTTCGTTCCATTGCATTTCCTTCTATCGTGACTGGACTGTATCAGATGAGTTTCCTTTTAAAGTATCTATTACTGCCAATTGACATTTGTTTATTGGGTTTAACATCCCAACGACAGTATTTCAGTCATTTGGAGACAATGCCTACTTGACAGATACAGTGCTGCTATACTGAAGTATCACACTGTATACATGTGGCAGGATACCACACCCAGTCATATTATCCTGACACCAGGCCAACCAGTCCTGGAACTACCCTTATATGCTAAGCGCCAAGCAAGGGAGGTATGCAAGTACCAATTTTTACAACTTTGAAACGTTGCTGCCAGGGACCAAACCCAGGACATCCCAAATTCCAAGGCAGACGCTCTAACCACTCAGTCACTGGGACTGGTTCTCTGTCAACTGCAGGCTATAGACAGATGATACAGTCTCCAATACCTGAGGACTTTCAACATGGCCCAGTTCTCCTTGTTGTCTTCCTCATCCTCCTGGAAAATGTTGCCAGCACTGCTGGGCTCACTCAGCTTCCAGAAGATGATTACACCATCTGTAACAGGAGTGGGAAGGAGATAAAAACAAGTATAAAAATCCAAGAATAATTTATCTTATGATAAACTATGAAAGGGGGTCTCTGTGGCCTAGTGACTTACCCACTGACTATTTGTCAAACTATCCCTTTGCTGTGTGGGTGGTCTGCAGTTCTTGAAAGTGCCCTTGGGGTCTTCGTCTGTTTTTAATATGGTGGACATTGCTTTTTGACAGATAAACTGTTGGGGGAACAGTAAACTCCCAAACAACAACACTGCACTAGTATAGGAATTAACTGCACAACTTTTTCGGCTTGTATTTAGAGGCCTATGATAGGCTAAATC
>CM037780.1:20564836-20614836 GCA_021229015.1 Solen grandis | reverse complement strand
CGTCACGTGACGTCATATGACATTTATTTTCACAAAATGTTTAAGACTCCCAGAGACCTATATACTGACCCAATATCATCTTTCTATCTCAAATAGGACCGATTTTATAAGAATTTGAAAATTTACGACCTTGGTTCGAATCTTGGAATCGCTATAGAACCTTGGACTTTTCGAATTTTGAAAAACGGACACCGGGATGCACAACTAGAACTTAATATACACATTCTGTGAAAATTTGATGAAAATCGGTTCATAAACAATGGCTGTAGACCGCGTACAAACTTTTGTTGCATATTTCCAGTGTGACGTCATATGACGTCATAGGCATATGAAAATCATAGAAATCAAAATTTCAGCGTTTGAAGCATGTGTCTTTAAATTTTCATTGCCTTTCGACAATTTCAACATATAGAAATATTCTTGTTAATATTAGAAATGCATTATCATATAATGACGTCACGTGACGTCATATGACAAATATTTTCACAAAATTTTTAAAACTTCTAGAGACCTATATACTGACTAAATATCAACTTTCTTTCTTAAATAGGACAGATTTTATAAGCATTTAAAAATTTACGACCTTGGTTCGAATCTTGGATTCGCTATAGAACCATGGACTTTTCGAATTTTGAAAAACGGACACCGGGATGCACAACTAGAACTTAATATACACAATCTGTGAAAATTTGATGAAAATCGGTTCACAAACAATGGCTGTAGACCGCGTACAAACTTTTGTAGCATATTTCAAATGTGACGTCATATGACGTCATAGGCATATGAAAATCATAGAAATCAAAAAAATTTGTCCTAGGAGTATTGAACAAGAAAAAAAGTTTAGTTAGGAAGAAAAAAAGAATAATAATAATAATAATAAGAAGAAGAAGAATAAACAGTACAAACCCAATAGGACTTTCTGCCGAAAGGGCAGAAAGTCCTAATAATAAACATAACAAACCCAATAGGACTTTCTGCTTTAGGCAGAAAGTCCTAAAAAAAACAGTACAAACCCAATATGACTTTCTGCCTGTAGGCAGAAAGTCCTAATAATAAAAAAACAGTACAAACCCAATATGACTTTCTGCCTGTAGGCAGAAAGTCCTAATAATAAAAAAAACAGTACAAACCCAATAGGACTTTCTGCCAGTATGCAGAAAGTCCTAATATCTAGATTTCATTCGTTGATACGAATGATAGGACTTTCTGCTAACATTGAAAAATATAAAGATTAATACCGTTAGAAAGAATATATATTAAATTCCCTACCTTTTACTTTTTTTTCGTATGGACTTCTCATGCATGAACTTTGTGAAATAAGCCATATGGCAAAAATAAATAAATCTTTGTTTTGATATCGCTTTCTTATAACTTGACCAATTTTAGTATTCTAGGTACCAAAATAAAATGGCCTGAAAATCCCGACAATTCCATTGTAGCATATTTGGGTCTAGTTTTATAGGTATTCAAAATATAAGCAATTAAACTTAAACCTCTTAATCTGCATATCAAAATTCTTTTTTTTTAATTTCGTGTACAGTCGCGGGAATAAAATAGTAAATCACGGTGCATAACCATATCGGCAGGCTCTCTGCGGAAATCGCTATATCGGCAGGCTCTCGCTGGACGGAAGGGAAAGAAACAGACCAATGGTCACTTTTCAAAGGTGAGTTGCTCAATATTAAGTATTGCACGGAATATTAGAGTATCTTAGCTATGTATGTGCGTGTAAACTTTTCAATTATCAGCGACTGCGACCTGAAACTCGGCCGAACAGTTTAGTGATGTACCAGCATAAACACAACTTCGGCACTTTCTACAGGCTTCAGCAGGTTATTGCTTTGATTATGTCTATAATATGACCATCGAATGTATTCTTTTAAGTATATTCTTCAAGAAGATATCGGTAAATTGGCCGATTTTAATGTAAATTTCTTGAAACCCCCCTACTTTCGGTTTTGTCGTTGCACGGGATATCTCTCTGCACATGACTTTTTGAAGCACCGGCAGACTCTCTGCATTTACCACAAGCAGGCTATTTGCAAGCTATGGTTTATCTTATTGTTTACGGAAAATGAATAATTTCATGGGTCCTTAGCCCTAATTTGTGTTTTTAATTTCGTACTTTGCATGTTATTTGTATTGTTTCGTAGTCAGATACAAATCTGTTAAAAGTATATATGTGTTACTTACCCTTTTTTTTTTTACTATTTTGTTGATATAAAATATATAAGATAAATTTCCTCTAGGGTATTATTTATAACAAAAATTCTCATAATTTGAATCGCCACTATTACATGTTGTATCATTGGTCATTTTATATTTTATGCAATAAAACATCATTAAATAAGAGGTTTACATAAAACATAGCAGAAAAGTCCCCCCTTTTAAGCTCACTCCCACCCCCTTTGGGTGCGGACTCCTTTCCCCCCACAACAGTGAAAAAAACACTGGAAGGGCAAGAAGCATGAAACTGTTATTTCACAACAATAAAACACAAAGTACGCAAGCAGCATGCTTTAAAAAAAAAACAATCGCTGGCAAAATGCAGATAGCCTGCCTGTGGTAATTGCAGAGAGTCTGCCGGTGCTTCAAAAAGTCATGTGCAGAGAGACCTCCCGTGCAACGACAAAACCGAAAGTAGGGGGTTTTCAGGAAATGTACATTAAAATCGGCCAATTTGTCGGTATCTTCTTGAAGAATATACTTAAAAGAATACATTCGATGGTCATATTATAGACATAATCAAACCAAGAAACTGCTGAAGCCTGTAGAATGTGCCGAGGTTGTGTTTATGTTGGTACATCAGTAAACTGTTCGGCCAAGTTTCAGGTCGCAGTCGTTGATTATTGAAAAATTTACACGCATATACATAGCTAAGATACTCTAATATTCCGTGCAATACTTAATATTGAGCATTTCACCTTTGAAAAGTGACCATTGGTCTGTTTCTTTTCCTTCCGTCCAGGTTTGCAAGTTTTTATGGCAGAGAATGACCGGTGCGAACGCATAGAACCTGCCGATATAGCGATTTCCGCAGAGAGCCTGCCGATATGGTTATGCACCGTGTAAATGCTACCATGCAATAGAATCGTCGACGCGTGTAGCCTCGTGAGTTAAATTCCATTAACGTTTGTACACACGATCGATACGACTGTATTACACAAAGTTACTTCATTTTGCGCTTTTAGCTAACGGACAAATTAGCTTGCAGCGTCTTGAACGGATGACATGTGTTGATCATTTTGTTTCAAACGTCTATACTTATACACGTTCATTGTATCTCAAGCTGGCAATTAAATTACATTGTACTATAACATATATTTTCACATAGGTTATCATTTATCATAAATGTGGAATATAGCTTGTACAACATTTATCGATTGAGGCAACCATAAAGTCGGGAAATTGCAATGTTTCAACAACGGTCTAAATGACATATGTCAAAACGCTCAAAGGATTATGGGTAACGCAATGCTGCAACTGATATGTATAAGTAACGTAAATAAAATGATTTGACAAAACATTAAATCATTGTCAACACTTGTTTAGTTTGTTTGTTTGTTTGGTTGGTTGGTTGGTTTAACGTCCCTCCGACAGTATTTCAGTCATTTGGAGACGATGTCTACTTAATCAGTTATAGTGCTGCCACACTGCAGTATCACGCCGTAGACATGTGGCATGATACCACACCCAGTCACATTATCCTGATACCGAGCCAACCAGTCCTGCAACTACCCTTATATGCTGAGCGTCAAGCAAGGGAGCTATAACAGTACCATTTTTTACGACTCTGGTATCGAACCCACGACCTCCCGCTCCCGAGGCGGACGCTCTAACCACTCGGCCACAGGGAACGGTACACTTGTTTAGCTAGTAATATCAATATGATATATGTAAAAAGTTTTTTTTTTGCAATTTCTATGACTAATACATATCTGTAAACTTACATTTTCCGAAAATGCTTCAATTAAGGTGAAAGCGAAAGTAGGATATTTTATGAAAATTCTTACAACTGGCTTTAGATTGGTATTTTTTATGTAACTTCCTTATTTTTTTTATCAATTTCAAAACTTTAGGTACCAAAATAATCGTCTTAAAATTCTCTACATCTAACTCGCTTAATATGTTGACTTACTTCATATGAGTTTTAAGATATAAGCCGTGAAACTCTTACATAACGGCAAAATCGCTGAAATTCTACATGTTTAAATTCTTATTTTTGATGTAACTTCCTTATACTTGGGTCAATTCTCAAAACTTTAGGAACATAAATAATCGTCTTAATATTTTCTACATTTCACACGCTATTTCTATAGGAACAGTTTTAATATTTTTTGAGATACAAGCTTTTAAACCTCATGAAAAATGAAAAAATCACCAAAGCTATATGCACGAATTTCGATTTTTCCCCAGTACTCCATGAATCTTAGGTAAATCATTAAACTTTAAGCATCAAAATAACGGCCAAACATTGCTCTACAAATAATATTCATCATCATATTTTCAAACATCAAAGGTTTTCCAGATATAAATTGTTAAACACACTGAGGGTTACCAAATTTTTGTTTTTCCGCCATAACTCAGCCGATTCCACCCAGATCATCAAAAACTAAATATCATCTGAAAGGTCTTTCTAAACACTACAAATTATATGCATAGTGTCTCGACCGAATATTAACCGTTTTTGAGATATTTAAGGCCAAAGAAAAGGTTGATAATTGATAAATGACCTTGACCTTTGGGATTTTCCGGAAACGGAAGTGACATGGCTCCATAGAATCTAATACTGCATCTTCAGACAAAATTTCAAGCAAATCATACAAAAAATAAAGCCTACATGGCTTAAAAACCGTTAAGTTTTAATACGAAAGTTTTATTAGCATAATGACGTCATGTGACGTTATATGGCGTCCATCCTTTTGGAATGTAAGGAAAACCTAGAGACTAATATATAGTCCAAATATCAGCTTTATAGCTCATCTGGAAGCGATTTAATACGCATTTGAAATTTGACGTCATTAGTTCGATTCTTGGATTCGCCATAAAACCTTTGCCTTTTCGTATTTGGAAAAACGGACACCGGGATGCACAACTAGAGCCTAACATACACATTCTGTGCAATTTTGATGAAAATCGATCCAGAAATAATGGCTGTAGACCGCGAACAATCTTTTTCACCTGACATCAAATCTGACGTTATATGACGTCATATTAATATGAAATTCATTGCATCCGAAAGCTCATGGTTTGAAATATATGCCATAAATTTTTCATTGTTCTGAGTCAATGGCAACACCTCGAAATTAACACAAATATAAGAGGAAGAAAAAAAGAAGAATAATAAGAAGAAGAACTAGATGTCATTCGTTTAAACGAATGATAGGACTTTCTGCAACATCTGCTTTATATAGTATATATAGAAGATGACATAATAGATAATCTGTCCAAATTGCAACTTTCTATCTCCTCTATTTCTATATAAAATAGCACAAATAGAACACATTCTGTGAATTTTATTAAAAGTCCGCCTATATCTTGCACATGTAGTTTACATACAAAATTTATACTATGTCATATGACATGAAAGAAAAATGAAACAGTGTTCAAATGTAAGTTTCTAACTTTCATCACACATAGAATTTCATCACTCCAGCTCAGTTGTAACCTTGTTTAATTTTAGCCTCAGTAGGAAGAAGTATTGAATATTTGTATAGTGCTATATCCTTTCGACACCTGTAACGTAGTTAAACGTATTTAGCGATTTTGGCGTGTTTGGGCTTCCGTAGTTTTGCCATAAATTCCTGGAATTTCGAACTATGGTGATATTTTGAAAGGTAACATCCCAGCCTACAAACTGATGCAATATGAATATCGTTAGCATAACAATGCAGTTTTTAGATGGTCTAAAATGTGGGGCTGCGTGTGAATTTTTCAAGGCTTGCAAACTGCTCGCTAGCTACATAGTGTTGCAAATACGGATTTTTGTCTTGTGCCGCTGTACATGTATTAACTTCAATGCTTATATTGGAAACAGTCAACATTCGACAAAAAAAAAACAAAAAAAAAATCAAGATATAGCCCATCAATTGCAATTTGATATATATATATTTTTTTTTTATTTTTTTTAAGTCGTTGCGCAAGTATTTAAGCTTGGTGACCCCTGCGCGTGACCTTTTCCATATTTTTATGATGCATGATTATGAAATATCTTATTTTCCATGTAACTTTCTTATATGAAGTCCAATTTCAATAAACTTGGTACCGTTAGAAAGCTCTTAAAACATGCTACATTTTATACGCATAATGTATAAACTTATCTTCAGTCGTTTCTGAGATATTGACTGTTAAACCTCAAGAAAACAGCATATTATCAGCAAAATTAGCTTCATTTCATTTAGTTTTTTTGCTTATAACTTTGTATTGCGTAAACCAATTTTAATAAACTAAATATCTTTGGAAACGTCAATTATTCAGCTATAATTCTTATTCATACATATATTTACAAAAATCGATATTTATTGAGATATGGCTACATATATGCAGTAGGGGTGAAATCAAAATTTCCTCACGTCATTAAATTTTCATTGCCCTTTGGCAATTTCAACATATAGAAATACTCTTGTTAATATTATAAATACATTATCATATAATGACGTCACGTGACGTCATATGACGTTTCTTTTCACAAAATGTTTAAGACTCTTAGAGACCTATATATTGACCAAATATCACTTTTCTATCTCAAATAGGACCGATTTTATAAGCATTTAAAAATTTACGACCTTGGTTCGAATCTTGAATTCGCTATAGAACCATGGACTTTTCGAATTTTGAAAAACGGACACCGGGATGCACAACTAGAACCTAATATACACAATCTGTGAAAATTTGATGAAAATCGGTTCACAAACAATGGCTGTAGACCGCGTACAAACTTTTGTAGCATATTTCAAATGTGACGTCATATGACGTCATAGGCATATGAAAATCATAGAAATAAAAATTTCAGCGTTTGAAGCATGTGTCTTTAAATTTTCATTGCCCTTCGACAATTTCAACATATAGAAATATTCTTGTTAATAATAGAAATACATTATCATATAATGACGTCACGTGACGTCATATGACATTTATTTGCACAAAATGTTTAAAACTTCTAGAGACCTATATACTGACTAAATATCAACTTTCTATCTTAAATATGACAGATTTTATAAGCATTTGAAAATTTACGACCTTGGTTCGAATCTTGGATTCGCCATAGAACCATGGACTTTTCGAATTTTAAAAACGGACACCGATGCACTACAAATTTTTGAAAGTCGGTCCAGAAATAATGGCTGTAGACCGCGTACAAACTTTTTCAGGTGACGTCAAGTCTGACGTTATATGACGTCATATGAATATGAAATTCAATGCATCCGAAAGCTCATTGTTTGAAATAATCCATAAAATTCGATTGTTCAGGGCCAATGGCAACACATCGAAATTAACACAAATATAAGAGGAAGAAAAAAAGAATAATAAGAAGAAGAAGAAGAATAAACAGTACAAACCCAATATGACTTTCTGCCAGTAGGCAGAAAGTCCTAATAACAACTAGAAGTCGTTTGTTTAAGATACAAACGAAGCGGCTTTCCGTTTGCTTATTTTCAAAGGTATTGAATATATAAGTTAATATAAAGAAATGGAATAATGATGCATAATAATATTTAATTTAATACGTAAATCATCATTATCATAAATATATACTTGTGTTCAAAAATAAGCTTTAATCTTTTTTTTTTCTTTTTTTTTTCTTTTTTATCTTCTTAAGAAGATATTAAGGAAGCATAAATATGGATTTTTTTTATTACGCAACTGTTTACTATCATACAGTAAAAACAACTGGAAAATTTTAAGATAATACTATCCTCAAGGATTTTTTTCTTACGTCATTCAATGATTTTAAATGGGATTTTTTTATTCTATATTTAATATATATTTCTTCGTAAGCATATGACTTAACAAATAATCATTGCAATTTGATCCACAGAAAAACAACAACTTTGAAATCCATGACTTTAAATCTTTAAATTGATTGAGTTTTGCATTTGCAATACTAGATGGAAACAAAGGCAGAGGTGTAAGCAAAATCATGAAAATAATTTCTTATGTCTATGTAATAAACGTTATAAATGTCTTGAAACTTTGAACAATTCATTTGCTTTATATATTTGCTTATTTTTACAGATTTAGAAAAAGAAACCGTTAAACATTTAAAAAACATACAAAATCGATAGGTAGATTTACATATGTTTGTCATTTTCTTCAGGTTTGCAGAAAGCCGTAATAACAAATGCAGTAAGATATCCGTATAGGTTTTCTGGCTCTAATATTATTATATTAATTCATCGTAAATGCGACTCATTTACTCAAAAACATATCACATTTCACTATTCAACGCAGGCAGCACTATTTACTGAGAACAATCGGATCTTGCTGAACCAATCCAATATCCACTTTCATTTCTTTCTTCAAATTAATAGATTTCCATGAATTAGCCCTTAAAAAAAAAATGTTTGATAACGTAATCGCTTGAAATTTACTTAAATATCCAATCTTTTGATCTTTTTAATATATTTTGCTTACAAATCAATGTTGTTATAAACAAGTGACACAACATAAATTCCTTAAGGTATGCTTAAGATTGGCATCAATACTCATGACGCTGGAGCGCGAATACACATTGAAATGAATGATCTTTATATTTCAACGTCAGAATCAAGGGACTAAAGAAAAATATCTTTTCAGCTAACGTTCTATTAATCCAGAAAAAAATATATCTTCGAGGATGCGAACTGGTTTGTTTTCACATTTTCAAGTAGGCATTCCATCAAACATGAATAACTGCCATGTTTGATGACGTAATCACTTAAAATTTTCAAGACATTATGAACGTACTAAGTTTCGACATTTTTTTTTTAAATTTAAATCCATTGGTCTAATTGGCGATTTTATATGATTTTTTAAAATAATTCCTGCTTTAGTATGCATGACGTCATAACCACTTGACAAATCAAACATTTCTTGCAGTATGCATCACTTCAATTTTAACTCTAGCAATTCTGAAGATTTCAAATAAGATTGATTCAAAATTCACGATACCAGATTTTAAAAAAAAAAAAAAAAAGTAAACCTCTATGCCGATATGCTGTCCAATGTTCATGCTTCTAACGCATCAGGGGGCTTTGTAACATTAAAATGTAATTTAAGGACCTAAGTTCGAATCTCGGTTTTGCCATGATATTTTTATATTTTTGAATTTGGAAATTTGAATGCCAAGGTGCAAATCTAAATCCTAAAATACATCTTTTGTAAAAAATATCAAGATAATCGGACCAAACTTGAAGGCTCTAGAGCGCAAACAAAATTTTGAAGCTGACGTCAAATCTGACGTCATTTGACGTCATTGAAAATTAAAAATAAATTCATTTATAAATTTTAACTTTTTAATCGCTGCAATACAATTTCAAAAATATTGAGTCAAAAGTCATGATAACAGAGCGAAACAAATTTTTAAAAAAGTTGCTTTTTTCGCTTTTGTGACGTCATAACCACGTGGTTTAAGAAATAATCCTTTAAGAAATAGAAAGAAGACCTCTATGCCGATTTGCTGTCCAATTTTCATGCTTCTAACCCATTAGGTGGCCTTGTAACATTAAAATATATTTTTAGGACCTAAGTTCGAATCTCGGTTTTGCCATGAAATCTTTATATTTTCGAATTTGGAAATTTGAATGCTAAGGTGCAAATCTACATCCTAAAATACATCTTCTGAAAACATATCAAGAAAATCGGACCAGAATTGAAGGCTCTAGAGCTCGAACAAACTATTGAAGCTGACGTCAAATCTGACGTCATTTGAAGTCAATGAAAATTAAAAATAAATGAATTTATAAATTCAAACTTTTAATTGCTGCAATACAATTTTCAAAAGGATTGAGTCAAATGTAATAATACAAGAGCAAAAGAATTTTTTCAAAAATATGCTTTTTGTCTTTTGTATGACGTCATAACCACGTGACTTGAGATAAAGTCCTTCAGGAAATAGAAAGCAGACCTCTCGGTCGATATGCTGTCCAATTTTCAAGCTTCTAACGCATTAGGTGCCCTTGTAACATTAAAATGTAATTTAAGGACCTAAGTTCGAAACTCGGTTTTGCCATAAAATCTCAATCTTTTCAAATTTTGAAATTTGAATGCCAAGGTGCACATCTACATTCTAAAATACATCTACTGTGAAAATATCAAGAAAATCGGACCATAATTGACGGCTCTAGAGCTCGAACAAACTTTTGAAGCTGACGTCAAATCTGACGTTATTTGACGTCATTGAAAATTGAAAATACTTGATTTTAAAAATTTATACTTTTTTGTCGAAGTATTTAAATTTTCATGTTGCTTGGCCATTGGCAACATATATAAATTAACTCTTGAATTAGGTTGGAAGAATAATAATAATAAAAAGAAGAAGAAGAAAAATAAACATAACAAACCCTATACGTTTTCCGCACGTTTGCGGAAAGCCGTAAAAAAAACAGTACAAACCCAATAGGACTTTCTGCCAGTAGGCAGAAAGTTCTAATAAAAAACATAACAAACCCAATAGGACTTTCTGCCGAAAGGGCAGAAAGTCCTAACTAGATTTCATTCGTTGATACGAATGATAGGACTTTCTGCTGAATTTGTCCAACGTAAGAGCTTTATATTGGATGGCAAATTAACTAAACATCAATTCTTTTTTTGACATCACTTTCTTACAAGTTGACTTATTTCAGTAATCTAGTTACCAAAAGAAATGTCTTTAAAATCCATTCAATTTGATTGCAATATATTTGGGTCTATCATTAAATAGCATAAACGAATTGTTATTTGCATTACTCCATAATTTTTGGATCAATCGTTAAACTTAAAGCATCAAAAGAACGACCCAACATTGCTCTACAAATATTATTCATATTTTCGAAAATCAATTTTTTTGAGATATAAACTGTTAAAGGCATTGAGGCTAACTGAATTTTCATATTTCAGCCATAATTCAACTGATTCAACCCCGATCATTAAAAACTGAAAGGTCTTTCAAAGCACTTCAAATTATATGCATAGTGTCTATATAGAATATTTATTGTTTTAGAGATATTTAAGGCCAAAGAAAAATATCGATAATTGACATATGACTTTGACCGTTGCTTTCTTTGGAAACGGAAGTAGCATTATGCCATAGTATCTAATGCTGCACCTTCAGTAAAAATTTCATGCAAATTAAAAAAAATCAAGCCTATAGGACGTAAAAAC
This sequence comes from Solen grandis, assembly GCA_021229015.1. Lineage (NCBI taxonomy): Eukaryota > Metazoa > Mollusca > Bivalvia > Adapedonta > Solenidae > Solen > Solen grandis. The sequence goes on along the minus strand of CM037780.1, from coordinate 20,603,496 downwards.
CGTTTAATTTCAGTAAACAAGAGGCCCATGAGGCCCTAAATCGCTCACCTGAGATAAATAGGTTGACCCAAGGAACATCTGTACCAATTTATTTTAAAATCTGGCCAGTAGTTTTGATTAAGATGATTTTATAAGTTTTCTTTTTGTTGCCATGGCAACCAGAGTTCTATATGGATCAAGTTTATTTTATGAACTTTTGTGAAGGTTGACCCAAGGATCATTCCTGCTAAATTTAATCAAATTCTGTCCAGTGGTTTCAGAGGAAATGTTGATTAAAGTTTTCCCAATATACATATAAGGCAAATAAGCCCCGGCCCTGGCGGCCATGTTTTTTACGGATCGGAAAATTTTTAGCAACTTTTGTAGAGGTTGACCCAAGGAACATCTGTATCAATTTATTTTAAAATCTGGCCAGTAGTTTTGAAGAAGATGATTTTTAAAGTTTTCATTTTTTTTTTTGTTGCCATGGCAACCAGAGTTCTATATGGATCAAGTTTATTTTAGGAACTTTTGTGAAGGTTAACACAAGGATCATTCCTGCCAAATTTAATCAAATTCTGTCCAGCGGTTTCAGAGGAAATGTTGATTAAAGTTTTCCCAATATACATATAAGGCAAATAAGCCCCGCCCCTGGCGGCCATGTTTTTTACGGATCGGAAAATTTTTAGCAACTTTGGTAGAGGTTGACCCAAGGAACATCTGTATCAATTTATTTTAAAATCTGGCCAGTAGTTTTGAAGAAGATGATTCTTAAAGTTTTCATTTTTTTCTTCTTTTTGTTGCCATGGCAACCAGAGTTCTACATGGATCAAGTTTATTTTAGCAACTTTTGTGAAGGTTGACCCAAGGATCATCCCTGCCAAGTTTAATCAAATTCTGTCCAGTGGTTTCAGAGATGTTGTTTAAAGGTTTCTCTATATACATATAAGGCAAATAAGCCCCGCCCCTGGCGGCCATGTTTTTTTACGGATCGGAATAATTTTAGCAACTTTGGTAGAGGTTGACCCAAGGAACACCTGTACCAATCTATTTTAAAATCTGGCCAGTAGTTTTGAAGAAGATGATTTTTAAAGTTTTCATTTTTTTTTCTTTTTGTTGCCATGGCAACCAGAGTTCTACATGGATCAACTTTATTTTAGCAAATTTTGTGAAGGTTGACCTAAGGATCACCCCTGCCAAGTTTAATCAAATTCTGTCCAAAGGTTTCAGAGGAGATGTTGTTTAAAGTTTTCCCTATAAACATAAAAGGCAAATAAGCCCCGCCCCTGGCGGCCATGTTTTTTTACGGATCGGAATAATTTTAGCAACTTTGGTAGAGGTTGACCCAAGGAACATCTGTACCAATTTATTTTAAAATATGGCCAGTAGTTTTGAAGGAGATGATTTTTAAAGTTTTCAAATTATTTTTCTTTTTGTAGCCATGGCAACCAGAGTTCTTCATGGATCAACTTTATTTTAGCAACTTTTGTAGAGCCTCACCCAAGGATTATTCCTGCCAAGTTTCATTAAATTCCGTCCAGCGGTTTCAGAGGAGATGTCGTTTAAAGCAAATTGTTGACGACGCACGACACACGACGACGGACGACGGACGAAGGGTGATCACAAAAGCTCACCTTGAGCACGTTGTGCTCAGGTGAGCTAAAAATGTGTTTAGGACTTGTAACTACACATGACGTCATATGACGCTCATCTTCTTATGAGGTAAAACATACGTAGAGACTTATATTCAGTCAAAATTTCAGTTTTCTTACTCATCTGGAAGCGATGTTATGCGTATTTGATATTTAACGATAATGGTTTGAATATTGGATTCGCCGTAGAACCTTTGCCTTTATAAATATGGAAAGACGGACACCTGGCTGTATAATTATAACGAAACTTACACATTCTGTGAAAATTGAATGAAAAACGGTCCGCAAATAATGTCTGTAGACCGCAAAAAATCCTTCGTAGACAACGTCATGTTTGACGTCATATGACGGTATAGGTATAAGACAATCAATGAAATGAAATATACAGTATCTGAAATATATGCGATTAATTTTTCATGCCCATGGGACTTTTGCAACATATAGAAATAAACGTGTAGATATTAGAAATTCTTTTTTACCTTATGACGTAATATGACGTCAAATGACGTTCTGCCTCACAGAATAAAAAGAAGTTATAAAGATTTATTTTCAGTTCAAATATCAGCTATATTATACATTTGGAAGCGATGTTATGCGTATTTAAAATTTGACGTTAATGGTTCTAATCTTGGATTTGCCATATAACCTTTGACTTTTCGAATTTGGACAAACGGACACCGGGATGCACAACTTAAGCGTGACATGTACAGTCTGTGAAATTTTGATGAAAATCGGTCAAAAAAATAATGGCTGTAGACTGCGTAAAATCTTTCTGTCCTGACGTCAAATCTGACGTAATATACCGTCACATGAATATGAAATTCAATGCATTCCAAAGCACATGGTTTGACGCATATGCAATTACATTTCCATGGTCCTGGAAACTTTACAACATATATAAATATAGGCATAGATCTAAGAAATACGTTTTGACCTAAAGACGTCGTATGACGTGAAATGACGTTTATCTTCTCAGAATGTAACAGACACTTGGAGGAAATAATCTGTGCAAATATCAGCTTTCTAACTTATCAGGAAGCGATTTTATACACATTTGAAAATTGACGTCAAATGGTTCGAATCTTGGTTTCGCTATAAAATCTTTGCCTTTGCGAATTTGGAAAAAGGGACACCGGGATGCACAACTAGAGCCTAACATACACAAACTGTGAAATTTTGATGAAAATCGGTCCAGAAGTAATGGCTGTAGACCGCGTACAAACATTTTTAGACGACGTCAAGTTTGACGTCAAAACACGTCATAAGCAAATGAAAATCATTGAAACGCAAAATGTTAAATGTGAAACATGAGCTATTAAATTTTCATTGTGCTCGTACGTTTGTAACATGTAGAATTTAACACGTAAAAAATAGAAATTTATTTTCATCTCATGAAGTCATATGACGTCATATGACGTAGAGACTTATATTCTGTCCAAATACCAGCTTTCTATCTCATCTGAAAGCGATTTTATACGCATTTGAAATTTGACGTCAATGGTTCGAATTTTGGATTCGCCATAGAACCATTGTCTTTTCGAATTTTGAAAAACGGACACCGGGATGCACAACTAGAGCCTTACATACATATTCTGTGAAATTTGATGAAAATCGTTCCAGAAATAATGGCTGTAGACCGCGTACAAACTTTTTCTCCTGATGTCAAATCTGACGTTAAATGACGTCATATGAATATGATTTTCACTGCATCCGAAAGCTCATGGTTTGAAATATAGGCCTTAAAATTTTCATTGTTCTGAGTCAATGGCAACACATCGAAATTAACAGAAATACAAGAGGAAGAAAAATAGAATAAGAATAATAAAAAAACAGAACAAACCCAATAGGACGTTCTGCCGAAACTATATTTCGTTTGCACGGCAAACGATAGGACTTTCTGCAAACCGTTAAAATCTCAATCAAACTGAAAATTATTGATATGGAATACGCAGAAAATATTAGGTTTCTAGAGTGAAACCTATACATTCTTTGAAAATTTTAGACGAATTCATCAATTCATAATGTATGCAGAGCGCTTACAAACTGTTTGATCTGACGTCTATTCTGATGTCATATGAATAAGAATATTATTGCATATGAAAATTAAGCATATTTAACATATGCTATAATATTTTTGTAATTCTGGACCATTGGGATCACATTGAATTTATTGCACCAGAAATGAAAACATATTATAATCCCATTACGTCAAATGAGGTCTGGCCTATGGAAATCTAAAGAAAACGTTTTGAATTACAACATTTGTGAAATTTAGCTTTTTACCTCGAATAGGGTCTCTGAAATACTAAACTTAATTCCGAGGTCATATTTTCGAAACTTGGTTTCACCACAGAACCTCGGTCTTTACAATATTTTGAAAACGAAAGTAAGGATGCCCAACAAAATCCTTGCTTTTTCAAATTTGGAAAATGGAGACGGGTTGGCACATCTAAAGCGTAACATACACATTCTGTGAAATTTTGATGAAAATCCGTCCTAAAATAATGGCTGTAGACCGCGTTCAAACTTGTGTAGACGTCAAGTTTGATGTCATATGACGTCATAGGCATAAGAAAAACAATGAAATGAAATATTAAGTATCTTTAATATATCAAGTACATTTTTCATGCCACAATGGAACTTTGCAACATATAGAAATTAACGCTTAGATATCAAACATTCTTTTTGACCTTATGACGTCAAATGACGTTAATCCCCACATAATAGAAGTAAGTCTAAAAGACTAATATTCAATCCAAATATCCACTTTCTAAATCATCTGAAAGCGATTTTATATGTATTTGAAATTTGACGTCAATGGTTCGATGATGTCATATGACGTCATAGGCATAAGAAAATCAATGAAATGAAATATTAAGTATCTTAAATCAAGTACATTTTTCATGCCACATTGGAACTTTGCAACATATAGAAATTAACGCTTAGATATCAAACATTCTTTTTGTCTTTATGACGTCAAATGACGTTAATCCTCACATAATAGAAGTAAGTCTAAAAGACTAATATTCAATTCAAATATCCACTTTCAAAATCATCTGAAAGCGATTTTATACGTATTTGAAATTTGACGTCAATGGTTCGAAATCTGGATTCGCCTTTTCGAATTTGGAAAACTGGACAACAACAAGAGCGTTCGTTCCAAATATAATGGCTGTACACCGCGTAAAACCCTTTTGCCCTGATATCAAATCTTACGTGATATATCGTTACATTATTATGGAATACATTGCATTTTAAAGCTCATAGATTGATGTATAAACTATTAAATTTCCATGGTCCTGGGAAGTTAAAAACATATTTGAATTAACGCGTATATATCAGAAATTATGTTTGACCTTATGACGTCATCTGATGTCAAATGATGTTCATCTTCATAAAATATAAAGCAGACTTGGAGACTTATATACTATCCAAATATCAGATTTCTAACTCATCTGGAAGCGATTTTATACGTATATGAAATTTGACGTCAATGGTTCGAATCTTGGATCCGCCATAAAACCTTTGCATTTTCAAATTTGGAAAAACATAAACCGGGATGCACAACTAGAGCCTAACATACACATTTTATGTGAAATTTTGAGGAAAATCCGCACAGAAATAATGGCTGTAGACCGCGTACAAATATTTAAAGACGACGTCAAGTTTGACGTCAAAACACGTCATAGTCAAATGAAAATTACTGAAATGCAAAATGTTTTATCTGAAGCATTTGCTATTAAATTTTAAAGGTGCTCGGACGTTTTCAACATATAAAAATTAACACGTAAAATTTAGATTTTTTTTTCACCTCTACGTCATTTGACGTTCATCTTTTGAAAATGTAAGTAAATCCTAGATACTTATATTCTGTCCAAATATCTGCTTTCTAGCTCATCTGTAAGCGATTTTATACGCATTTGAACTTTGACGTCAATGGTTCGAATCTTGGATTCGCCATAAAACATTTGCCTTTTCGAATTTTGAAAAACGGACACCGTGATGCACAACTAAAGCCTAACATACACATTCTGTGAAATTTTGATGAAAATCGGTCCAAAAATAATGGCTGTAGACCGCGTACAAACTTTTTCACCTGACGTCAAATCTGACGTTATATGACGTCATATGAATATGAAATTCAATGCATCCAAAAGCTCATGATTTGAAATATATGCCATAAAATTTTCATTGTTCAGGGCCAATGACAACACATCGAAATTAACACAAATATAAGAGGGGAAAAAGAATAACTAGATTTCATTCGTTGATACGAATGATAGGACTTTCTGCTACATTTGTCAAACACTAAAAGCAAAAAACGTAAAAGGATATGAAATTCCTGTCTTTAACTTGCTTTTTATGACCATAACTTCAATAAACTTCGAAAAATAAACCGTTAAACTTGGAGGATATGGCAAAAGTAACTGGAAATAATATTATTTTTATATCGATTTCATTTAACTTGGGCTATTTCTTTAATCTATGTAACAAATCAAATTTATTGAAAATGCTTACAATGCGATTTTTACATGATTCGGTCTAGCTTAGAGGTTTTCAAGATAAAAGTAATGATTGAACTTAACATTTTTTTCGGAAATAGAAGTGACCCTATAAGTTCACATGACGCCATATGACGTTCATCTTCTCAGAATGTAAAGAAGGCCTGGAGACTTATATTCAGTCCAAATATTAGCTTTCTATCTTATCTAGAAATGATTTTATATGTATCTGAACTGAAATGTGACGTCAATGCTTATAATATTGGATTAGCCATAAAATCCTTGCTTTTTCAAATTTAGTAAAACGGAGACCCGTTGGCACATCTAGAGTAACATACACATGTTGTAAAATTTTGAAGAAAATCCGTCCTGAAATAATGGCTGTAGACCGCGTACAAACTTGTGTAGACAACGTCAAGTTTGATGTCATATGACGTCATAGGCATAAGAAAATCAATGAAATGAAATATTAAGTATCTTAAATATATCAAGTAAATTTTTCATGCCCCTTGGAACTTTGCAACATATATAAATTAGCGCGTAGATATCAAACATTCTTTTTGACATTATGACGTCTTATGACGTCAAATGACGTTCATCTTCTCAGAATGTAAAGAAGGCCTGGAGACTTATATTCAGTCCAAATATTAGCTTTCTATCTTATCTAGAAATGATTTTATATGTATCTGAACTGAAATGTGACGTCAATGCTTATAATATTGGATTAGCCATAAAATCCTTGCTTTTTCAAATTTAGTAAAACGGAGACCCGTTGGCACATCTAGAGTAACATACACATGTTGTAAAATTTTGAAGAAAATCCGTCCTGAAATAATGGCTGTAGACCGCGTACAAACTTGTGTAGACAACGTCAAGTTTGATGTCATATGACGTCATAGGCATAAGAAAATCAATGAAATGAAATATGAAGTATCTTAAATATATCAAGTAAATTTTTCATGCCCCTTGGAACTTTGCAACATATATAAATTAGCGCGTAGATATCAAACATTCTTTTTGACATTATGACGTCTTATGACGTCAAATGACGTTAATCCTAACAGAATAGAAATAAGTCAGACTATATTCAGTCCAGATATCAACTTTCTAAATCATCTGGAAGCGATTTTATACGTATTTGAAATTTGACGTCAATGGTTCGAAACTTGGATTCGCTATAGAACCTTTGCCTTTTCGAATTAAAAAAAAAAAAAAACAAAATTACCAATAACTTTTCTACCTGAAGTAAATCTGTCTATATATACATTCTGTGAAATTTTGATGAAAATCGGTACAAAAATAATGGCGATACACCGCGTAAAACCTTTTTGTCCTGACGTCAAATCTGACGAGATATATCGTCACATTTATATGAAATACACTGCATTCTTACGCTCATGATTTGATATAAATACCTTTTAACTTCCATGGTCCTGGGAAATTAACAACATATGTAAAATAACGTGTATATATTAGAAATTCTTTGTGACTTTATGACGTCATATAACGTCAAATGACGTTCATTTTCACAAAATTTAGAGCAGACTTGGAGACTTATATACTATTCAAATATCATATTTCTAACCCATCTGGAAGCGATTTTATACGTATTTGAAATTTGACGTCAATGGTTCGAATCTTGGATCACCATAAAACCTTTGCCTTTTCGAATTTGGAAAAACGGACACCGGGATGCACAACTAGAGCCTAACGTACACAATTTTTTATTAAAAATTCGATGAAAATCGGTCCAGAAATAATGGCTGTAGACCGCGTACAATCTTATTCATCTGACGTCAAATCTGACGTTATATGACGTCATATGAATATAAAATCCATTGCATTCGGAAGCTCATGGTTTGAAATATAAACTATAAAATTGTCTTTGTTCTGGACCATTGGCAACACATCGAAATTAACACAAATATAAGAGGAAGAAAAAAGAATAACTAGATTTCGTTTGCACGGCAAACGATAGGACTTTCTGCAAACCGTTTAAAACTCAATCAAACTGAAAATTATTAATACGGAATACGCAGAAAATATTAGGTATCTAGAGTGTAACCTATACATTCTTTGAAAATTTTCGAAAAATTTATCAATTTATAATGTTTCAGATCGCTTACAAACTTTTTGATCCGACGTCTATTCTGATGTCATATGGATGTGAATATAATTGCATATGAAAATTCAGCATATTTAATATATGCCCTAAATATTTTGTAGTTCTGGACCATTGGGATCACACACAATTTATTGCACGAGAAATGAAAACATATAATAACCCCATGATGTCAAATGACGTCCGGCCTATGAAAATCTGAAGAAAACCTTTAAAATTACAATATGTGTGAATTTCAGCTTTTTATCTCATATGGAGTACTCAATCTGATTAAAGTCATCTCCTATATCAAGATCGTAGATATAAGATCGTAGGAAGATCGTGTACTTTAGTCAGATTGTACTAAATTTAATTTCGTGGTCACATTTTTTTAAACTTGGTTTCACCACAGAACATCGGTCTTTTCAATATTTTGAAAACGAAAGTAAGGATGCACAACAAAATCCTAACTTATACCTTCTATGAATTTACTAGAAAATCCATTCAAAAATAAATTCTGCAGAGCGCGTACAAACGTTTTAACTGACGTCAAATCTAGCGTCTATGATGTCATATGATGTGCTATGAAAATCATTGCATTCAAAAGACATGGTCTGAAATATTTGCCATACAATTTTCACTGTTCTGGGCCAGTGCCAATTACATTTTCCGAATTCGATTGCGATATGGAAGTCAAAACTAAATAAAAATGTATTGAAAATAGATGCTGGAGATATTGTATTTAATAAACTGTAATGAAAACAGGTAATAATTATGCAGAAGACAAATTCCCAATTCATGCTTAGATATTTCGAACCATAACTGGCTGGAATTTCCAGCAATAGCCGACAATATATAAATTGTAGGTTTGAGGCCCAGTCGTTTTTTTGTTGTTGTTTTTTTTCTTTTGTTTTTTTACAGCTAATTGTTTTTTGTTTTTGTTTTTTTAAATTTATTTTGCAATCTTAGGCATACATATTTTTGCCATAATGAAAATCAGTAATTCAAGTACATGTGTGCGTAAATATATAAAACACTAAGTTACATGTAAATCAGATCTCTCTCGAGGACGCACACTTTAGAAATTAAAATTATGTGCGTCTCCTTGGACGCATGCATATTTCATACATTGAAACTCAAATTATCATGGTTAATGATTTGTCTTCAGCGTTTACTCAGTTCAACTTCATAATGGTTTCATAATGGGTTTTCCCCATGCGCTTGCGACTAGCCTGTTGATGTGCAACATGCTTTTATTTGCCGACAAATCATAATCCCTACTGGGACCCATGTTTACATGCACTGAAAGTACATGATTGAAATACTTTGCTATTACATAATCTTAACGGAGCTGTATTTCAAAAGAGATTTGACTGTTTCGTTACATTTTGGAGTATACTTAGTTCATGTAAATTTTAACACCAATGAACTAGCAGTATAATTGGACATTTGTTAAGTAAAGATGACCTGTAATTTGATGGTTGTCGCATTACGACAGAATATGTTCAAAATCAAAACCTACAAGATGTAAAAAAAGAAAGAACAATGCTGTTTTGGGTTAAAATAAACATCCGTTCAGCATTTCTTTTTTTCCTATTTTTTGATTAACAAAAATGAATAAATTTAAAAAAAGAATTTTACCACAGGCATATATGAAAAAATGCATTCAGGTTTTTAAAAAGACAATAATGTAATGCCAAGGCATTACTAATTTTACTTATCTTTGTATTTGCCTTGGCTCTTGATAATTTGCAGCGTTCTCTGACAATTCACATAAATTTTGACAGTTGACTGACTTTTTTGACTTATCAACTAGCCAAATTAATGCATTACGCCAGGAATTTCTCTAAACCACCGTGTCACATCGACTGTATTTAGATATTCAGTGTGGTTTAGATGTCATTTCCAGCTTGATTCACTTTACAAGTTATAATTAAGGTTTATGCCAAGTAAATCCGTTTGATTATTGGTAAAACATTGTATTTTTAAAAGTTTTAATCTGCAAACCACTTTTTACACGAGGGCGACCTTTTTTATTTCCATACTCTACTATATTGATAAAGAATAGAATTGGCACACTATTAAATTATTGTCAACACTTGTTTAGCCAGTAATATCAATATGATATTAGTAAAAAGTTTATTTTGTAATTTATATGACTAATACATATCTGTAAACTTACATTTTCCGAAAATGCTTCAGTTAAGGTGAAAGCGAAAGTAGGATATTTTCTGAAAATTCTTCCAATTAGGTTTAAATTCGTATTTTTGATGTAAGTTCCTTTTACTTCGATCAATTTCAAAACTTAAGGTACCAAAATAATTGTCTGAAAATTCTCTACATTTCACACGCTTTATGTTTAGGAATATTTTCAATACCTCCTGAAAAATGAAAAAATCATCAAAGCTATATGCACGAATTTCGTTTTTTTCCCATTACTTCATGAATCTTTGGCCAATCATTAAACTTTAAGCATCAAAAGAACGGCCAAACATTGCTCTACAAACAATATTCATCATCATATCTTAAAAAATCAAAGGTTTTCCAGATATAAACTGTTAAACACACTGAGGTTTACCAAATGTTCGTTTTTTTCGCCATAACTCAACTGATTCAACCCCGATCATCTAAAACTAAATATCATCTGAAAGGTCTTTCTAAACACTACAAATTATACGCATAATGTCTTGATAGAATATTAACCGTTTTTGAGATATTTAAGGCCAAAGAAAAACACGATTATTGATATATGACCTTGACCTTTGGGATTTTCCGGAAACGAAAGTGACATGGCTCCATAGAATCTAATACTGCATCTTCAGTCAAAATTTCAAGCAAATCATACAACAAATAAAGCCTACAGGGCTTAAAAACGGTAAAGTTTTAATACGAAAGTTTTATTAACATTATGACGTCATGTGACGTCATATGCCGTTCATCCTTTTAGAATGTATAGAAGATCTGGAGACTAATATTTAGTCTAAATATCAGCTTCCTAGCTCATCTGGAAGCGATTTTTATGCATTTGAAATTTTCGAATTTTGGAAAAACGGACACCAGGATGCACAACTAGAGCCTAACATACACATTCTGTGAAAGTTTGATGAAAATCGGTCCAGAAATAATGGCTATAGACCGCGTACAAACTTTTTACCTGACGTCAAATCTGACGTTATATGACGTCATATGAATATGAAATTCATTGCACTCGGAAGCTCATGGTTCGAAATATATGCTATAAAATTTTCATTGTTCTGGACCATTGGCAACACATCGAAATTAACACAAATATAAGAGAAAGAAAAAAAAGAATAACTAGAGCCCAACATACACATTCTGCGAAATTTTGGTGAAAATCGGCCCAGATTTTTTTTTTTTTTTTTTTTTTTCAATATTCTTTAAAAAAAATTCTAATATTCTCATTGTATATATTTCTATATTAAGTATGATTTTAAAGAAAAGTTTGGTATTTATTCTACCTTAGAGAGTTGTCAGCCCTTGGTCATTTTGTTATAATACTCTTCCGCATGGTGACGTGAAAATTACGCAACATCATAGGGAAAATGGTTCTTTTATAAATAGTACCTTTTATGCTACATGCAATTTGTGTCCGTAAATATTTATTTTTTACTCAAATTTGAGTTTTTAACAGTTAGGCTGAATCTCATCATACCCATGTTGTAGAAAATTAAGAGGTTATTCGGTTTTAAATGCAGAAAACTGATCCTCAGAATGTATGTAATATAGCTGTGATTGATTATGTCACACAAAACTAAAAAACGTTACATCACGAATGTGCCCTATGTTTCAACTCAGTATCATTATATAGTTTCCCTATTTTCCCATTAACTTACTACTTTCAATATTGTTGCACCAGCCACAACTGCAGTTCCAATCCCAGCTACGATTTTTAAGGCTGTCTCTGCTCTCTGCTTACGCTCTTTCTCTAATTTCAGCTTAAGGTTTTCCTTTGATACTTTCTTAATATCGTCCAGAATATACTTCATTTCCGTTTTCCAATTAGCACGTTCAGGGTGCGTATCATGGTACCTTTGCAGACAGTTTTTGTTTAATTCAATTTGCTCACTAGAGTATGAACAACAACTATGTTGTGTCAGGCCATCCACCACATCTAGAATCTTCTTCCTGGACTCAGCAGGCTCAGATTCTTCGACCGATATTACCCTTCCATGGCACTCTTCAATTATCTCCTTAATATCTTCACAGTCATTACAAAATTTGGACACACTGCTGTTGTTTTTCTTAAATTCTGATCCATGTGTGAAAACAATAATTAAATTTTTAAATACTTGCTCTCCAAATATGATACGAATCATATTGATGGTTTCCTTATCTTCACTTGTCATTCTTGCCGGGCAAAATGTAATCAACAATGCGTGTGGTTCAGGTACGTATTCCAATGATTTCTGAATTTCAAGCGCAGTTTCGGCAAAACTCATGTCAGTGTCAAATAATCCAGGCGTATCACAAACCATCAAATTTCCAATATCCACAACTTGACATTCTTTTGTGACTGATCTGGTGTTCATTTTAGCTTCAAACCTTTTCTCACCTAAAAGAATATTCCCTAGTGTACTTTTTCCAACTCCTGTTTTACCAATGATGATCACGCGGCGTGTGAAGTCATCCATCTTTCTTAAATCATATGAAGCAACTTTCTTTCCTTGTTGGGTTCACTTCAGCTGAAAAATGATATAAAAATAATACTTTTTGTAGGATTTTATGTCATCGCAACGCGTTTCATAAAAAAAATCCTACATATCCCATTTAGTAGCAAAAAAAAATGGTTACGTTGACATAAATCTATTACATTTAGTTTGCAATCTATTTTGTATTGAAATGCATTTGTGATATATATTCATAATCAAACCTGTTGAAATCATTCACTAATATTTAAGGATGTCTGGTAGCAATTCCAATCATTTCGAAAAGTAGGACAACTTTTATTACAGAGTATATAGCAAGGACTACCGTATAACAATTTAAATATTATTTGATCACATTTTATTACAAATCTCGTTGCAGTGAACATTTAGTAGTTTGTGAGATGTTTTGTAAATAAAATATTGCATTCTAAAAGAACTCAAACATTGGTTTCTTCTATTCTGAATAATAATAATAATTCTAAATAATTTAATCATGGAAGATATGTTTGGCTCATATTCCAACAATTTATAAATAGCAGACATATAAACAGAGATTGGCAGCTTATTCTTTGTCTATATCGTTTTTCTGAAATCGCGCGCGGTTAACGAGACTTCAACGAGAACCGAACGAGATTAGAAGCCAAATATATATTTATGGTAAGCTCCAAAGGATATTCAAAGTAATATAGAATTTATATATATGGTTATTTTGTTTAGTCATTTATTTGTTTGATTACTTTTGAGATAAACAAACGCGAGGTTGATCAACCACAAAACGAGTGGCATTTAAGGGAACCAATCAGAAGGCAATCATTCTACATTTTGCCTTTGAAGATTTGTGTTACTAACACCAGTCAAAAGAACAAGAGGACCCTAACCGGCAAAGATTATGGTTAATCTAATCTCTACTACGATCCGCTTCGGTTATGTTTTTTTATATATTGGCTGAGGCCAATACGAAAGAAATAGCCGGAGCAGATCTCGGTAGAGATTAGGGTTAATCCTGCATCATGTATCTCGACGTTTTCTCATGCCGCGCTTAGTAATTGCGGGCCAGTTATCTACCTGTCTTTCGTCCTCCCCCCCCCCCTCTCTCTCTCTCTCTCTCTCTCTCTCTCTCTCTCTCTCTCTTAAATATAATTAAACTAGTCATGCAGCCGTCCTCTTCTCTCCTTCATTTAAACTCATTATAGCTAAAACCAGAATATTTACAAAAAGTATTTTGAAAGTAATTGTTGTTTAGTCTGAAAATTGGTAAATAATCAAGAACGATATGTTTGACTCATATTCTAACACTTGTCAGTGGGTATCAAAAAGTGATTATTTACAAAACCGGTTGCAAACGATAAATTTATTCGTAATTATCTTTTAACAGGTTTTTAAAATCTATCATCGAAACTCGTTTTGTAATAAAGGTTTTTTTACAAAAAGGGTTGTTACAAGGCAATGACAGAAACCAGATATATATTATACAATTGAAAAAAAGCGCAAACGATAAGAAATCTTAAACAGTGAATATTAAAAGGAAAAACTTACGGTTTTCAATAGTGCAGCACGTTTTAGTTATAAGATTATAATAAGTAACTGACATGTTTCAGGTCCAAAGTAATAATGACATACTCTTAGACATATCATTTATAGCCTAGCCTAGGATCACAAAATCGGGGTGGGTTCCAAGCATTTCAATTGGTTTCCCAATCTTGTACTACACGCTTGACGTGTTACAGCATTGCACAACAGGTATACCGACATACGATATCAATTACTAACTTAAACAACTACAATCACTACTTCAATTCAGACGACATACTGTGTGTCACTTTGCCAGACAGATATTAGTTGATATGGCAATATGCATATAAGTCATAAATAACTTTCATCTCAGCTGTCTTTCTTACTTTTTGCAATTCTATTGCATTCCACGGTGATAGTTTTAAATGAGATGATTATTTAACAAATCCATAATAATACATGTTTTAATTCTGTTAAATATCACCACGGCTTATATCAAAAACCTTTTTTTTTTTAATCAATTAAATTTATGCATATCTGATTGTTTCTTCTGTTATGACCACTTGACTTTCTGTGTGGTGCAGTTGTTCTTGTTTGATGTCCACTTGACTTACTATGTGGTGCAGTTATCAATTTGTTATGTCCACTTGACTTGCTCCCAGATAGCAAGGGTATATGGGACCCATATGGGCTCTATCTGGGCCTATGGGCTAAATTTTTTTTGGGCCCATGGGTCTATTATGCCTATATGCATAATATGTGGGACCCATGTGGGTCCCATATATAGAGTTTTTCACCCATAAGGGACCCATATGGGCTGTATCTGGCAATGCCTATATGGATTCAACTATGTGGGACCGATGTGGGTCCCATATATAGAGTTTTTCTATCACATACTGGACCCATATGGGCTGTATCTGGGTATGCCTATATGGGTTCGACGATGTGGGACCCATGTGGGTCCCACATATATAGGTCTTTCCCATTCTGGACCCACATGGGCTGTATCTGGGTATGCCTATATGGGTTCGACTATATGGGACCCATATGGGTCCCAGATATAGAGGTTTGCACATGCGCACTCTATATTTCCGGTTAACCGCAATATTCAAACCAACGGTCAACAACACAACGCGATGTTAACCTACTTAGCTTTTCTTCAGAGTGACGGCCAGACGAACATTATTAGCCTATTCAAAACGTGAAATACGTATGTATAACATTGATCAAGATGCCTTCTAAGAATTAAATCTTGCTTTTTATTGAAAATCATTCTGATTATGAATAAGGAATTGGTTTGTAACGTATTTTCGCGAGTTGAGTTCGACTTGTTTATCGTATATTGTATGTACCGGTAGTTCAAATTCAAGGTGTCTTAGTCTAGAATTTACTTTTATCTGCTATAAATTTTAGTTTGAGGACCAAAGGATCAATAATTTCGATCAAAAGTTAGATAAAATTTATCGTTACTTTTTGCATTATTTACTGTATTGTTAAATAATAATGATAACGTTACGTATTGTAATGGGCAATTTTCTGGTATACATTCCATATGGTATTCCTACAAGATAGCAAATCCTGCAACAAATCTGTGTTTACTATTATCATGTATTTATTCATTTCTGTATCATAAAGTAATATTATAAATCACTTGTATTCCGTTCACAGTATGCCTTGCTATTTAAATTAATTAAGGTATTCACATCTCTAGGATTAATTTACGCTTTGTGTAATTGTAGATAGAATACCAGAATACCTGTCAACCTGTTTAGTTCAAACCTCTGGGACGTTGTGAGGAGTTTTCTGAATGGAAATGAGCTGGATGTAAACTACAACTAACATGGACTGAAGGGGATGCTGCCATTTACCAAACTGCATATCACGGATGAAATTTACAGTAAGTTTTTCTGCAATAAACTCTAGCCAAGTCTTTAATGTAATGAAGTCATAGTAAATGCCTTGGAATTATTTATTTCTTATATCATTTACAAGCAAGATATGTTAAGACTAAATAGAACCCAGAGGCTTAAGCTGATAACACACATCTCCTAATAAAATGCATTGTTCAGTGGAACACATATGAAAAAAAAATGATTCTTTATTCTCATCAGTTATAATTTTTAGTTTCAAGGCCAAGTTTAACAGTCCCAACATTGTTTGGTTTTCTTTCTTAAGATATATTTTATACCTTTTGAACTTTCAAAACCACAGCACTGAATACGCTGAGTAAGAGGTCTGTAAATGGCTGGCAGGTGGTACTGGACAGGGAAGGGGGGGGGGGAGAAAACAGTGCAACAAAGTCAGACAAGTCTTCAATGTAGGAATTCCAACAGGAGACACTCTCAATAATTGGAGGGACAGATTCATAGTGAATAATTTAGAATATAGTTTTGAATAGTTGAATATCAGTCCATTTTTTTTTTCAGACACGTCAAACTTTGAATTAAGAACACTATACTATTTTTTCTTTTATTAAGCTTTAAAGGAATCTGTTCTGTAACTAACAATTTTGTGGAGATTGGACTACTAGTATGTGCGTGAGAATTGCTGATAAAGTAAAAAAAGTAAAGTAAATGCATTTTACAGTCTAAGTTTCATGCCTTGGGCACGTTCACCGACTTTACAGCTTTTACCCCTGGTCATCGGGCTACTTGTATCTATCTATCGATCTCCCTGGGGAGTCTTTCACTCCGCTTATGGCAGCCGACACCATGGCGCCACGGAATTATACCGCCCTCTCAGGTACCCATTTACACCTGGGTGAAGTGAAACAATGCGGGATAAATTTCTTGTTCAAGGAAATTGGCAGTGTCCTTGGCAGGACTCGAACCCGGGACCCCTCGATCCCGAAGCGCGTGTCCTACCACTGGACCACTGCTCCCCACAAATAAGATTAATCCAGATTATTTTTTCACATTGTTAAACATGCTATGCCAACAATCTATATGTTTTATATAAATTATATTTTCACATATCCATGTATCACTTGGTTGAACAAGATAGTCTGCTTAGTCTGTATAATTATATTTTCACCACCCAGTTTGATATGGTTGATTTAAGTATTTTAAATAGTACTGCTGAAGTAATCCATCATTACAGTTAGCCTTTTTATTTTGAATTTCAGTGTCACTTCATATTTCAAGTACTTTAAGGTTAAGAACGAGATAATAGTTGTTATTATTATCATTATTATTATTATACCACATTTATATAGCACTCTTTTCATAACAATGTACGTTCAAAAGTGCTTTACAGTTGCATTCAAAAACACACACACATACACACAAATCACCACGCTCACTCACATTGTAATATAAAAATATATTATATAAAAATATATAATTAATAAAGCATCAGATTTCTGATGGAGGAATTATATACAGTTAACTCCCCCAACAGCAAGGAACCAAGTATCTGCAGTAAAATGAAATAAACTAAAAATGATTAAAATAACTGATTCACTAACAGTAAATCATGATTAGAAGTCCCTGAACAGTTACCGATTAACAGTCAGGTCAGCTAACTATCAACAGACTGAAATCCTTAGTAGTAACTGACTAAAAGTCAAGTATCCTAGCCAGAAGCGGACTCAGTCCTCAGTTGTGACACTGTACAGTCAAGTCGAATAACTGTCCATGGACAGAAATCACTAGTAGTGACCGACTAACAGTCAGGTCAGCTAACAGTTGAAGGACTAACTCCAAAATACAGTAGTGACCAACTGAAACTGGATTAATGACCAATGAAAGACCAAAAGTATCCAAAGATCAATTTCTATATGCTTGTAGGCAAAGGTGTGTCTTTAATGCCCTTTTGAAAGAATCCATTGTGTTTAAATGTCTAATTCCGACAGGAAGAGAGTTCCAGAGTTTTGGTGCAGCATATGCGAAACATCTATCCCCATATGTCACAGTCCGACATTTTGGTACTACAAGTTTGAGAGAATCACTCTCAGATCGCAACTGTCTTTTTGGCTGGTAGATTTCCAACATTGTCTTGATATAAGTTGGTGCTTCATTGTGCAGTGCCTTGTAGGTTAGAGTGAGAATTTTGTATTGAATCCTACTTTGTACAGGAAGCCAGAGAAGTTCTTTCAAAACAGGGGTTATATGGTCATATCGAGAGGTTTTTGTTATCAGCCGAGCAGCTGTATTCTGCACATTTTGTAACTTGTTTAAAATGCTCTTTGGTGTTCCCTGCAGAAGAGAGTTACAGTAGTCCATTTTCGAGGTTACAAGGGAATTCACTAGAACCTTTGTTGCATCATCTGTTAGATATTTTCTGATGTGACCAATTTGGCGTATCTGCCCATAACACGACCTGCTGACCGCAATGACATGTTGATCCATAGTCATGTTGGAGTCCAACATTGAACCAAGGTTTCTGACAGATGGAGATTGGACGATCACAGAATCCCCAACTTTGACAGATATGTCTTTTACAAGTGCAGCATTCCGGTTTGAACTAAATACAATAACCTCAGTCTTTTCTGCATTTAATTTCAGCATATTGCAGTTCATCCACGACTCAATCTCTTGGAGACAGTTTTCAACTCGGGCTATTGTTACAGTTTCATTTGCTTTATCGATAGGTTTGAAAGAAATGTACAACTGGGAATCATCAGCATAGAAATGATGTTCGAGCCCATGTTTCCTACAAATGTCACCAATGGGTTTTGTGTACATTGTGTAAAATTTTGGACCAAGTACTGATCCCTATGGAACACTGAAACTCATATGAACAGGTTTTGACAGTTTTCCATCGATACACACTATTTGTGAACGACCAGATAGATATGTCCTCACCCAGGAAAGAGGTTTGTCTGCAATCCCAAAGTCATTCTCCAGTCGGTTTAATAGTGTTGCATGGTCAATCGTATCGAAGGCTGCTGACAAATCCAGAAGTACAAGGATTGTAACATTATTCTGATCGAGGGAATGAAGGATATCATTTTGTACTTTTACTAAGGCAGTTTCAGTTGAATGAAATTTTCTATATGCCGATTGGTTTTCTTCATGTAGGTTGTTTTGAATTAAATGTTCTTCAAGTCGAGCGCTCACCACTTTTTCAAGCACTTTGGACACATAATGGTAAGTTTGAGACAGGTCTGTAGTTCCTGAATGTGTTTTTATCTAGGTTCGGTTTTTTATCAGTGGTCTAACACGAAAAATTTTAAAAGGCACTGGTACATGAGATGTGTCCAATGACATATTGATAATTTTTGTCAAAACTGGCAGAAGTTCATTAAGGCAAGATTTCAAAAGCCAGGTTGGAATTGGATCTAGTTCACAGGATTTGTTTGGCGACTTGTTTATTATCTTTTGTACCTCCTCCTCTGATGCTTGATTGAAAACTTTCAATTTACTCAAGGTTGAAGAATGAGAAACACTGTTAAGACTTTTTTTTTAATTTTATTTTAACTTTACTTAGAAGAAATCACTGAACTTCTGAGCAAGTTCTTCAGAGGATTTACTGGCTGGATGGACAATTTCACTAGGACCTTCAAGGAGGTGTTTTGTAATTTTGAACAGACTCTTCTGGTCATGTCCACATGATGAAACTTTTTCAGAGTAATAATCAACCCTAGCTTTTATTAACATTTTGTTAACTGTTGCACATTGATTCCGATAGATTTGATAGTCAATTGATAATTTGGTTTTCCTGGTTTGGTTATGTGTGTGATTGTGATGCATTTATTAGTCTAGTCTTGTTATGCTAGTTATTTTCTTTTTACATTTTTAATTTTTTTTAAAAAATTTTGGGGAAAAAAAAAAAAAAATTTTTAAATTTTTAATGTTATGCATTTATTATATTTTAAATTATTAGAAGAAAAATAAAATTGTATGTTGTATTTGACGGACCTATTTTCTGATTCTCGGTAATGTTATTTTTGAGTGACAAATTTTCAGAGGCTATTGGTACCAGTTTTCCACATTTGACTGCACATTCAGACAGTGCAGTGGTATGGAGCCATATTACATGCAAATGGGGTGCAAATATGGGACCCTTAAGTGACCCATATTGGATCTTGGTGGACTGCCCATATGGGACCCAGGCCAAAACAGGTTACACTTTCGACATGGGTCCCATGTGGGTAGCCCATATTGGGCCTATGTAGAATCAAGGCGGGCTGCCCATGTGGGACCCTTGAGGGGCCCATATTGGATCTTGGTGGGCTGCCCATATGGGACCCAGGCCAAAACAGGTTGCACTTTCGACATGGGTCCCATGTGGGTAGCCCATATTGGGCCTATGGAATCAGGGGGCTGCCCATATGGGACCCTTGAGGGGCCCATAATGGATCTTGGTGGGCTGCCCATATGGGACCCAGGCCAAAACAGGTTGCACTTTCGACATGGGTCCCATGTGGATAGCCCATATGGGGCCAATGTGGGAAACCATATGGGACCCATATGGGTCCCTTATATATTGCTATCTGGGCTGTGTGGTGTAGTTGTCATTCCGTTATGTCCACTTGACACTTTTCTGAAAAGCTTTCTACCGTTTTAAGTTTAAAATTAATCTACGAATTGCATTTAATCAGCATTCACTCCTTTAATATAATGTGATCTCTCTCTCTCTTTCTTTCTCTCTCTCTCTCTCTCTCTCTCTCTCTCTCAGTGACACATGCAATCTATAAATAGAGAATGTGACGTCACTACCTTCCACTAAGGCTTACTACCATAACGAAGTTGGCATTTTGTTTTCTCTAGGCCTTAAAAGTAAGGGTTTAGTATCTAATTTTCTTTCAACCTCCATATCAAAGTCTATTCTTGCGCGATTGTTGTTTATTTGTTTTCTCCTTCTGATTAAACTATTGTAACGTTCTGCTACCGAGCTATTATATAAGTTTCCTTGGGGACTGCCTGTCCTTTTGATTAGAGAAATAATATTCTAAGGCAATGATAAATATTTTCACCTAACCACAATGATTAGACAATGATTGGTTATAAAAAAAAGAATCTCTTTAAAATGAATCAGTATATAAACATCTATGTACAAAGGTTTGTATCTGGGAGGAAATAGTGTTATGATACGTAGCTAGATTAAAAAAAATAATAGAGTTGTGAGATCTAGCTACAACAGTCCTACGGCCTATATACTTTGTGAAACACGGCTTCCTGAAGCCTACGCTCTATGAAGCCTGGCGCTCTGAAGACTGGCTGTCTGGAGCCTATGCTCCGTGAAGCCCGGCGCTGTAAAGACCGGCTTCCTGAGGCACGGCGCTATAAAGTCCGGCCCTGTTACCCTACCGTCACTCTAGAGACGGCAACGTATACCCACAGTGGTATACTCTGTAAATCCCTATGGATTAAAACGAACCCTCTATACTTCCCAGAGCATATGAAGCAAGGCTTCAATACTCTAGAAGCTAGACCAGTCTTCCCTAGCTCCCCTGGACTCAGGGCTCCCGAGAGAAGGTATGGAAAGTTTCACCGTTTAATAACTCGAAATTCCCTACACTGCACTCCTCGCTAGTCGCTAATCAAAGTTACTTAGTAGAGCCGTATCTATGTTACTCCCGTGATGGAACCAACAGTAATGAACATTAGCGGTGAAGAAACAGTTTATATAGGCCTAAGTCACATGACCCCGCTAAACTCCGCCCACTGATTAATGCCCCTAGCGGATTTCCGAGTATGGCCGATCTAAAAACGGAAAGTGACGAGTCACCATGGCAACTGGCATTATTCAAGTATAGTCAATAAAAACGAAACAGCCCGTTTAATGCTAATAACACAATAAGAAGTCATTTCAAATAAACACACACGCACACTCAAACACGCACATACATTCACAGATAGTTTGTTTACCTCTAAAATGTCTCGATTGTCGGCCCTCGTGTTTACAAGTGATGAAACAGGAAGTAAATTAGAAATCAGGGGAGGTAACTCTGATCGTACTATTTTATAAACAAAGGACCGAAAGCAAAATGGGTGTCCCTCTTATTTCGTCACACTATATAAAGTGATATTCAAATTCAAGTGTGTGTGTGTGTGTGTGTGTGTGTGTGTGTGTTAACGAAACAAAATTTGTGTTCATCTGTTGATTTACATGTAATTCATTTCAACTTAGTCGAGTACCTGAATGTTTTATAGAAAAAAAGTAAAAGTGGAATGTGTATCTACCTAGTTTAAGAATTTACGTATTACTTAGCGCTAAGTATTGTTGGTGGAATTCGAGCCTGATGACTGATGTAGACTCCACATCACAGAATTGTGCCTTGTATAATTTCAAAGCATACAAATGGAATGATTTCTTTTTTTGTAAAACTAGGTTTTACTGGCATTTGATTGAAGAATTGATATTTTGGCATTGTTTCATTTTTATCATTTGTATACAAACATGCATACACTCGCGCATGCAACTTTTCTTTTTCATATTTCTATAAAAGCATTTCTATAGGAGAGACTTAGCGCGCTCAGCAGGTTAGGATTGATCTAAAACTGAAAAAAAGATGACTGGATAAGGTATCATGTCACGTGTCTGCGGCGGGGTATCGCAGTAAGGCAGTACTAATAAGTATAGCCAAGTAACTGAAATACTTTGGTGGAACGTTTAACATAAAACAACAACAACAAAAAAAACGTGAACATATTATAATATGTTATTTTCCCTTTCACAATCTTGTTTTGTTCATTTTGCATATGTATAGAATTCCTTTTAAAGGTAGGTAAGGGGCTTCGACTCAGTTCTTTTTTGCACATGAAAGGACATTACATAATTTCCTTTTGTGGTATGCTCCAATATACAAAATATCAATATATTTTGGAAAATCTTGATTATCATGTTTGAACGAAATCTGTTTCTTATACAATGTCCTAGATGTTATTAATTGGTTTATTTCGCCGTGATCCAGTGGTAACATGCACGACTGCGGATTCGAAGGTTGTGGGTTCGACGAACCCCGTTTGGGGCAAGGATTTTTCATGACCTTCCCAGGCGCAAAGCACTGGACCAATCCAGGAACCGTCAAGAGAGATTAGTATAAGCTTTAACCATTTGTTTCCCCCATATGACGTTAAATAAATACATTGTAAACAATTTCAATGTTTTAAAAATCTTAACATCGTAAGTGATAACCTTATTAAATGGTAAAAATGATCAGTAGGGATGGTTAATAGAAGTTTTAACTATTAATTTTTCATAATTAATTTCAATTAAGTTTTAATTAAAGCTAAGTGATATGTAATTGCTTGCTCTTATATGTTTAATGAAATTCAAATAGCTCTATCACTCTCTTTCTCTCTCCATATTATGCCCCCCCCCTCTCTCTCTCTCTCTCTCTCTCTTAATTATAGTGTAGTTTATTACGCTAAAGGTGTAATGAGATGTCTAAACAAGAGTGCGCGCACACATAAACATTCTCACCCTCATATCTACATATTGGGATTTGTATATAATATATGGCTGTATTCTTTTACAGAACCATGGTGCACGACTTAAACAACACACACACACACACACACCGCATGCACTTATCAACTCGAAAATACCCATCGAACCACCTGTTAGTTTCTTTAAAGGCTATCCTTAATTCGTGATCTATAAATGTGAGGCAATTTTATTTATAAACATTCACAAGCTGAAAATAAGTCTATAAATTCCTACGATTTACCAATTATAGACTATTCTCGTAACATTTCGGACATGTTGCATTTGGCAGATAGCTGAGATTATCCGTTATCATAATATTATGCGGGTTTCCCAAAGTTTCAATAAACTGTGGGAAGGAACATATTCAAAACAAAACGTCACATATGATAAGAAACCACCAAGGAAGTTGTCACATCAGTTCTTTACCACTGACAAGAAGCTAAGCTTACAATTAGTTGTGAATTCAAACACATTTTCGTCATTCAATCTTCAAGTTTTAATGTGGTTTAACTACATCTATTTTACTTAACCCTTTCCCTCATATAGACTCATTTTGGCCCTCAATAATCTGTCTTAACCCTTTCCCTCATATAGACTCATCTTGGCGCCCTCAATAGGTATCACATAAAGCCTGATCTGCAGAAAACCACAGTTAAACCTTACCAAATCTAATTACAAAATCCTCATTTCCAGACCACTGAGGAGCAGCGAACAGCATAAAACCTGATCAGCCTGCGAGTTACTCGCAGGCTGATCTGGTTTTAGATTTTTCTGGTGTCCTCTATGAGGGAAAGGGTTAAAGCATCTCTATCTATGGACTAAGCGACCATTTATAAGCAGGTGAACAAGTGTTACTTGAATATTAAAAAGTAATATATAAACTTTTAACATTCAGCATATATGTGTAAACATACATCGAAACCAAATGTCATGTCCAAAGTATTATTCTTATTTTTCATTTAGTTTTTAACTTTTTAATATTTTTTAGATGCCCAGTAGGAATCTCCAATAATACTGAATCACTGTTATATGGGAACAGGTTATTATAAAGTCAACAACTAAATAAAAAAGTAAATTTAAAGAAAAAAATACAAATAGAGTAAATTTAAGGGTCTACAGACTTTGAACAGACTCATATTAAGCACTATAATTTTGTGATCTAAATTTTGACACTGACCATGATAACCACAAGAGAAAAAAAAGTGGGAGTAGAGTTAACAGTTCAAAACATAAGTCTTAAATGATCTGCATTACGATCTTATTTTAAAACCAACTTATATATCTGCTCAAAATTATAGTTTGCCACGCTTTTTATTTCACTTTCCCACTTTCGAAGGGTTTTTGGATAGCATTCATTTTCTTGGATATTTTGATAAATGCGTCTGCATCCTTTTTCAACATTGAAGTCATCCTTAAAATTATTGGTAATGGAATATCAAAATGTTTTCTTGGTATATTCAAGTTCATTCAATAAAATTTTTTTTTTTTTTTTTTTTTTTTTTTTTTTTTTTTTTTTTTTTTGTTGTTGTTCTTTTTATAAGCCCTTCAAATTCAAAAAAAAAATTGATCTTATTCCATATATTTCAATAAATTTTCCATAGGTATAAAAATTGCCATCTGCATCTAATAAATCTCCTATATAAATTATTCCCTCTGAGAGCAAATGGTGATAGCAGATACTTAAGCCTCCGACCTTAATGCTTAGATTATACCAGATATTTACAGAATACAATTGTCTTCCTGATACTGGTTTAACCTTTTCGGGTAACTTTGTGTATCCCCGCAGTACATCCTTCCAAAACTGATTATCCACTTTGTTAATATTTTTGACATAATCTATTCCATAAATATCTAATTGTTTAACAAAGGGAAAGACCATCTCTACTAGATGTATATATTTACCTTTCATTTTCAGTAACCTTCTTATCAATATTATTTGTAGTGATGAAAAGAAATTTACTAAATTTATCATTTTTAAACCTCCATAACTGTAATCCTGAGCTATTTTATTTCTTTTTATTTTATCTCTAGAGTCACTCCATAAAAATTGAAGAACAAAGTTTGTAATTACTTTATTTTGGCTTCATCAGGCAATGGTATTCCTAAAATAAAATGGTTTAATTTTGAAAGGGCTAAACTTTTCAAGACAAATATTTTGCCTATTGGTGAAATCATTCTTCTAGACCATGCAGCTAGTAATTTTCTTATTTCTTCAATTTTAATGTCATAGTTGATATCTGGAATTTCATTGATATTAGTTTAGAACACCAAGAATTGTAAAAATTCCATTATACCAACTCAGATTTAATTCAGATTAAAAATGATCATTACAGTTTGTTTTTTTGTCGTTGTTTTTTTTTTTTAAATCTTATCCATATTATTTTTGTTTTGTCAATGTTAACATTAAGGCCGGGGACTCTAGCATAGAATTTTAAACAGAGCATAGTATGATACAGTGATTTCTTACTACCATCTAAATATACACTAGTGTTGATATATATATATATATATATATATATATATATATATATATATATAACTACAAATTGTACCTTTGGTGTACTTTGCGTATGAGAACAACCTTTGGGAGACATTTTTATATATATGAAATAAAACCTCACAACTATGCATTACATGCATTCTTTCACTAAATAGGCCTTGTTAAGTGTTATTAAACATATATCCTTATAGATTCGGTCAAAAATACATATCATAAAAAATATACATTTTTTCGCTGTCGCCTAGAGGCAAAGCACTGGTTGTTCATGAAAAACTGCAACGTTTGGGAGACTGTAGCCGAAAGATTGCAATACGTGTGTATTTATTTATATTATTATATATAATTGCATTTTGTATTGTGTCAGTAAGACATATAAGACAACTGTCCAATTAATATAGGCTTGTTTGTCGTCTACCAATGTTTACACCGGAGGGGACTTTAGGTTTGCCCTCCGTCTGTCTCGCTGTCTGTCTGTCCGTCCGTCCGTACGTCCGGAAATCTGGATCCCGCGGTAACTTAAAAACCGTTAAGGATAATATAATGAAACGTGGTATATGATTAAACACGCCTCTTTGTTGTTTTTTTTTTTGTGTGTTTTTTTTTATCTCGGACCGAAATTCTGGTTGCTATGGTAACAGAAAAATAGGAGATTCATGTGTTGCGTGCAACACCAATTGCTTGTTTAACGGGGTTCAGAATATGGGTTTATGAAGTCGGCATCGGACTAAACTCCATAATTTAATTACTAGGTTTTCAATGAGAATAATATAACAATACGTTAGACATGCAGAATTCAAAGTTGCATTGTAGTAAAAACTTGGAACAGCCATCATTCATAGTCCGATGTCCAAACCCCGCACTTTTTGTTGGGGATGCATAATGTGCAATTTGATCAGGTTTACTACAGTTAAAGTTGAAAATTGACACTTAATTGACACAAATTAAAACCAAAAGCTTTGAACCGATCCGATTGATTTATTTCAATAGAACTTCAAAGGTATCTACTTCTCCTACTACTTTCTCCAGTGGCTGAGTGGTTAGAGCGCCTGCATCGGTTGCAGGAGGTCGTTGCATCGATCCGCGGCCGCGACATATCAAAGTCGTAAACAATGGTACTGTTATAGCTCCCTTCCTTGGCGCTCAGCATATAAAGGTAGTTCCAGGTTTGTTTGGCCCGGTGTCAGGATAATGTGACTGGGTAATATATCATGCCACATGTCTACGGCGTGATACTGCAGTGTGGAAGCACTATATCTGTCTCAAGTACACATCAACACCAAATGACTGAAATACTGTCGGTTGGACGTTAAACCCAACAAACAAACTACTTCTAGTACCAAAATTAGCTGGCTGTTATTACATGTTTATGACTTATATCTAGAATATACTTAGTCCAAGCTCATGCCTTTTTTTTCAAATCCAATACGTAATTAAAAACAATATGAAAAGTGATAGATAAACATATGTATTTTCACATTTTTACAATGACATTGAAATATGACAGTGCAGTAGTTTGATAAAAAAAACCATCCAACTGCTATTTTTTAATGAAGTAACTATTGACCATTTAATGCAAGATGATAATAACAAAATCTTAATGAACGTGTGTTAAGATAGCATTGGTACGGCACCTTGTTTTTTAATATTTTAATTAGTGGTGGAAATTAGTATAAGTGCGAAATGGAAGGTCAAGAGGCTAGGGTCGCATCACTATTTTATAGCTCATTTTATTTATCAAAAACCCTCATTTCTAGTCCCCCCACTTTTTTGGCTTTCACTGGTTCAGTTTTGTCAGGATTTTTTTCCAAAGGATTATATATAAGGCAATAAGTGACTTGCATCACCTTCACCAACAAGTACGAAAACCAATAAGCGCGAACGTCATTTATAGGGACCATCTTAAAATGCAGCTGTTTTAAGACATATACTTATAAACTTTCCGAAATAACGCGCTCTAGAGTTAACTATAGAGCGCACCCACCCGTCATGAGCTAGGGTACCGGACAAATCGGTGGTGCATGAGGAAATCTCATATGACAACAATAACTTCCCGCGTGGAAGAAAGAGGTAAATAACTGGTCCGATATGACTAAGTGCGGCATGAGAAAACATATGATGTGTAATAGTTTATGTCAAAAGCAACAGAACGAATGACTGAGTAAACAATATAACCATAAACTTTTGCAGTTTTATTTTGAAGTTGTAATTATACCTTATGCTTTCATTGCGATATATCCAACTTAAAACTGCAAAGTTGACTTATACAACCAGTGGAACTATTTTTTTACGCGAAAGTATGGATAAAAGGCGGTAATGTGATTGTAAGTAGAAATTATAGTGACTGACTTTTGACTTTAGAGGCTTTCCCTTCTAAAAAAAAACAAAAACACACACACCTAGCTCAGGTTACTTAACGCTTTGCTACTGAACTATTCTTATTAAGGGAATAATTAATGGGAAGATTATAAAAATCAGGGACTTGTACTTTAATCGTGTGCCCCCCACCCCCACCAAAAATTTTTTATCTGAACTGACTTGTTTTGTTATCATTGTTCTTGTTGCTGATTATGAGGGTGATGATGATGTTTGTTTTGAAATTAACATTAACACAGCCTTAGTAGCTAACTGTCTGGAAATTCCATGCATCTTGCAGACCCTAACAATTAACTCTTCTAATGATTAAAAAAAGGAATTGCCTGTCATAAAAATGTCCCCTTATTGATCTATGCATTAGTTATTTACATGGACTTTTTAGAACACACTTTACATATCTCTGAACCAAACGGTCTACAGCTGAGGTTATTTAGCAATGCATAGAGGAAATATTTAGATCAATTGTTTGCAAATTATGTATGCATATTCTGAAATGGCTTGCTTTATTTAAGTCGTGTTTCAAAAACATGCAAGGCGTCGATGATGCTTTACGTCAAAACTAGTCCTGTAAGTCTCTGGTTAAGGGAAGAAGCAAGTACCACATAGCAGCGAAACGGATATCATATCATTGCCCGAAATGACAGAGAATCACGCCAACAACAACAATAATCATTCGGTCCGATTCTTTGACGCTCGCGTCAAAAGATTATTGTATTGTGTTTGTAATTTGCTGCTGAAAAAGTACAGGATCTAAACTAATAGATACGCTACTCAGCGAAATTTTGTATATTCTCGGCGTGAATCCTCGGAGTTGCGCCAGAACGAGAGTTTATAGTAACTTTAAGTGATAGCAAAATAACGATCGGTAGAACGATTCAATTATTTTGTAATATTTATCTTAATTCTTTAATTTACTTGATATTGTCCGATACCCGATTGTTTGTGATAGAACATACAGGTAGGTTAAATGCAAAAAAGAAATCTTTATCAGATCACACACACACACATATTGATTACTCCAGGGTCTCATTATACAGAGGCCCTGATTACTCAAAATATTCACTTTGATCTTATGTTATACTAACGGGAACTCAAGACGCCATTCTCGAAGATGTTGCATTTGTAATTATTTCTCAAACACAAATAATACTAGTACTGAATGGTGACTGAATTTCCGTGATACTTTGTATACATAGTTTTGTTTAGTAATGGGCCACATCATACACAAAAACCAGCCATTATCTTAGTAAGTATATATATATATATATATATATATATATATATATATATATATATATATATATCCAGTAATGTCGTAATTTGATGAGGTGTCGAGAAGATCAAGTACTTTGGAATGGTTGGGTAAAACTACATTGATCTTTTCTCCAACACAATGCGAAGCAGATATGTCCTTCAATGTTCGAAGGAGTTAGGACTCCCAACCTCGCCTACTCCAACTCCCAACTTTGCCTACGACGAAACCCAAGCTGCTGGTTCTATGGTATGGTCTCAGAACGATTGGTAATTTTCCGGTTACATTTGTCCCCCTTCTTGCAGACAAGAGTAACCTATAATGTCTTCCATTCATAAGGAATGTGATATTGAGTATGTTTTGTCTGGAAAATGAGGGTAAGTGCTAGAGCAATGATTTTGAGAACACGTAGCTTTGTGTGGGTGAAGGGCTTGTTAGAGATTCGCTACATCGAATTGGATCACTTCCCGCTTATAGAACTCATTGTGGAGCAAATTCTCATTACTGATGATAAAGCCGGGGTCTGCTTTCTATAAGAGTAACTAGACTTCAATCTTTTTTTTTTCTATGGAGCACATAACTTATATGCGAAACGAATGACCATGGTTGAGATAGGACCTTTTCAGTACGGCAGATGTTTTAAGAGAAGAAGTATGTTACAGAGAACGAATAGCTAGTATGGGATGGTTTCGTTCTTGTTCAATACTGCAATACTGGAGGATAGTTCAATGTAATACTAACGTGGAAACAGCCATGTATAAAATGTAAAATGGAAAAAATACATCTGCAGCTGTCCTGCGTTCAGTTACCGTGAACAGTCGCTAACGTGAGCGATATAACCCCTGTTACCATAGCATATATATTAAAAACAAGGAACAAACTTGCAACCGTTTGATTATCGGTTGCGCATCGCTACGTGACTTTAATTGTACATATCATGGGGATTGACTGCTGCGGAGAGTTCGCTATTTGCTGACGTTAGCTACTGTAATTTAAGAGATTACTGATTATAACTCTGACTCTCATTTCAAGCGGGACATTCATTAATGCAAAACACGGTCATGGCTTACTAACAGATTCTGTCCATTATTGGTCTCTTCTTATTTTGAGTCCTGAAGACTACACTTGGGCTAATCATGCAAAGAAAAAAAAATCATTATCTTGTTCTTACAACATATTATCTTGAAATAATGAGATACATATCTTTAAATAACGAGATATTGACACATAAAAACGAGTCAAATATCTTGAATGAATAATTTACGAGATACTTATATTATAATTACAAATAATATGACCATATTTCTATTGCTATCTACATAAAAAATAGCAATTATTTCAATCATGTTTTTAAGCTCGATTTCGAAACATGTTTTTATAGCTGATAGTATCCTTCTCAATGGTTTCTAGGTTGGATCAGTACTTTGCGCCTGGGATAATCATGAAAACATCCACAGTCAGGTACGTTATCAACGGACCACATGTATATATTTGTCTGTCTGGCTGTCACACTTTTCCCGTCACGATAAAGAAAACTCTTGTTGTGAAATGAAATTGCGAAAGACTGAATATTTGTGCTGTGTAAGATCTAACCACAGTTGCTTTCAAACGACAAGAGATAAAACCTCTGCGCGGCATATATGAATGTACCCTAAAGGTTGTAATGGTGTTAACCAAAAGTCGAAATACCGGTATTTTATATATTAGGGAATAATATTAATAAATTGTAAACACAATATAAGTGACGATTTTATCTGTTTGTCAAGGTTATAGTTTACATCCAGAGATTAACATTTTTCCAAAACCTCTATTCATATTTGATAAAGTATGATATATTGTTGTCTTGACCTTTGACCTGGTGCACCTAAATAAATAAATCAGAAACTATGCACACATTCACATGCATGTACGTTATGATAAAAATGATTGTACATAGCAATTCTAATCAAAACTACAGTGGAATTTAATAATTCTGTCACAACTGAATAATATCCACATGCATAAACTTATCTGAATAAATGAAAAAAAAATCTGTCTTGCTATTATTGAAAATAGGACATTTATTAAACACTCGAAATTTCAGAAACTATTTTATGAAATACTGCTAAATGCAGTTTTGTATCATAGGAAATTTATATTATTTGCTTCTTTATTTTCGGGAGGGGGGGGGGGGTAAACTTAAAACCGGTTTCTCATTCATAAAATAACATACAATCCAGGGGTTGTGAAAAATGTTATCACACTAACAAGAGAGAGAAAGAGAGCACAGATGAGAAAAATCAGAAACACTAGTAAAGGAGACAATGTGTTTGCACACAATGGTTAATTTTGCCGAAATAGCGCTGGACTGTATATTTAAGTTAGATCCTGAGAAGGAGCGTGAGCAGTGGCTCAGCTCAGGCAAATTCAGTCGTATAACCGGACATCTGTCTATAATTATCTTTCATTGTTTACTTTTCATGTCCCTTTTGAGAAACTGATCCAATGAGTATACATCGATGGAATATATTACTTAATTTATCGCTTATTGACGTCACTCTTATTTCTTCTTACTTAATTCTACAGAAAAGGTAAAGTTTAAATAACTGGATAAAAACTATTTAAGACAGATTTTATCGGGAACAGTTTTGTTGTTGTTTTTTTTGCTTATCATCAATATCACGTTTGCTCCATTGATAGTTTAGTGGCACGTGGGTCGAAGATTACTGATAATGGTTGTAAAATAAATAAATGAATGAATATGTTTACATTCTCCTACACTGGTCCGGTACAATTTTACCAGATATCCATGATACCGTACTGGGAACAGCAGGCAGAAACTTTCTCATTTATCTAGCAAATCAGAAACTCTGAAGGATTAACCAGCTTGCCTCGTCTTAGAGCCTGATAAGCGACACTATAGTCATGTGCCAGTTTTAGTTTAGGTTTTCAAAATTGAATACATATATCTTGTCTCTCTCTTTTCTCTCTCTCTCTCTCTCTCTATTATATATATATATATATATATATATATATATATATATATATATATTGGAGCATCTAACAGATGCAAAGGATGGGCGATTCCTGTTCTAAATCTTTAAAATATTGACTTTTTGTAAAACAATCTAATTAACCTGTCAATGTTCACTACCAACTGATATACATCACAGCCCTTCTCAAAAATTTATTTGCTTTCCATAATTCTTTTCTTTGCTCTCCATATTTTCTTTCACTACAAAACAATCATTAATGAAATTCTATTTATTTTTTCTACAAAAAGTAACTTCTGATATCTAGGAGTCATTTAAACGGGGCGACATAATTGAAATAAAAGTGACTTAAGGCACAAAATGCTCTAAAATAAAGTTGTAAGTAATAGAAAAAGACGTTTGGTATCATACCAAAATGCAAATAAAGTATATAAGTAAATAAAGGGCAACAAATATACATTGTTCTCTTAGACTTTTGGAGAAAACATGAGGTACATGCCTTATTAATGTTTTATAAATGTAAATTCATATTTTGAAGAATAGACACTGTCCAGACTGTAACAGACACCTTGAAAAATATTTTTGCAAGTGAATCCATAGAGAACAATTACGACAGTATTTTTTCACTTAATGACATCGTTGAGATTGTTCAGAGTCGTAGTTTTCAATGTTACGATTCAACGTCCACGTTGTTCCCATGACAGTTGCAAAACTCGCAAACCCTGTACTGTCGGAAATATGTGTCATGACGATTATTTTACAAAAAGCTTGTGAACAGTATACTCCAGTCATGTGATGGAAGTAAAGTCTATAGCTGCGACATTTGTTTGCAGCTGAAAGTTATGCAAATTGATATAAAAGTGTATTTTGCGTGTGGCACCAATGTTTTCATGGCATAGTCAAGAATTGAAAAAAGAGGTCTTTCTGTGAAGTATACTTTCAAAATGTGTCTTAATCTTGGCAGTTAATGTCTGACAAATAAATGGTCAAATTTAAGGTCTTCCAACCCCAATACCATCAAAGCAATGTATATAACATATTAATAAGCTTTAAAATGTCAAATAATGGTAATCTTATAGGCAAAATGACATGTTATGACAAGTGTCAGATGTTTATAAATACCTCCAAATGATATTTTGTTGTCATGTGTTATCTCCCCTGAAAACTAAAACACTCATTTTATCTTCACCATTTTTCTATGGTAAATTTAAAAACCTTTTTATCACGAGTTTTTCTCATAAACCAAATTCAGTTTTTCATATTCACAGTTAATGTATATTTTTCATAGGCTTAAATGTTAGATTATATGCAGATTATCTCCCTCAAATTTGATAAAACTTGAAAAAAAAAACTTCGTAATTTTTTTTTAATTTTTGAATGTCTTCAAAGTGACAAATATTCATAGAAATATTACCATCCAGTGGCAAGATATGGAATATGGCTATTTGAAGACCTTAAGAAAAAAGCATTTCCAGAAACTAGAAATGAAAATACTTAAAATTGAGTTTGGCAAATGTTTACTATGAAATACTTGCACACATTCGACTTCTATTGATACATAATGTCCCCATTTTGATATATAATGGGTACAATTTGTTTGAACATGTACACTAAAAAGGCAATTAAAAGTCTAATTCATCTATACAGGCGATACACGATGGAACAAATTTATAATCAATTAATCATGATTTCAAAAAGTGTGTACATTTTTATAAACATGTAGGTTTTAAATTTTTGTTCCGGTCTTAACTAAACTGGTTTACATATGAAGGATGATTTTTTGATATTTTAACTCAAGAGTATTGGTTTTACTAATGTATAACTTGTTATGCACCGCCAACTCCGTTGTGAAGCATTAATATTTTCGACTGTGCTCTCGTTCGTGTGTGCATGCGTACGTCCGTGTCTCCATTAATTTGTTCCTCAGGTTTGCCTTTGCGTTTAAACTTTTTTAAAATCTTTATGAAACTAGGTACTCATGTATGTCATGATATGATCCATCTAATATCTATGCAAATTTATGGCTGTGACCTATATTTCACTGTTGGATGAACGAGGTAAAATTGATTGTTCTGCCTCAGGTTTACCCTTGCGATTAAGTGTTTTTCTAAGTAGATGGATTCACATCTTTATGAAACTAGGTACACATGTACATTATGATATAAACGTTTAAAATTTATGCAAATTTATGAGCGTGGCCATTTTTACACTGTGGGGAGAACATTGTAAATTTGTTTTTTCTGCTTAAGCTTTACCTCAGGTTTACCTTTGTGTTTAAGCTTTTTTTCCATGAAGATGACTTCACATCTTCATGAAACTAGGTACACATGTACGGCGTAATATGGTATATTTTTACAGGTATGCAAATTTAAAGCTGTGACCTACAATTCATGGTTGGATGAACATGGATAAATTGATTATTCTGCCAAAGGTTTACCTTTGTGTGTTAGCTTTTTTTCTGAATATAAATTTTCATTTTTATAAAACTAGGAACACATGTACATCATGATATAACCTATCTGATATTTATGCATGATTATGGCTTTAACATATAGTTTTACTGTTTGTGGTTGTCACTAACACTTCACTGGTGGCAACTCTGCTTCAGGTTCTTCTTGCGCCAACTAATAATGCTTGGGTCTGATAAATTATCACAGAGCTATGGTCCTTTGTAATTTTGGTCAATCTTATTTGCACTTTATCTACAAAACCTCTGGTTTAACTTGGGTGAAACTTCATGAGATAAATAGTGCATGCAAGTGTATTTGCATGTATATTAATATCAAAAGTATTGAGTTCTTATGGTCGCTGGGTCGTCGTTGTTGTCCTCGAAAATAGAGTCGCAGAGATACACTCCCTTGTTTTTGTTAATACATTCAAGACGTATATGAGCATAGTTTTCAAATGAAAAATCCAGAAATTCTTCATGTTTTTTTTTATTATGATCACTGTTAATTGCCCGATCTTTGTATTAACACACACTTTTCTGAAGTACAAATATTCAATTCATTATTTTGAACTATCAATTATCTCCGGAGTAATAAATGACCAGTTACCTGCTGATACTCCCTGCGTGTAGAACTAGATATTTGAAGCAAGGTTATGATAAATACAAGAACTTACGAATCGAACAACAACGCTTAAATTAATGCTATACATGTATTCCATTTAAAACCAAGAGGTCCCATTTTCACCTCTTTTTATGTAATTCGTTAAGGATATCATTAATGACATAAATACCGATCTAATTGATTGCTTTCAAGCTGAACAAAATAACGACGACCTTTACAATACCATTGAACAACTATAGACATGAAAAGAAAACGGTGGACAAGGATAAATCAAACTGACCAATCAAACCTAATTATATACATATGCCTAGTTTTGAAGTGCACCAAAATGGTTGAAAATCACAAACATGCAAATTTCCTGTTCCAGTTGTTCTAAATCATTTAAATCTTGCATAATGCCTCGATCACGGAACATTCTCTCTGTCAACTTATTTATAGCGTGTGCAAGGTCAACACTGTGTAAAATTTGACTATACAAGCTTTCTTTTTTTTCTTTTTCTGAGTTTTTCTTATAGTGACTTTGTCACTTTGAAAGATGAATTGTGTGCTAGAAGTTGGAAAAAACATCTGACATCATCATTCGATATTCAATATCGAGCTAAAGGCGAACTTCTAATCACATATAAGATCCTAATTCGGCAAAAAAAATCAACCAAGCTTCGAATATCGAGCCACATACGACACCATTACTCGATATTTGATATCAAGACACGGTGAAATTTGGCCAATACTGATTAAGATTTCAATATCAAACGATGTTTAGCATTATAGAACTGGTGGTCAATTTCATGCCAGCTTTGAGACCGCTTTTCATAACTTGGTATTGACGAATATCGAACTTTGTTTTAATACTGAGCGTAGCCGGACATAATTGACTATATAGGACATGCAAATATCGAGCTATTGGCGAATTTCGAGCTACGTCTGAGTTCGAGAATAAAAAAAATTCAGCAAAACCAATTGGTCGAACATACTTATATCGAGCTAGTTGCGAATTTTGAGCCGGAAAATTTTTTAACCAGTAATCAAAATAAAGAGGGCCAAGATGGCCCTGAATCGCTCACTTGAGAAACATTGCCAATTATTGTATTATGAGTCATATTGAATATATGATCGACAAAGAAGTACAGCAAGATTATTTGAATTCCAGAATACAAATGTACCTGCCATCAAACTTTTGGAGGTTATAGCTCTGATAAGTCTATATAAAATCAAGTGACCCTTGGGGTCAGTTTTGACAACAGGATCATGAATTGAACAGACTTGGTTGTGGTCCACTGGTATAAGTCTCAACTGACCAGGCTTTGTGGTTTCTGAGAAGAAGATCTTCTGAGGGTTTTCGAATACAAGTATATTCAAAATCAAGTGACCCCTAGGGTTGGAACAATTTTGACCAAGGACAATGATTTTAACAATCTTGTTAGAGGTTCACTAGGTCATGTTACACACCAAATATCGACACTCCAGACCTTGTAGTTTCTGACAAGAAGATATTTCTAGTTTTTTGTCCTATTTAAGTCTATGTAAAATCAAGTGATCTCTGGGACCTGCCAAATTTGACGTCAGGGCCAAGATTTGAACAAACTTGGTACATGTCCACTAGGCCATGTTACATATTAAACTGAAGCCCTTTTGGAATCTGACAAAAAGAAACTTTAAAAAGATTTCTATACAAGTCTTTGTAAAATCAAATGATCCACTCCTGGGTACATACCAAAGATCGAAACTCAAGATTTTGTGTTTTCTGACAAGAAGATATTTCCAGATTTTTTTTATATGGCTGAATGGTAAGCGCATTTACTATGAAATAGCAATAGTCTTCCATGGTTATAACATACCAAATCTGTAAAAATGGTACTGCCCCTGCAAAAGATGGCCACGGCTGAAAATGCTTAACCATGGTCATACCGCAGTCTTAAGGGTCACTTACCATAGTTAAAACAATGTTAGAAAAGGTGTAAATGAACTGTCCATAAACTGCTATTATAAATCATCAATGTTCAGCCATATGAATCCAGGCTGACCATGGATGACTTTACTGATGACATCTCTTACCATGACTGACAATGGTAAGATTATGGTTATTTTAACCAACCGTTGTCATACCAATACAGACCATAGTTAAAATGATACCGATCATGTTTTTTATATGATAATACTAAGTAAACTATAATGAACACTGTCAAACAATGAATTCTAGACAATTGAATAACTATACAGAGGAATTACCCTGGAAAAACAACATATATTAAATATTTTTATCAATTCTTCAAACAGTGTTATTCAACCTAGTAACGGCAAATTGGTGGAAGTCCAAGTATAGTTTGCTGAGTCTATAAATCAGACTCAACTATTTCACCACACAATTTAATTGAAGCTGTTAATTGTCTGCAATTGATTTATTTTCCATATAACCATTCAATTCCTTACAAACAATCTGTTAACTTCCTCATTATATGATAGAGAGGGAGAAAGAGAGAATCTACTCATTATAAGAGAGAGAGAGAGAGGGGTTGGGGGGGGAGGGAGAGATAGAGAAGCTTCTCATTTATATGCAATTTATCATAATAAGAGAGAGAGAGAGAGAGAGAGAGAGAGAGAAAAGGTTTAATATATATCAAGACTGTTCATTAAGTAACTTTAAAAGAGACCCATAATTCCATACATCTAAACGCTACAAGAACATATAAGAGAGAGAGAG
>CM037780.1:20514736-20564736 GCA_021229015.1 Solen grandis | reverse complement strand
AGCCTGGTTTGTTCACCGTTGGGTGTTTTTTGTGGGGGGTTTTTGTGCCACGTGTGTACTGAAAAATCTATGAAGCTAAACACAGTATTAAATACTATTTTTCTATTTTAAATCATGTCAGATTACATTAACTTCTTTTTAAGAAAAGTCCAATATCTGGAAACCTGGTCGTCACATGACGTGTTAAGCTGGACAAGTAGGTCTGATTCACATCTAGGGATTTTTTTTTCTCGAACGGTGGTATAGAGGTCCATAATCGGTGTGGTGGTGATTACCATTCTACGTATAGCATTTAGCTTACCGGTATTAATGTAAATACAGCATTTGTTGTTTTGTGTTGTATGCTAGTGTCGATTCGACCCTATTTCGGTAGCTGTACTTAGAACAGGGGTACACTTTTTTTTTTTTTTTTTCTTTTATTCTTTTATTGAAATGGCTAGCAGTCAATTTCTGATAATTATGGACAAATAATTATGTTTTGTGTTGTATGCTAGTGTCGATTCGACCCTATTTCGGTAGCTGTACTTAGAACAGGGGTACACTTTTTCTTCTTTCTTTTTCTTTTATTCTTCTTTTATTGAAATGGCTAACAGTCAATTTCTAATAATTATGGACATATTTTAGACCTTGCGATCAAGGATTTCCTATATGTGGATCCTATATTTTGCTGAAGAGACAGCATCGGAAGAGACATTGATTGGATACAAGGGAGTTCAGGTACGATACCCTAGCTCATTTTGCGAATAGACCCCTTGGTTCTTTTACGTGGCCGATGTATAGCACCGATACACAGGAGACCAGTTCCTTGCTAAAACCAGTACTGAGTACTCCCAATTCCCATAGCAACTCCATTTTGCCGAGTGCCACATACACACACATGGACCCTTCAAACATTGCCGTTATGAAAGATTCAAAAGGTCATACATATTAAATTCGAAGTTTAAACTTTATTTTACATTGATAACGAAACAAGTTCTTACAACTTGTATTCATCACTCTCGATGGCTCTGGTTGCGGCGTATGTGGTCATTATTGTAGGAGGAAACCTGAGAATACCCACGTGTCTGGACGGGCGACCACTGTACCCTCTCACATGACCACTGTACCCTCTCACGTACGTCACCAGGAACCGAACCCGGGACGCATTGGTTAGAAGCGAAGCGCGTTACCACTACGCTATTCGAAAACTACTAAGTCTGTAAAGTGAAATTATACTTTCATTTGTTGTGTGACAAACTTATATTAAAAAGAAAAAAAAATATCTTGTTAATACGAAATATGTTTACAATGTACATCATTGATAATAATAATAAAAAATATAAAAAAAACTATAAAACTGATAACGCAAGTGCAAAAAAAAAAAAAAAAAAAAAAAAACGTGTTATTCAACTAATTTTTACCGAAATTTGCAATAATCGGATTTCAGTACGATATGATATTTAAAGCAAATTAACAATGCAAGCATTTATAAACAAAAAACAAATGGTGTTTATCTGCTGCGTAAATTTAGAAGTGACACTACGTAAGCAAGAATGTAATACATGTGTTTTATGTTGGCCTGACAATACATACATCATGAACAATGGGCATCATTAATTGCCTCATTTGGACACCAGATGTAAGGGAAATGTTACATAGTTTATACACGCTCATTCTTATGTAAAGAGAAGTGCTTCGTAGTCATTAGACTTGTTTTAATCATTTGTTAAAACGCAAAATGTATAATAAGTCATGGACATACGTGTAAGTTAACACTTAACGATTCAGGACGAAATAAATAGATACAGAAGGTAATAAAATCATGAAAGGATCATTGTTAACGGTACTTCTCATGTTGTTGGTCGGCCGGAAAATATCAAACTCGCTTAAAACGGATAAACTGCGTGATGAGACAGGTATGATCTTTGAATATTGATGTTATTCATATACTTATTTATTTATCTATTGATGCACTTGTTTGTGTAACTCTGGGGATGCAGATGTCTGAAATATAAACCTACTGTTCAGTCATTTAGCTGTGAATTACAGTACCCCAATAGTCCTGCTGTGCAATACAGAAGTCTATATTTAGAACAACTTGGTCAGATTCTCTCCTTTAAATGTATATCGGCAATGAATTTGACAAAACAGCATTTTTTAAAACATCCCCGACCCACCTTATTTGGATTTATCGTACCAACGAAAGTTTTTCAGAATTTTCGGTTCAACTTTTTAAGTCGGCTTTGTAAGCTTTCAGAATGACGGCGAATTCATCTTAATTTGACATCAATGTAACGACTACGAAGTAATAAGTGTTGGAAATCCATTTATGTATTTTAACATAGTAAAATTGCAAGGTTTCCGAGGACCATACTAAATTCGAAGTTTATTTCCAGTGTATTGCTACACTTCTCAATACTATAGAAACAGAACGGTATGAGGAAAATAACGCACGGTTTTCCGAACGCAGCGATTCCAGACATTCCATTTACTGCCGGCACTGTTACCGGACAGTTGCAATCTAGGGTCGAGATCATGGATCTGTTATGTAACTTACATTTCGAATAGTTCTGGTAAATAAAAACTTTGTATTGATTAAAAAAGTGGTTCAATATAAGATGTAAATCAATTTTCAAATCAAAATATTTATTTCACGATTAATTATGATTCTGTTTCACCGAGTTTTCCAGGTTTTATTTGATTAAGGTGGAGATACTCTGTATTTAAGTTAACATTGAAGTCTATGGGAAGTATACAATTTCTGTGAATATGAAAAATTGAATCTGATTTTCGAAGAAAACTCAGGGTAGAAAGGTGCATTATATGATTCTGATTCAAATTTCCTGAACACATCTAAACTTTACCGTAGGTAAATAGAGAAAATTTACTTTTTCAGGGGACATAACTCATGAGAACAAAATAATAAATGGGTGGTAATAAAAGAATTTCTGTCACATGTCATAACATGTCAATTTGCCTTTAAGATTTCCATGGTTTGACATTTTAAAAGCGTATATTGTGAAGTTATATGCATGGCTTCGATGGTTATTATGGGGCATATACCATCACCGGAAAAGAATTACAGAGCATAAACCTTAAAACAATTTTTATTTGCTTCAAAAGTATAGTCGTTGGATGTCAGTATTCAGCCTGTCTGTCGTCATCAGTTAGACTGTTTACACTTCTTTATTTGACAATGTTTATGGCCATGAGCCAAGTTCGATTGTGACTTAATTTATCCAGTCACAAATATGCCAGATTTATATAGCATATGCATTTATATAGCTTATAAAATCATACCAGTATAAACTTATAATCTCGACATGAGGTCGATCGTGGTTGATATGGTCGTATTCTGTCAGGTGATATCAAGCAAGGCTGGCTCTCACTACGTTTACATTCAAGAAAACGCATTTATTAAACCCTCTTGGTGATAATTAGACAATACGACTCTACAAGGGACGGCAACTCTTTAAGAGCCGGTCATGAACGACCCGCCTGTTCTCTGTAATTGTTAGTTGAATACTATTGTCTCCATTTCATCAATTTTATACTTCCTTTCTCTATTTCATCACGTATACAAAGTGGTAGTTTTTATAACTATATAGGAAATACTTTTAGTACAATTGACAAATATAATATCGTGTCTTTTGGCAAGAGGTATACGCCATGGCCATGCACGTGGTAAACCTGTGACGCAGACAACCATTACGCCACCTTAGCCTCCTTGTCATAAATATGTAATGTTTTGACAAACTGAATTGATAGATGTTCTCTATTTTCAGAGAGTAGCTGCGATCCAGTTGTAGACATGTTGTTTGTATTTGATAATTCGTCCAATGTCAACAGAACAGTTTTTGAAGCCCAGGAGGAATTCGTATCCTCGTTAATGAAGCAGCACCATGCTCCTAAAGGAGCTGTACATGTCTCCATATCTGTCTGTTCAGAGTCCAGTACTTTCACAACAGACTTTACAGAAAACTACACATCAGTTTCCCAGACTTACAAAAAACGTTCGGGAAGCACTGGTCGAATAGAAGATCGCCATTGCTTGAACAGCATGAACTACAAATTCAAAACTGAATCACGTGACGGCGTTACGAGAATTGCCGTGATATTCAGAAGCGTCTGGAACTGGGATGATCGATATGTGGAGGTGCAGAAGGAAATGTCCGTCAGGGAAAAAATTGTTACAGTGGTTATTGTGGTTGGTGTGAATGACTTTGACAGTTTATCTTCCCTGCAGAGACTTGCTACAGAGGATGGTACTTTCTTTGTTGTTGCTAGGTACCAAGACTTGGACAAGCTAGCAACAAATTTGGCAAAGGACTCGTGTAAACGTGAGTCATGTTTTTGATAATTTTGTGGTAATGAATGTTTTAAATTGCTTTTCAGATGTTAAAGAAGTCACGCCGCCTGCAAAAAAAAAATGATACGAATATGTCGCTGTCAATATGTGATATGCCAAACTCTTGTCAATAAATACGCTTGAAACAACAAGCTCGGTACAAATACGAACCGTATAATCTTACATAATCATTTTGCTTGCTAAAAGTGAACGTCCCTCCGACAGTAATTTATCATTTGAAAAAAGAAAATTCCCTAGTTACTAAAGACATGTATTGGGATCGACGACGTAGAAAATCAGATTCAGATGCAAAATAAAGAAAACTGTCAATCATCACAGCATCAGAATTGTTTATAGTTCTTATTAGTTTGATAATGATACTTATACAATGTCATAATCTAGTTTTGTATTTTACCCAGCCATTTCTCTTGACCTGACGTCAAAGACTGGATTGTTATCCCGCACAACTAAATCTCCAATAAAATCTTACGGTAAGCTTCATTAAATTCGCATAGAATAGAATGTTCGATTAATGAATTAAGATTAATTTCTGTTGTTGTGATTTGTTGTTGTTGTTGTTTTTTTTTTACAAAATGACGGTACGTAAACTGCATAAGTTATTTCGATTAACAATTTTGATGGTCATTTGTGCGTGTTTTCAACAAATTTGCATTATGCTAAACGATTAATTACAGCACATGGTCCATTTAATGCCTGCGAAATACTTCAGTCGCATTCTATGAGTTTTTATCGTTTGAATGATAAGGTAGTTCAACCTTAACAACGTCTCACGCGTTCATTAATCCCCTTAGCACGGGAACCATGCTTCTCATTGTAATTTTATGTAACATTATTGTGAGGAAAATCTGAAACCATGCAGGAATAATCTAGTAGTTAACCTGTGGGTCATGTGCATTTTTGCATCGCTAATTAATATAAATCGCACTGAAAATGAGACGAAAGAGATTTTTTAGCTCACCTGAGCACAACGTGCTCATGGTGAGCTTTTATGATCACCCTGCGTCCGTCGTCGTGCGTCGTGAGTCGTCAACAATTTGCTTTAAACGACATCTCCTCTGAAACCGCTGGACAGATTTTTTTTAAACTTGACAGGGATAATCCTTAAGAGAATCTTCGCTAAAGTTGCTAAAATATACTTGATCCATGTAGAACTCTGTTGCCATGGCAACGGAAAGAAAAAATATGAAAACTTTAAAAATTATCTCCTTCAAAACAACTGGCCACATTTCAAAATGTTTTGGTACAGATGTTCCTTGGGTAAGATTGCTGAAATTATTCCGATCTGTAAAAAAAATATGGCCGCCAGGGGCGGGGCTAATTTGCCTTATATGTAC
Organism: Solen grandis; assembly: GCA_021229015.1. NCBI lineage: Eukaryota > Metazoa > Mollusca > Bivalvia > Adapedonta > Solenidae > Solen > Solen grandis. The sequence continues at coordinate 20,559,054 of CM037780.1, read as the reverse complement.
ATAGTGAAAACTGTAAACGACATCTCCTCTGACATCCTTAGACAGAATTTGATAAAACTTGGTAGGGATGACCCTTGGGTGGACCTTCACATAAGTTGCAAAAATAAACTTGATCTATGTAGAATCTGGTTGCCATGGCAACCGGAAAGGGAAACAGTAAGAAAATGTTTTAAAAACATTTCCTTCAAAACTACTTACTTGATTTCAAAATGTTTTGGTACAGATGTTCCTGGGGTAACCCTCTACCATAATTGCTAAAATTATTCTGATCCGTAAAAAGAACATGGCCGCCAGGGGCAGGGCTAATTTGCTTTTGTATAGTGAAAACTTTAAAAGATTTCTGTCCAAAACTACTGTCAGATTTTAATTTATTTTGGCACATATGTTCTATGGCTACCAAGATGCTCCTTTAGAACAGTGGTTCTCAGGTGAGCGATATAGGACCATCATGGCCCTCTTGTTGTTAGTTTCCTAATTTTACAATGCATTTTTTTCTTCGACAGATTTACTTTCATGTACTTTTTATGTTCATTAATTTCACGTTTGATTTTATTACACAGAGCCTTGCATACGGCTAGGTATAAGGACGTACAAGAAACACATCCCGGGGTTTGGCTATACAAGACGTCTGTGTAAGGATCAGCAGACGTTCAGCATGAGCACTTGCTCCTGTGTGTAGGACAATATGACGTGAAATCAATTGGGAAAATTGAACATGGGCAGTTAAGAGTAAAAAAAAGACTTCATACGAGCATATGTGATCTTAGACGTATTTATGTTGCCATACATAATGACCAGTTATTTTCTAATTTCCGCATTAAACCAATAAGCAATGTGACCAATTTACTCAAACTAATAATTTTCATGAAAGGAAAAAAAAAAAAAAACTATTTTACGTATACGAAGGTTTTGTTTTTTCATACGAAGCTTACTGAAACAGACCTTACTTACGTTTGCGCAGGGTCTCTTTATATACAATAGAATTAAAGAGACCCTGGTTTGCGGTATAGGAACAACCATAAATTTGAAATATTGTAAAGTTTGAAATGTTTGTTTGTTGCGTTTTATGCCCCACTAATAGTATTTTAGTCAATTGGAGACAATGTCTACCTGAGACACACATAGCGCTGCCACTCGACAGAATCACGCTGTAGACAAGTGGTATGATACCACATCCACAGATACCGGGCCAACCAGTACTGGAACTACCCTTATATGCTGAGCGCCAAGCAAGAGAGCTATATCAGTACCACTTTTACGATTTTGGCATGTCGTGGCCGGGGATTGAACCCATGGCCTCCCGCTCCCGAGACGGAATGTTTGAAATGAGCTGTAAGTTTAGAGACACGCTGTTCAGTAAACTGTTATAAAATTAAACTAAAAAATTTTATTTTAAGCTGATAACAACAACTGAAGTTTAACAAAAGTATAAAAATAACACATTCATTCATTTTATCACATGGATTATTTTTAAAAATCCCAATTAGATCTAACTTTGCATGTTTCGTACTTATTTATAGGAAAAGCTACAAAAATTACGAGAAAATAAATAAAAAATAATCACTATTTAATTTAGTGAAATGTAATCTAAACCGAATTATTTTGACAAATTTTGACACATGTGCGCGTAGTCTGTTTAGATAAGACATGCATCTGCCTATTCTTTTGTGTGTCTGTGTGTCATTGTGTAAAAGTATATACAATGTATTTATTCAGATGATTAAGATGAATATTGCAGCATCAATAATAACCTCATGTACTTACATTGGTTCTTTGCTTGTCTGTGTATCTTATAACATGGGTAACATACATTACATACTTTACTATTTGAGTTTGCCGTCGCTTCGACAGTATTTCAGTCATATAGCGACGTCCAGCTAATTACAGGTGGAGGAAGACCCCAAATGCACCGACACATCCGGGTAGAACCACTGACCTACCGCAAGCCAGCTGGAAGGCTTCCTAACATGAAAATTCGAATGACCCTGCCGGGATTCAAACCCACCCCGTGAGGGGCTGAGTGAGTGTTAAAGTCAGCGACTTTACCTTCTCAGCCACGGAGGCCCCCACATTACATACATATATTTGCTAGAGTCTATACCTTTCAGTGTAAGGCATAGTCAAACACCACAACCAAACCAATCCATTTCTCCCTATTCATCTGTTTGAAGTTATTTTAAATGAAAATAAATTTCATCTTAAAACTATTATTTGGGTCTAACGTAGTGCATTGTGCACTTCTAAAACATTTTATCAGGCGGTTTTTAAATAGAAATTCCAGTTTACTTATTTCTAATTCCCATACATTTTATGAATCTTTCATGATTAAAAATAAGAATTGAAAATGATGTATTACAAAGCAATCTTAAAATTCTTCATTTTAATGATAAATAAAAATGTGCATTATCAGAAGTGTTTTTAATCTCTCTTTAAGGTTTCTCAGTTTTATGTAAATTAAACAATCAAGACTTTTTTTCTAACTAAACTATTACCTCTCAGAGGTTCCTAGGTTGGACCAGTATCTTGTACATAGGAAGGTTTTGAAAAATTATTGCCTTCAGCAGGAATTAACTTTACAACCTGCAGATCTGTACTCGATGAACACTACCATTGGGCAAGAACTTTTCTAGAGTGTACTACATCTGTGGATATTGTGTTTACCAAGTTACTTTGGTGACATCGTTAAATAAAACAGACAAACCTCTGTAAATACATTTTAATATCCATAACAACTCATTCATCACAAATAAAAAAAAAAACGAAATGATATGTAAAACATTAAATACATACACTTGTAACTGGTGTGTGTACCTACAGCCAGGACAGAGACTGATAAGTTATGTTTACCTTACATTTAACAACCTCTAATGTCAACTTAACAAGTGATTTGTCAAATAATACAGGTAATGCTTTTAACTGTTAACAGCAAAATTTTAAAAAAAATTTGTAAAATTAAAAAAAATACCAACATTTTCAATACATAATGATAATTACATAAATGCACATATACATCAGCATTGTTATAAACCCCAAAAAAAAAAAAAAAAAAAAAAAAAAAAAAGATTATACTGGATAAAATAGTTAAACAATCAAAACAGAGTATAAAATTAAAATTTTTGTTAATTAGGTTATCCTGAAGCAATACTGGTTGGCCATAATGGAACTTGGTCTCATAAAAACAGTTTCAATCTGGTATTCTTGGTCTCATAAAAACAGTTTCAATCTGGTATTCTTGGTCTCATAAAAACAGTTTCAATCTGGTATTCTTGGTCTCATAACAGATGAAGTCCCTTACCATACACAGCCTGTGAAGGAATGACTTATGTCACCATTATAAAACCTGATCAGCCTGTAAGTGATAGGATGATAGTAAAGTCAATTAGGATTGTACTGCTTGCCATTCTTCAGCACCATGGAGACTGTAAACTGCATACAGTTTGATCAGGCCATGGTGTAAAATAGTGTAACTGAGGGGTAAATAATTACTATTCCTTTTAGTTTAAATGTAATACTGCAAGCATAGAGCATCCTAAAGGGGGCAGAATATCACAGAAATCAATAATCATGTACTAGCGAGTATCTTTTTGTCTATCACAGAGGATGTTTTTGACCCTTTTTACCTTTAAAAATATATAAGCAAGTGTTGTTTTTATATATATATATATATATATATAATTTTAAACTTTTTAATCTTGTCCCATTTTTTTTACAAACAAATTCGTAATGCATAAATAGGTGCCGCAGAAACATAAGCAATCAGTAAATCTCTTAGGTTACCAAAACAGGCATTAAAAAAATACTGATACATGTGTACATGTAAAATCAATAGTCTGCATTTTAAAAAAGTATGCAATAACATGACTGTATTGTCACAAAGAAATTTAAATAATGATATGATACAAGCTTTCTAGCCATGTTTCTGGAATGCTGTTTTAAGTAATGTATTGACAATGCATCGTTTTAAGTAATGAATTGACAACGACCGTAAATGCTGACCCTTTCAGGTCATGACCCCTTGTCTGGATGTCACCTTAAGTTTGACCATGTGCATAGTCACATTATATAGACCTAATCAGGTTGCAACACCTTGTCTAGGTGTTACCACATCCTTTAACATGGGTTGTGTCACAGGCCATTCATCTGGATTCCAATTCTTGGACTGTAGCTCCTCATCATCAAGGGGTTTGGGTGCATGGATGGGCATCTGGGCTCCTGTCACATTCAGAAGCTTCAATTCAAGAGGTCCTAGCTGTAGATAATCCTGCAATCAACACACATCATAAATACATGACCTACTGAACCATGTGTACTATCATTCATTATACTTTGTTAATGTACCATATAACCACAATTAACCACCCCAAAGGCGGTGGAATTAATCATGAAATTAGATCAATACTGCAAAACAAAACTTTGATTAAATGCCCAACCCTACCCAGCTATCCAATTGAATAAAAAAATCAAATCTTTTTTAAGAATACACAATATATTGTATATTTTGTTTGAATAGTGTTTCATTCAAGGATTAAAGGTTGTGAGGTTGAGTCTACTTTATGACCGTACAAGTATCTGATACATTATGTAGCATTTATATATTTAAATGAGGGTTACATGATAGTTGTTCCAGGTATTACATTTAAGTAATGCTACCGGTATGTGGCAAATTTTGTGACTATAAATGATTTTCTACAAAAAAAAAACATGTCTTCACAAACACACAATTCATAATGTATTTGAATTTTACATAAATGAAGTATTGATGAGAAATATTCACAAAACGGTTCAAACTAGTTTCCCTCAAAGACAAATGAGTATTGTTTAGATAAATATGTTGAATAAATAGTGTTTAGATGTTGAAATCGAAAATTTAAAAAATTTTATTTGGTGTTAAACCTTAATAAGAACAAATTGTGTATATTCATGGTTATGTAAAATCTTTTGGATGATACTGCAGCAATACAATTTGATATATATATATATATAGAGACAGAGAGAGAGAGAGAGGGAGGGGTGGGGGGGGGGCAAGAGAGATAGAGGTTATATACAGATTAGGGGTCTAAATACATACACCCCAGTTTTCTTCTTCATAATACATGTTGTCCAGTAGGTCTGTATCTTCACTGCTTGCATCTGGGGATGAGATAATACATGAAATTGTATTGTTTTTATATTAATTTGATTTCATAACAGATGATGTATCTGAAATCCGGCAATACACATATATTCATAATCATTTTCGGTTGGCATATGATACTTTAGGTATATCTATGTATGACATAAAGTGAAGATAATGCCAAGTCAACATGTAAATGAACAGGCCAAAATGTAATAGATGTATTTAAACACAAGATTTCATTTAAATTTAATGAGAGGGTTTATTCAAACAATTCAAGTAAATAAAAAGCATTTGAATGGCATGTCACAAAAGAGAAGTTTCATATATCACACAAAATATCAGACCAATATGCAAAAATAAGTTATCATATCTGGCCAGAAAAAAAAATGAAACTAGAAGAAAAACTGTTTAATATGAATTTTCTAAAATATGTATCTAATATCTAAATAATAACAATTAAGGCAATACATAAAACTTAAAAGAATTGTGTCTGTGTTAGTATAAAGTATCCTCTAATCAAAAAGATATTAGCTAAAAATAGAAAAGAACACTTAATAAAAATTCATATAAACAGATTTAAGGAGTAAAAACTTCTATATTATTGACTACAATATGTATGTAAACTGTCCCCTTTTCTTTTCATTCAAAGCATTTAATTCATTGGATTGAGAATAAGACAAAAATATCAGCTTATTAGTGTTTTGTGTGTGTGTGTCTTTTTTTTTTTTACTTTTATATACCACAGTTATAGTGACAAACACTGTTTCTATCCCAAATACCTAAACAACAAAGTTTCTCACTGTATAAAGACCTACATATACTGATGTAGAAACATGAAATCTCATCCAGTATGAAATTAGAGGGAACCCATGCAGGCAGCTTAACCATACCCTATAAATATACCATTTTTCAGTTACAGTTACTTATACCTCTGTCACATTTGCTTTATGGCGAGGAAAGGCAATTTACACCCTCTACATCGAGAAATACATGTGGCAACCACAGAAATTCTGTGGTGACCCTACGGTCTCCCTAGGGCATGTTCCTATATTTCGAAGGCCATAGGGGTTGCCGTAGAATTTTAACATGGAGTTATAACATTTTTTCATTTCTGCGGTCGCTGTAGCAATTCAACACGTAACCATACAATAGAGCGACTCATGGTGACCATACGTCAGCATATGGTGGCTGTGCATTTGCTATGTGGCTACCCTAAGCTCTTATGGATTCCATTTGACCTATGCAGACAACAACAGGTGCCGTGTTACGAAAATATGGTCACCCATCTCCTGCCGTAGCTTCGCCGTACAGCAATCATGCATCATCACTTTAAATGCCATAGAGAAGCTGCAGGATTTTTGTCGGTACTAATTTACATTATGTCGTATGGCTACCCTAACATAATTATGTAACTGCAATAGGATGTGACCATAGAAAATCTGCCATAGCAAATGTGACTGAGGTATAGCTTAAACATACATTCATTCATCCCTCACTTTTACATGTACAGAACAATTATCCTTTCTCTTTTTAATTATTACCCTCAACCACTCTGAGAAACCATTGTACACCATGACCAACCATGTAAAATCTTGAACAGACTTTATATTATTATTGATAGTGATATTGTTAACACAGAACTCAAGGAGTTGGTGTTAAACTATGGAAACTATATAAATATAGAAGCAATAGTTTTGCACCAAAACCTTGAGTGGTTATACAGTTGTCTCTGTCATAAAGGGTACAAATAAGTACAGTAGAGAATAAACAACATCAAACCTGATTAGACCACTAGTTACATGAAGGCTTATCTGCTGGTCACATAGTCAATGTGTGTCCATATGTTTATAATACCTCTCATGTGATCAAGAATTAATCAGATAAAACAGAACCAAAGTCAGAGGTAATGGACTTTAAAGGTGTTCTCAGTCAAAAACTGCAGCACTATGCACAATACACCTAAGCACGAATGCAAACAACAAACATCAGTTAAAACTGGTACTAAGGAAAAAACAACAACCATTTGCTGAAAACTCTCCAAATTAGACCTAAAGTACTGATTCTACTGAAATGGTTTGCCATAAGCGTAGGACAATGTTGTCATACATTGTCTGCTGAAGTGTGTTTCACATCATGTTGAGAGTTTGTGTCCTTGGAACAGATAAAGTGAAACAACATTGTAGGTGGAGAATGAAGCTCAGGAGACAACTGGATGCTGAGAAAAGATGCCACAATGTCCTGTCCTGATGACAAGGATCAATGCCATGACCACAAAGCTGTCCTACTTAGTTAAATGGACAACACACGGAAGCTAGTCTATGGACCCATGTCACACTATGAAGAGTATATTCTGGTTCCACTGGACATCATCATTGTTCCTAATAGTTCTAAATAAACAAACACACTTCTACAATTTATAACAACCACTTGGAGTAACATAAAAAATAAAATGTATGCTAAAAAAAAGTTACTAGATAAAAATTTCTTGCTAACAGACTAGTAAAAAAATAACATATTTAGTGGTACTTGATATAACAATGAAATATAATATATTTTCCTTCAAAATAAAATTCTTTTTGATTGAATATATCATTTTCAACTCAACAAATCAACCCTAAATCTACATAAATTTAAAAATTCATACAAGTCTAAAAGAAAACAAGTGAAAGTAGACTTCTGTTTCAATCAGCTTGAAAAAACTTTAAACCACACCATAAAACATTACCAATTGGCCCAAAAAAATAAAAAAACTGAATCCACCTCATTATTGTTTTGAATATTCTGAAAAGTCATCATGTTTCATGCATAATAAATATCAAAATGGTACTCCTCGTTGAAAAAAAGGCATTAGAAGAAAGATTTTAGTACTGTGTTAATATAAATTAAAGTATATACATATTATTTTTACATTCATTGAGAAGTAAGTTCTTACAGCTTATACTAATCTCTCTCAATGGTTCCTGGGTTGGACCAGTACTTCCAATCTGGAAAGGCCATGCAATGTCCTTGCCTCAAACAGGTTTCAAATTTACAACCTTCAAATCCAAAGTCATATGTGTAACCACTGGACCATGGCACCCTGACATTTGTTATACTTATGACTACTTGCAAATAAAAAAGAAATATAAAATGAAATAAACAAACTGTTATTTATGATGAATTATGAATATGTATATTAAAGTGTTTCCCTGACATGCCCTAAGAAATATGAGTACTGTAAATTTAAAGTAAGTTGAAGAAAAAAAAAAGACAAGAAAAGAAGAAAATGTGACTGAGATCCTGGACACCCTTACCATCAGTAGCTGTTGCTGATGATGATGTTTCTGACATCAACGAACTTGAAACAGCTGTTTACACACATTTGAATGATGATTATCGTAGATACATTATTTTTCATTGTTTCCATTTAAGTGGAAATACATGTATAATCAAAATATTCTCTCAATAAATCTTTAATGTAGTTTTGGAATAAAGGATCTTATTTTTTCTTTTCTTTTTAATTTGGATCTCATTTTAAATGCTACAAATAAAGAAAATCATAGGTCTTTTATAAATTATGAATTGGCTAAGAAACTGGGGGAACAATTGCTGTTTTTCCTTAACTTTATACCCCTGCATATAGACAGCCCCTACAATTTTGGGGGTATATGACCAATTTTGGAGGTATATAATAATCTACAGGGAGTAAATGGGAATGCTGGTATATATCTGATTATAAGTTTCACCAATAAAGTAAACAAGCAATTGTTGACGGACGACGCATGATGGACGATGGACAAAAGGTGATCACAAAAACTCAACCTGAGCACAAGTGCTCAGGTGAGCTAAAAAGAATATTTTTACAAATGATTATTATTTATTCTAGTTATTGTCTGCACAAGCAATTATTCACTTCAGCAGCAGCACCTCAGCGTTTTTGAAGCTATCAAAAAATCATCAATCCCAGAGCTACAGATAATTTTTAAGTCTAAATGATATTTACCCCCTCTATATTTTTGTAATGCTGAAAACTGAAAATTCAAATATTTTCACACCCCCCATCATAAAACTAAATGGCACTTATGCCTCTTACTTGGATATACCATGATAAAAAAGTCTCAGCAATCTCTATACCTTGCAGCTTAGTGACAACATTTCAGAAGTTCTATATTAAGAGCTATGTACAACACTCCTCGCGTTATTTTCCAACTGAGATGATAATATTATTACAAACTGTCAAAAACTTTCAAAAAAGTTGCCGACCATAACTTTACAGTTTCATCGGAAACAGAATCACCGGCATGTTTCTTAGAAGCATTTTCGGTCATAATAACGTCATATATTATTTCTTCAAATATTTGCTTGATTGAGATCCGTCAATTCATTGTCATTTTTGACAAAAATGAGAACACTAGGATTGTCTACATTGCTTAATATTTTCTCTTTAATCGCTCCGGTTTGCTTCTACCTACTATTTTAGCGTCTACACGATACCCATGGTACCCGAATACCGATAACGATAACTTAGAAAAGGGAACCAACATCATGATTCCCAACTATCAAGAACGTTAACTACTACAGTACACAATAGAACCCGGAACCAATGTTAAAACCAAGACTAGTTTGATACCATAAAATCATTCTACAATGTAGAGGTGACGTCACGCTCCTCGTTTATTTTGCAGGCACAATGCCATAAAATTGATTTGGAATAAGAATACCGAAATATGCGTAATGTTGAGTAACAATGCTGATCGGACATTTCAAATGCGTTTTTTCACCTTTCAGTTTTGTTTTCAATGCGTTTTTACCAAAAAATAATGCTTAAAAACGCAAAAACGCGTCTTATCTGTAGCTCTGAATCCTAGCATAGACAGTATAGAAAAAGGCATCATTTTCATTATTGGATGACATTTACAAGTCACTGTCTGTTCAAGATGAAGGTAACACAGCCACTTATGCAATGTGCTCCGTACATGTGACCTATTCAGCTGTTACAACTAGAGCTATCACTGGAGGTGATGAATACTCCAGCTTCAACTCACACGGGGTCAAAAAATATTTGCAAGTTCATTTCACTTTTTGAAGCATGTTTGTATAAAAATGTCAATGTACTTTTATAAAACAAGATTGTGAACATACTGCTAATTACTTAAAAATAATATACATTGTATAAACAAACAAAAAGTTTTGAAAAACACATAACAAAATTGACTAAGAACATATTCATGATAAATTGTTATACTACTCGAATAGCAATGTATCCTTTATTTTCAATAGATTTATTGCTTGATCTACTTATTCTGATGCTGAAGGAATTAAGAACTTGTGCGTACAATTAATCAAGTTAAGTCACCATCGATGTGTTCATTCTTCTATAGAAATGCACTTATTCTGTCAAGACGCACAACTTTTCATTAACTTTTCATACACATGAATTTATTTCTATTTGCAAAAATGTCTTAACTTTTTTTTACATTTAACCACTAAAAACCTTTTACCTATAAACTAATCAATTATACCATGATCAAACAAGTGTTAAATATAGCCTTGGTTACATGAAAGCAATAAGCCACTGTGCCATTACCTTCATCTTACTTTGTTTTATTAATTTTTGTTTTATTTAATGAATACAATCTATAAACCCATTACAACTGGATATACCACATGACACTATGTCAGACCACTGAAATCCAGATCATACTTATTGAAAATTTTAGCCTGGACATGTTTAAACAGTTTTTTTTCCTCTGCAAGGTACGAATGAGAGGTGAACAGTTTAAAACCTAACCACCAGTTGAACTGAGATGTGATTACGTGTTGGCTGAACCTATTTACTGGTGACATGGTTGACTTTCTCTAATTGACCATTTCTCTCCGAAATGAGACATAAACCTACCTAAATCACTGAACACTTCCCTAATACCCAACCTATATGCTGGTATATAATTTACACATTGTTCAAAGGGAAATAAACATACACTTGAGATTTTCCCCAGTCACGATTGGTTAATAAATAACCAATAGTTATACCAGGTATTGTCGATTCTCTGGTAAAATGGTCTATAGCATGCACCTTTCCCATTTTTAGTGGTGAAAATTTTACGGGATTCTTTTCCATTCATGGTTAGGTTAACCACAACCAAACCTGCTTTATTTTGTGCTAACCAGATCAACCATTGACTATCTATTATCCCTGTACAAGTATAGCTATTAGATAACCTGTGAGGCAATTTGAATATATCTGTAAATACTGGAAGGGTCCATTCATGTGGTAAAGGGGTTTATATGTGTGTAACTAAACTTACCACTCTCCTCGTCTTCACTCAAGATGGAAGCTTCCACAAGGGAGAACACCTTCTCTTGGACTGCACGATGGGTTGCACTCATGGGACGGGCTGAAATAAAACCAACTGAATATGGAACCAGTGCTTGATAAACTGTTTCAAAAAAGAGCTGGTTGTGTTTGGATGACTAAACACTTTTCCATATTAATCCTTTTATAAATAAAATAACCTTTATGTGATTTAATATACATTTACAGCAGTTACAATATACACACAGCAAGTACAGAAAAGGAATTTGAGAAAGTCCTGTTTACCATTCTTTTCTTCCATAATGAATGAAAGAAAAAAATAACAATATAAATAAGATATTCAATGTTTGTAAAGCTATAACTAACACTAATACACATATTTATTTTGCTTCAGTTTATATATATATATATATAGGATCTGACATGAATTGTTATTTCATATCAAATTTTACTAAACTAGTTCATTAAAATGTTATTAAGCGAGCCTCTGGTGAGTTGTCGGATTCTTTTTATCATATGATCTTTAGTAATTAAAATTTACAATTACAACAATAAACAAAAACAACATGAATGAGCAGATTGTGAATGAATTACTTTGTAATCTAACACCAATAAAATTGTTTCAAATAATAACTGAAAATAACAATTTAATGTGTGTATTTCTCATACATATTAAACATCATTTGAATAATGAATCAAACACATTAAGTCTAGCTGTTTGAGTTCAATAAACTATGTATACATAAAGAATACACGCGCATGGCTTGGGGTGAGGTAATTTGGCCTAAAAGTTATATTTAACAAATATAAGAAAATATGTGATGGTTATACAAAACCAGAAACAGCTGTTTGAGCACAATGTCAATGCGATAAAAATATTTACACACATTGATTAAAGTAACTCAAACAAAGATTTGCACACATTACCTTTAGAAACATTCTCCTGGTCCCCTGCACTGGAAGACTGCTCGATAGAGAGCTGGGCCAAGTCCATTTCTAGTATTCCACTGGCATCTAGATTCTCTCCATCACCAAACTGAGTCAAGTAGAAGTTCCTGGCCAGTACAAATATAAGTACGATAATAAGGTATAAGGAGCAACATGCTGCTTCTTAACCCTTTCCCTCATATAGACTCATTTTGACGCACTCAATAGGTATCACATAAAGCCTGATCAGCAGAAAACCACAGTTAAACCTTATCAAATCTAATTACAAAATCCTCATTTCCAGACCACTGAGGAGCAGCGAACAGCATAAAACCTGATCAGCCTGCGAGTTACTAGCAGGCTGATCTGGTTTTATGCTGTTCGCATAGGTCTTTTCATGTTGTCCTCTATGAGGGAAAGGGTTAAGGCATAACTTAGTACATGTACATTACCAGAAAAATCCTGAGCATTTAAGCACATTATTTCCATAGGACAATTTCTAATCAGGTCTTCTACTACCTGTAAATAGCCAGACATCACTGCATGACTGACACATTGTCATGGTGACACTAACTCCAAAACAATAACCACAAATATGATTGAAGTATGTAAACCATTATGAATTCAAAGCGCTGAAGGCACTAAAGCTGTGTGTGTCTAAGTGAAAGAGGTTTGATTTGATAAACAAAAGAAATGCAACAACCCTGTTCTCTCAATGCAATCAGTGCTTTGATTTGTACTCAGTCCAGAGATCTAACCTAATGTGCTTTTATCAAACACCCAGTGTGGTAATTATGCAAAGGGTTTGCTGCCAATGTTAGTGTTACAGGCAAAGGGGGTGGCTCGTAACTTTTTTTGGATAGTAAATATACAGATTTTGGGCATTTTATAGTGTAACAGTAACCCCTGGTGGTATCAGAGGTTGACAGCTTGATGTGATTTTTTGTATGTTACATGGATTTGTAGCAGACTGCAAGCTTTCTACAAGGGTAATTGTAACACCATATAATATATGACTAAAACATTCATATTTACTATCCAAAATCAGTTACAAGCCCCAATATATCATAACAAACTATATTCCTCCGCATGGTAAAGTGACAGTTCTTTTATGATTTTATGCCACAGACAATTATTGTGTCCCTTAAATATTTATTTTTGACTCCAAATTGATTTTCAAACACTTAATCTCAGCATTCCGTGTTGTAGCGTTATGTCTATTGTTGATCATTTCCACAAAATTAAAGGATCTTCAGTTTCAAAGTTGAGAAATGCTCAGAAAGTGAGTAGTAAAGTTTATGAGTGGCTATGTCTCATACAATTAAATATTATGTAGGTGCCACTTTATACCTGGATATTTTGAGATCCTCAATCTTACACTCAAACAACTCGGCCATGACCTCCAGGTTCTGACGTTCCAGGTCCTCCACTTCCTGTCTCAAATCCTCAGTCTCCCGACGATGGATTTCAACCTGGAATAAAATCAAAAATAATTAAAGCTTTATAACTATGTGAACTGAAAATTGAATGCAACAAAAATATATGTCCAGCAAGTTTGTATATCTTAAGACCATAATTGTGTTTATATTCATACACTCTATGTAATAGAAAATAATAGTCCCATAAATAAGAGATTTCTCATCATTCCCTTTCCCTCATATAGACTCATTTTGACGCACTCAATAGGTACCACATAAAGCCTGATCTGCAGAAAACCACAGTTAAACCTTACCAAATTTAATTACAAAATCCTCATTTCCAGACCACTGAGGAGCAGCGAACAGCATAAAACCTGATCAGCCTGTTGTTCACATAGGTATTTTCATGGTTTCCTCTATGAGGGAAAAGGTTAAACCATAAATAATAATTAGATTTGACTAAATTCTGACAAGAACCAGTCATGTTGGAACTGGGATCTCTCCTAATCTTTGATAGAACCCCATGACATATTCTATTAATTACTGACAGTGTTTCTACCATGAAAGAGGAAAAAAAATTCAGGCACAAGCTATCGTATTACTATGGCAAAAGTTAAATAAGTACTGGTAATAATGAACAAACTGTGTAAATGCAATTATAACTACAGTAGTGAACAATAATTCCAGACTCAACAGTAAACTGTTGTTGGTACAAACTTCACTGAGGAACAATCCTTTCATAATGACCTAGCAACAGTCAAGAGTGACTTGAAGTAAATGTCACTGTACATACCTCCCGTTGCAACCAATCATTGTCCAGAACCTCTTGTCGACTGTATTTATCCATCTGGTTTATTGCTTTCTATAAATTCAAAGATTGATTAATTAAACAAAACCCGGTCCGCCGGTGTGATAACCCAATGCTCTAACCACTGAGCCAAAGAGTCGACTCCCTGACGCAGTTGTCAGAGATTGTACCTATACCCGTGACGACGCATCGTCACATTACTTCCCCCTCTGAGAAGTCTCGACCCGAGACTTGGCCTGGGAAACACGTGGGTAAGGCAACTCTGGTATGGCAGTTGACATTATCCCACTTCTGACACCAAATGTAACAAACACGGCCTGGCCCGGAATCGAACCCGGTCCGCCGGCGTGATAACCCAATGCTCTAACCACTGAGCCAAAGAGTCGATTCCGGGCCAGGCCGTGTTTGTTACAGTATATACTTTTTTAATTTTGGAAGAAAAAACTCCAATCCATATAATATATATGATACTGACCCAAACCTGTTTTCGGTAAATAAAAGGATTTCATTCTATACCATAGATTATTGCAGGCATTGTAATCAATAAGGTTTAACATATCAGTAAACAATAAGAAACAAGAAATATCTTTAAAAAAATATTTGGTTTAAGAAAAATACAAAGATATGGAAGTTAAAGAAAGTAAAAGTGTTACAATACATTATAATAATGCTAGCAGGTTTTAAATGGTCTGTGATTTTTAAAAAAATGCAAGAAAACTTATTTGTTGCTAAATTATACTAGTCAAGAAATTTAAAAAAAAAAGGTAATATAAACAAAACATAAAAGATTTTCCATCTGTAGGATTCGATCTCAGGGCCCCTAGTTTAGCAGAAGAACACTTAACCAACTGTGCTACGAAGGCTGTTACTATTAATAGCTTATGTTAGCTAACTTATACATGAGTTTTTAAAGGGATGAGTCCAATACCAACTATGATGTTTTCTAAAGACTTTCACAACGGTTTTTAAGTTCGAATTTTTCAACTGGATGGTTTTATGTTTATATAGGTAGATTAAATTGTTATCTGCTAATAGACAATCACACAGAAAGATATGCACCCTGAAACTCCCATTTTATAATGGAATATCCTAAAATAATTTATGCAACCAATGAAACAGCTTTTTGGTTGTTAACCAAGATTAGATTGATCAAGAAGTAGGTCAAATACATTTTATACAGTTTACACTGAATAAAAATCTGCTTATGGTAGTCATCTGCACTATGAAACCTGCCTCTATCCTAACCCTTAAAAAGGATGATTCCTTTACATTACATTCGAAATCTATATAACAGCTTAGCCCATGAGCTAAGCAGCCACTGTCTTTAATTTCCCAGACTGGCTGCTATGACAGGTTGGACTGTATACTGTAAAATCATAAATTTTCGTTGACTTTAAATTTCAATGATTATGTGAATGAATTTTGTGGGTACATTCATTCATGGATCTATGTTCTAGAAAACTTGAGGTCTATATAAGAGGCAAGTTTTTGTGGGGATAAATATTCGTGGATAAAACCCACCACAAAATCAATGAAAATTAGTGTCCCATGAAAATTAATGATTTCACATTATATCTCACCAATCCCAAGATGTATATGGGAACTGCTCATAAATTATTGCAAACAAAACTTAAACCATGTGATCTTCTTTGTAAACTAGGACAACCATTGGCAACCAGTGTAGCTTTTGGATAGCCTGTAAGTCATGATTCAAATATGTCTGATAACAAGAAAAGGCCTATTACCTCTGAGGCCCTGTGTTTCTGCTGGTCAACCTTCTCATCTGTGAAACGCTGAATCTCATCCTTGGTCTTCAGCAGGCTACTGTCCAGGTGACCTGGTTATACAGATAAACAAGTTGACCATGGCCAGCACATACACAGGGGGGATGTGGGGGTTTCACACATTCTCAAGGTAATTCTTAATATTATTTTGGAATTCAGAATTATATTTATTGAGATATCTGGATAAAAATATTACACATACTCTGTGTCCAAATGAATAACATTGAATCATTTATATGCCTAATGCTAGAGGATAGTTTAAATCAATGTTGGGAGAGTAAAACCTATTACTGGATCAAATTCCACCAACAATTCTTAGCGCTAAGTATGCTAAGTAAAAACTTAAAGTATTTCATAAAATAGTAATGGGGGAATGTGTATCTTAAGAATTTAAGTATCACTTAGCGCTAAGTATTATTGGTGGAATTCAGCCATAGGTACTGTTGAAGACCGGCGCTGGCAGTTATGACCAATGGTAAATAATGAGACCATGACAAAAGTTTCATACCAAAACTGATTTTCAAAAACACTTTGATGGCATAAGTTTTGATCTTGTTCATTGAAATGCACATATTCTAAATCTGAGGATAATGCTATACCAAGCAGTCTGATTCATGTGTTCCGTTCATTTTTTTTTTAAATTTAGAATAACCAACTGAATTTGAGACCAGTTGTAAAACTACATTAAAACTACAATAGAAACTGAGATGGAACTAATTTGTAATATGAATTTACACTTGAAATGACTTTGAAAACTTCAAGATATTGACATTGCAAATTACTGTTTAACCATTAAACTGACTTGTTAATTGCTATTAGAGATTTTGTTGTTTTCTTTGTGACTTCATATCTGTCTTTATTGTTTTACTTTTTTCATGTTCACAATTTAATGTAATTTCATACAAAGTTGACCTAATATACTGTCAACCTAGTATTGTTTTATTTTAAACTTTGAGTTAAAATGAACTAAACATAATTGTAAATAGGTTTTATATTCATACAAGAAGGGTGACATAAGCAAACTGGTCCCATAATATAAAAATACATGTATTAAAATTTTTTTTTAAATATGAAATTTTATTAATGTAAGGGAAATTTAAAACAATTTAATTTTAATTCCAAAAAAACAAAATAGATACAAAAATTATGGTGCAAACATGCCTGTTTTTTATTGGGTTTTTTTTTCCATCACAATTCAATGAAATGTCAATAAAAACTTTAAAAGAAAACCAAGGTTCAATAATGACTTATCATGACATTTATCAATAGTTAATACTAGAACTGCAAGTAACGAGATGAATTTCATATTACATGCTGAAATTAGAAGATAAATCATGTTAGACATTTATCTGAAATAAGAGAAATTTTTGCAAATCAGAAATACCGGTAAGCATTTGACATAAATAAAATATGATATTTATGTTTGTGTATGAACTGAATAAGCCTGAATTGTGTGTTAAAGCAAAAATATGTACAAAACCTATAAATTTGATTTAGTCATTTAGTCATCCTCCGGTTGACAAAAAGCAATCTTCAGTATCGTCATGCTGTAAGTCTGTGGTATAATAATGCTAGCAACAAAGCAAGCTTAGTTGCAAAACATGCATGCAATTATCTGTAAGTGTTATCTTTCACCTCATGAATATTCATTTATGACTTCATAAATATTAATTTACTGCACTTTAAAACAATTCATTTTCTTTGCAGCACTGACTGAGTAGAATATGTGCGTCAATATCTTATGAGCAAACGGGAAACTCTGATCAGACAGTTCCTGGAAGGCAGCTGTCTGATTTAGGTCTCCTCTTATTGCAAAGGCCTAAAAATATGTCTATACATGTGTGATTTAAGGGGTTATACTTCTTTATCTTTATTTTATTTTACAACTAAAGAATCCATTAAAGCTTAAAGATGTGGCAATCTTTTGCCGACTCTGAATCCCTTTGATTGGCATGAATTTATAAATGATGTGAACCTTTACTTAATTCCTCAGTTTAGGTAAATATACCTGTTTATTATTATGAAATTACTACGGTAAGTGAATAAATCAATCAATGAGTTCTGATATTGAAGGATTCAAAAGCAGAATAAAAGAATGGCACATTAAGATTGAAAATAATGACACAGAATAAAATAACGTCTAAGAACAAGATGTGACATTTACTGTGCATCTGTTTAAGAAATGTGATCTGTACAATCATGTATATTGACATATGACAGTGATAAAGTGTGATTTACATGTGATACACTTGTGATTATCTGTGATACATAAGCATTCCTAATCACTAGTGATTGAAATGTGGTTCTGATCTTTTTAATGCATTACTTGATCATCAAAACTTGAACTTTCAATTTCTGGGGTAATAAACTCTAACTATTGATGAATCCTACAACTATACAGGGGTTAGTATCAGCATTTTCCAGCATTAACTGACAACACAGAAAATTTATTGATAAGCCATTTCATGACAACAAACGTATGCAGTAAGTGAGTGTAACAGAAGAGAAACTGACACTGGCAATACAGACCTTTTGTATTCACATTTTTTTAAGAGTATAAAATAAGCATGCCCTGCAGTATGTTTTGGTTTGATAGAGCTACTTGCTTGTCAAATCAAGAGTTTAGCGCAAAACTATAGAAACTTCATATCAACAAAGAAGCAATAAGAATAGTTTTTCCATCAGATTCCCCCTCAAAATACTAAACTGTATTTTTATCAGATTTAAAGTTCAAAAAAATATCAGTAAACCCTCTTCAATACAGGAAATGTGGAAACTTGACATTGTTTATTCCTGTAATTAAGGATCAAATCATTGTGAAAACTAAAATCGAATCAACTAGCTACAAAAACACCCAAACACCCAGTATAGACGTTTATCCATTTATTGCTGAAATTTATAATCTACCATTCACTCTAACCACTGTGGCTAGTATAAAAACAATCAAATAATAATAATACATGTAATGATAAAAAAATAGGATAATTATAGTTATCAATATTTCATAATAAATATATATATTTGGATATGGTAATGCTTCATCTAAGACTAAATCCATCACCAAGAAAGATTTATACACTTCCATGAATTCCCTCAAGGAAACATTTTAAACATGTATAGTGCACGTAGGTGAGTGCCAGATTAATGTATGAATTGTATTTCTTAATGGTTGAATAAATATCACAAATTATATGTACCTGGGCAGTTTAGTCTGAAGTATATTGACATATGTAATACCCCAAACCATGAGTGTTTCCTGTCAAGGTATGTGGCATAGAACTATCTACTTCATCTTTGTTAACAAAATACACAAGTAGCTTTGTAAATCTAGACATTTAAATATCTTGTTAACTCTTTATTATATAATAATCATCAGGAAAATCATGACCCACGTGTCCTCTATTCATGTGATCCAGTAATATAAGGATATATATGTGTCAAGCTCAGTTAACTACCAGTAGATGGAAATTATTTTTTTTTTTTCACTCAAAATGCATATATTTTGACAATGCATGTTATTAATAAACAATGATGCTAAAACAACTAATGGTTCACTTACAAAAATATGCATATAACAACCTGCTTTTCTTTCTCTGTCCAATTTACAAAGCTTCTTGTGAAATATTCCCTTCATTGTCTATTATTCAACAGCATATATCTGGAAATATGTTATACTTTGAATGATACATTCATTCTCTATGATATTAATATATTTGATTAATGGTCAGTTTCCATTCTAGTACACATTTAGAAGGAAAGGCTAAATTAATGAGGCATAAAGTTGTTGTTCTATATCCAATAGCTTACTATGGTATTTCGCAATGAGTCTCGGTTCTGAAATTCATGTTATAGTGCATACAAAATGATACAATAATAATATTGTAAATTAGAACTATGAGAGAAAGTTTATAGTGTGCAAAAATAGCATGGAAATTATTTATTATAAATATGATCACAGGTAGAAGTAGAAAATTTATGAGAAGGAGCTATTATTTTATGTAGTTTAACATGCAAAGCTGATTTTTTTTCAGTAGTTACAAGAAATATTGAAAATTCTCAAGAGGAAAAAGACAGAAAGATAAGCTATAAACTAAAAATAAGAAATAACACTTGTAATGAAATAGATACCCCTAATACTGAAGGTTCAAATAAACATATTCATTTTGACTAAAAATCGTAACAGTTAACACATCATGCATGCAAATGGTAAATAAATAATCTGAAATCTCTGAAATCCTTGACTAAAAAAAAAAAAAAAATTAAAATTATAAAAAAAAAAAACAACTATAGAAAACTTAATACATAAAAAATGGATGGACGATCATAACAAAGTACTGGTTTATATGGAATGACATTCAAAGATCCTCCTTTCATAAATACATGTATTCTATTAAAACACTGCGCTTAAAAGAAAACACCACCACCATTATACAAGATCAAGAAAATGATTTTTAAGGACATGCCAATCTAAATGAAGTTCTACAAGAGAATGTTTCACTTCCATACATATATCATACATGATCCTAAGTTCTACATAAAAATGCATATGTCATTTAGCTAAGTTTCTATCTCTTTAACTACTGTACTTTAAAGTTAGGCCTATTTTTGCTCAATTGCATTAAGAAACTACTTGCAATTAACAGCTGGTCAGTGGTCAAAGCAAAATATAGCGGCGTTCTAGGTATTTGCTACATAATTATATTAGACCTTGTAAAAAAAAAAATAGACTCAATGATTAAAAAAAGAAAGTAATCTATTCTTTTGTATATAAAAGCAATGAGAGTTAGAAATGTACCTTTCATCTCATTGAAACTGAGAGTCATGTCATCTACTTCCGACTCCAGGGTGCGTATCATCTTGCCATGCTCATGTTGTCCCTCATCCTTGTAGCGGACCCAGTAATCCACCTCTTTCTTGACTCCATCAATTTCACCCTGTGTCAGCGCTATCTGCTTCTCTAGGTCTTCAAAAGAAATTACATATTAAGTCAATCCTGATTCTCTAGGTCTTCATTAAAAATTAAATATTTAGTCCAGTCAAGCATAGGCTTTTCTTGGTCTTCAATAATAATTAAATATTTAGTCCATTTTGTTTCATCTATTGAAATATTCAATCCAGCCTATTTCTTGTGTCTTTCCGTCTTTGGTGGAAATGAAATATTCAATCCAACCTGTTTCTTACTTCTCTGTGTCTTCAATAGGAATAAAATGCTCAGTCCAGCCTGTTTCAGGCTTCTCTAGGTCTTCAATAGGAATAAAATGTTCAGTCCAGCCTGTTTCAGGCTTCTCTAGGTCTTCAATAGGAATAAAATGTTCAGTCCAGCCTGTTTCAGGCTTCTCTAGGCCTTCAATAGGAATAAAATGTTCAGTCCAGCCTGTTTCAGGCTTCTCTAGGTCTTCAATAGGAATAAAATGTTCAGTCCAGCCTGTTTCAGGCTTCTCTAGGCCTTCAATAGGAATAAAATGTTCAGTCCAGCCTGTTTCAGGCTTCTCTAGGTCTTCAATAGGAATAAAATGTTCAGTCCAGCCTGTTTCAGGCTTCTCTAGGCCTTCTATAGGAATAAAATGCTCAGTCCAGCCTGTTTCAGGCTTCTCTAGGTCTTCAATAGGAATAAAATGTTCAGTCCAGCCTGTTTCAGGCTTCTCTAGGTCTTCAATAGGAATAAAATGCTCAGTCCAGCCTGTTTCAGGCTTCTCTAGGTCTTCAATAGGAATAAAATGTTCAGTCCAGCCTGTTTCAGGCTTCTCTAGGCCTTCAATAGGAATGACATATTTGGTCCAGCCTGTTTCAGGCTTCTCTCGATCTTCAATAGAAATTAATTAATTAGTCCAGTCTGTCTCAGACAGCTAATCAGAGGAGCTGAATGCTTGGACCAGCCGGCTGCATAAATCTTTAAGATTCTTCACTGGGAATCTTAAAGATGTTTTCATAAAACAGATTGGCTGCTTTTTACTGGTTCCAGCTGACTTGCATAACTGAACCTTTATTGGTCATCACCTCATATCAATTTTATATGGATTTATTTCATAATTTAAATATTTCCTTTCCAAAAAGCATCATCCTATCTATCTGACAATTTTCATTCCCCAATACATCGTAAAACATTATTATCATAATCCTCAACAAAAAGGCTGAAGCAAGTTCTCCTGTGTTGTAGCAACTTGGTAATGAAGTTGAATATGATTTATTGCTAGATTGCACTTAACCCTTTCCCTCATATAGACTCATTTTGACTCCTCAATAGGTATCACATAAAGCCTGATCTGCAGAAAACCACAGTTAAACCTTACCAAATTTATTTACAAAATTCTCATTTCCAGACCACTGAGGAGCAGCGAACAGCATAAAACCTGATCAGCCTGCGAGTTACTCGCAGGCTGATCTGGTTTTATGCTGTTCGCATAGGTCGTTTCATGGTGTCCTCTATGAAGGAAAGGGTTAACTGGTGTACATTGTTTTAAGCTTGTGCACATGTGGTGCAGCTGCTCATCTTTTGCTAGATTCATTGCCTATATGAGTCATGAGGACTATGGTATCAAGGTAATTAGCTATGCAATCTGTATAAAACTTGTGACTGATTTTATAATTTACTTGTCATTATCTTTAAGATTTGAAAGTTATACTCAAACATGATTCTTAAATGAGAATTACATCACAGTATGATCTGCAGGGTTTGAATTTAGCCAGATTTTGCACTTGCTATTTTTAGCAAGTAGTAAATTTCTTTACTTGCTAAATGAAAAACAAACTCGCAATTTTAAAGGTCATTACTGGTAAAGAGTCAAATGTCAGTTTTAATGACACAGTGCAAAACTATGAACCATAGCATACAGTGAAAAAAAATGAGCATGTAATCTTAGTTTCGGGGTCCATATGGCAGAGTGGTGGGTCTTTCTGTCTCTCTCCAGACATCCACCATCTTGCAACTGCAGACTTTGGAGCATATTTCATTAACTCAACATTAGCTACTCTATTTCCACTTGCAAAAAAAAGCAAGTACCTGAAATTGTAACTCGCATTTATAAATTTCCACTTGCATTTAGCAAGTATGCGAGCTTAAATTCAAACCCTGGTCTGGCTATTTAATGTTCTAACATGGCGACTGAGAGATAAAGAGTTAAACCCACCTTCTATTCTTTTCTCCCTCTCTCTCTGTTTATCCCATTTATTGTGCATAGCAACAATAACATCATTTTTGTCTTTCATATCCTCCCCTGCAAACAGCTTATCTGTGTCTTTAGCTTGCTTCAGAAGATGTTTTATCAGCAACTCTTGCTCCTCTTTTAGTTTGTCATTCTGGGGAAAAGGAACAAAATGTAATAATGAATTTATAATAACTTGTTGTACTCAATCAATTTTTACCATGACAAAATATTTAATTGCAAAGTACATGTATTTTAGAATCATTTTATTGTTTAACCCTTTCCCTCATATAGACTCATTTTGACACACTCAATAGGTGAACAATAAAGCCTGATCTGCAGAAAACCACAGTTAAACCTTACCAAATTTAATTATAAAGTCCTCATTTCCAGACCACTGAGGAGCAGCGAACAGCATAAAACCTGATCAGCCTGCGAGTTACTCACAGGCTGATCTGGTTTTATGTTGTTTGCATAGGTCTTTTCATGGTTTCCTCTATGAGGGAAAGGGTTAAAACTAAATTGTTTTAACACTGATGTGGAAATGAAGTTATTACAACTTATAATAATCCTTCTTGACCATTCCTGGGTTGGACCATTACTTTGCATCTGGTAAGGCCATGAAAGAGTCTTGTCAACAACAGTATTTGAGCTCACAACCTATGGATACTTTCTTACTTAGTTATAAGGTATGCTACCATTGGACCCTTGGGGCATTATGATGGAACATCTATACATTACAAGAGCCAGTTTCCACCGAATGTTGAATTATATTTGTAAATACATATCTTATGACAACAAAACTATTTTTTAAATGATAAAATAAAAGTCATTAAATTTAAAAAGAAAGAATTGAACATATACCCTTTCTTCATGTCGTTTATTCTTTTCCTCCCAACCTCTCGTCTCATACATTACATCTTCAAGCTTCTTTTCTATGACATTTATCCTGAAATAAAGGTAATGAACAAAAGTGATGAAAAACTATTGATGGCTTACATATTTCTTTTTCATCTTTCTTTTATCTATGGCAATTATACCTTGACTAATCTATTTTTCTAACTTTTCTATATTTTTCTCTGTACATATTTCTACTCTAGCACTTTGTAATATCATTGCCAAATATGACAGCTTTATGTAATACTCAGATTCAAATATCATAAACACCCAGTTCCTTATGGTATTCAATTTCTAAAACTTTTATTTCGATGTTGTTTTGTTGTTGTTGTTTTTTTAACTTTATGCCTACAAGCTTAAGTCTACCTACACATCTGGACTATTTGTAAAAAAGTAATTCATTGAGATGTAGATATTGCCAGTCATAAATTTGTAATGCGTTATTTCTCCTGAAGCATAAAAATTATTAATGAGTTTTAAAACGAAGAAAATAAGATAAAACCTAGTCTGTGTTGTTGTTGTTGTTGTTTTTCCTTACAATTAAAAAATTATATCTTACTGGTAAGCCAATATAGCTTCTTTGGCAGTCATCTGAGGCTCCTTTGATTTCTTTCCTCCCTTTTTCCCTTTCTTCCCTCCCTTCTTTCCCTTCTTACCTCCTTTCTTCTTACCCATGTTTGCTCACTTTTTCACAATCTGAAAAGCAAACAATTATAGTACTTAAAGCCCATTAATTAAAAAAAAAAGCAAGGTGGGCTTGTCTTTATATAACACAATAAGTGTTCAAAGTGATGAAATACAGTTATGATTGGGTCTCAACTTTGGGACCTTCTGCTTAAATGGCAAGTATTCTACCAACGGAGCTGCAATTAAGCCACATACCCATTCTCCTTCCATTTTTACCAATTAGATCTATACAGTGACATACACACTTGTCAAACTAAAAGGTGTTCTCTAATTTCTAACTCGTCTTGAAAACAAGATTAATATGATCTCTAGCCAATTAACATTGGGCCCAAAATTTTAAAGAGTGAAAAAAACCTGGGACCTTTTACTTGCAAGGAAAATCTTCTTCTAACTCAGTTATACACCTACGCTTTTTTCCCACTCTTTATAAATGAATTTTATGTATGACATATTAATTTAAGCAATCACGTCATATAGGTATTGATACAGGTATGTAGTTTGTATGTATTACCAATAAAAAAATTTTATCAGTCCTATAAATTATGACACTGATAAGAAAAAGTCATAAAGTACTTTTCTCTGTGTAATGTAAACAAATGCAGACAAAATTGGAAATTAGTACTTTACAAATGTGTGATGTCAGTTGTAATTATAACGTCATTTGCAGTGTTATGTGTATCAAATTATTACGTATTGAAGACCTGTAAATAAAATCTTATGGAAAAAGGTGCACAGGAGGAGTTTCAAGTAAAGTGGTTTCCAATGGTATTGCAGGTTCTCTTGTATCGCGGAAATCTCATTTTATCAGAAAACTTAATCACCTCCATATCTGGTCAAAGTAAACACATGCTGCGTCAACTGATAAGAAAGTATGGCACACGTCTGGTTTTATGTCATGACATTACATTGTTTATTGACCTTGTACTAAATATACATAAACATACAGTGACATGAACGAAAACAACCAATCAAAAACATACTCTAAAGAATCGAGCTATAACTACATTTATTTGATATTCAGAGTGAAATTTCAAATCCTGATATGCTTTATGTTGGCTCTTTAGAGAGAGACATGGTACTATTATTGGTTTTCCTTTTTGTGATTGAATTTCTTATAAACTTATTTTATGATGTTACTTCAAGTGGAATAAATATGCATAAAACACTGTATTTTAAAATTTTAGTTCAATTAAATGGCTAAAAAGACAATAACTGTATAATTTGCTATTTTTTCTCTTTTGATTTTCGGTCTGGCAGATTTTTTGGGGTTCAACAGAATTTTAATGCTTGTCAGACCAAATGTCTGACAGATTTTTGAGACTTTCACGAAGTCTGTCATATATAAAGATTCAGGTTCTGAATGCCTCATTTTCTACTTTTTCTAGTCACATGGTATTTGGTTGATTAGTCTCTGTGTCCTTCCAGGGAAACTCTCAGTCTTCAGTACCATGATGCTAGGTGCTGATACTACATCACCAGGCAGTGTGTTCACAGTGTCAATAACACAAAAAAATTTTTTCATTTTTTTTAAACAGTATTTAGTAAGAACTTTTTGATATTTTGATTTCAGTCTCTTTTTACTTAATTTAATGAGTATTCATTCTTTTTTTGCTATTTTTAATTTTCTCTGTTTTACATATACACTGTCCTAATCAGCTGTTCAAAACTCACAAACATGTAAAAATGTGAGACCTGCAAAATAAGTACATATGGAGGAATAAACCCTACCCCATTACAAAAAGAAATTATTTTTGCACAGATAAGATCATAAAATGCTATGCAAAAACTAAAGTTCTGTAAGTTGTGTGACCATAATGAGGAAATAAGCCGAAAAACTATCCCTGAAAGCGCCTGTTATTGTCAGGAGCTCTCTTCTTTGTTTCGTTGCTAGAACTAGCAGGCATTTTTGGACCGGCATAGCACCATCAGAATATCTAAGTTCATTGACAACAAAATCTAGATTTAATTATTTACGATAATAAATATTGAAATGATAAAAATTGAACCTGATGATAAATTAAAACAGGTATGACTTTGTTAATTGATTATGGAAAGCGAATAAAAAGAAGAAAAAAAACAACAATCTTTCGTGAATGCATCGTCTGCCATGTTGTTGATTGTTGACCGATAAAGACAGAGTTTCCTGCATTGTTTCCATTACGAAAGATATAAGTATATACATTGCGGGGAACCAATTTGCAATCTTTACTGCATGGCCATCTCAGACAGCCGATAATCATTACATAATTGCTAAAAAAAGCAAAGGAAACTGTTTTTCGAAGAAATCCGAAAATGAAACAGTGCTGTATGGATTTTTTCATCAGACAATAATAGGCGCTTTTGTCGGTCAAAATGGAAATATATCGGACATGTCCGACTGACCGACGGACATTCGCATTGACTGTATTTACGAACATCGGTCTTGACGTTCTGTTTTTGAAGTTTGTATTTATGGCTACATAATTGAACTTCTGATTTCTGGAAAAGGCTGTCAGGATCTATTTTATATTTTCTATTAAGAATTTTGTAGGTTTCTACCAAGTCAGTTCATGTCCTTCTATCATGGAGACTTTCCCTTACTGGTGGGTCATCACACAAATATATACATTTCTCTTCCTTTATCTGTAATTTTTGCAATGTCTTTCTTGTAGTATGGTTGCCAAATTACTGAAGCGTTCTTCAGTGATGGCCTCACATTTGTGGTATATAAAGTTTTAACTTTTTTTTGGCAGTCAACTTTGTGAAACATCCGCCAAACTTGTAATGATTTTACTTCGCCATTCAATTCTTTTACTTATTTCTTCTATCTGAGTATAATTTCTTTAAACAAAACTTACATTTATGACTAAATTCCAGTTTTTTGTTGAGTGAAAATGTTTTAATTCTTCATATAAACAATTACTGACAAGCAGCACCTGCTGGCTGCCATCTTTGTTTATTCTAGCAACACTGAAGGTCATTCAGACTCACGGCGTTTTTCCCTATAAGTCTCTGTCCAAGCAAGCCGAGATAATGCGATTGCAAAAACTGTTCCATAAAAGTTATTTCCCCTGACACCTCTTCGTCTTGTTACTAATAGCAACATAACAAAGATGGCGGCCTCCTTGAAATATTAAAATAAAATATTTAAATCTACAAAATAGACCGATTTTAGCATAAAAATGATAAAATAATGTAAGAATCTGTTGAATAGTAACATTATCAAGAGAAGCTATTCAATATGTGTACATTTATAACCTGTTTCAGTTTACTGTTTATGTTCACTGAATAAGTTTGCATGATAATAATTTCAGTCCTGTGACTTGTTAAAGATAACTTAATTAATTCCAGTGAATTAAAATTTATTTATTTTAATAGTTACTGTATTTGATATTGATATTTGTATGTGATATGAAATAAGGGGCTTCTGCATGTGCTAATCCTCGCTATTCTTTACATTGGGATGAGGGTTTAGGGTTACAGAACTTAGCTCCTGCTAAAGTGCTGTTGTCCATGAAACAGTATGCAGTACAAAACGTCCACATAAAAGCAGACATTCCGAAAAGTGTCTGTCTGTCTGACCTGACTGGTAATTTTTATTATGGTCCTGTGAATATTTCAAAACAATCTGTCCAAATTTCTGGTCCAGTTTCTAGCAGCAATGTTTATTATGTACACACATGACTGCCCTAAGTGCTGAAAACCCATTTAATTAAATCCGGAATCTATATAGATATGGTAATGAAGTGTTAATAATTTCAAATAAATGAAGTAAATGATAAACAATAATGAAATCTTTTTGTTCAAATTCAGTCTTTAAGTTAATTTATGTCCTGTAAATCTTGTAAAATTAATGGACCAAATGTCCTGTGATCCCTAAAAACTTTTGGGAATGTCTGCAAAATCGTCAAACTGGTCTAAACAGCCCCATCACTACAAAAAAATAGTCAGTTATGATTAATGACTTTTAGCAACTTGTCAGCCAATTAACTTTGGCCCATATATTGTCTGTTATAATAATCAATCAATTTAAATGTTTGTCAGTATATATTTTATTTAAATAAGATAAGAAGCAAAAATATTTAAAAAAATATTTATTTAATAATGTATGTTAAAAAATATGTTGCATCTATTTATTTCAATATTGAAAATATCTGTACTTTGTTGGTACAGGAGGGCAACCTTTCAGCAACAAATTTTTTGAACGTAGTAAATGATGATGAAAATAAATAAATGAAATATGATTCCATTCCGTTGTCCTTGAAATAGATACAGTATACATTTATCTAGTATATTTATTAAGTACTGCTTTGCCTTAAACACATTACTTCAATAAAATTACATACCATATAATATCTAGATCTTCAAAATAGAGCTTTTATTTCCCCCTGGCAACCCCTGAAATAAGTCTTATTTTAATCAAGAGTAGACATCTTCCTGTAGTGTTGCAAGGATTTCTTTTCATTTACAGTGATTCTGAGCATAAAGGAGAGAGCCCATCATTTGGTGAGGCAGGAAGGAAAAGTCTGCCTTTAAGATGACAGCCTACAAGTTCACCTCCCACAAACATCTTCGTGATGTGCTAAACAATGTGGAAACCGTACAGAAAAAAGATATCTATGATTATTCAAAAGGGCATTTGAATGAAAGGAATCTGTACAGATCATCCCTTGTTGATTCTAAAACAGGTAGAATATGGAAGGGTTCCAAAGCAAAGAAAACTGATGTTAAAGATAGAGATATCATCTCATCCTATCAAAAAAGTAAGACCCATTCCTCAAAGGACAGCCAGATGCAAGATATTTTGTTTGAGTTCAGTGTGGGGACTACCGGGAGTGTACCAGTCCCACCACCAAGCAAAGTCTCTACACCTCCTCGGAGAAGTAAAATTAAAGATTTCCAGTATGAAACTTCCAACTTGAGCAGTAAAACTTTTCATGCAATTGATGAAAGAAGCCCAAGTGCAGAGTCACAGAAAACTGAGAAATCTATTTATACACAGATTGATGATGGAATTCTAGTAGAAGAACTTGGTAATGAGGAAATGATGTTAAAATCTCCACGGATGGCCCCACATTATTTACCACCAAAACAGCTAGCCCCGTCTGATTCAAACTATGACATTATGAAGGATCTGGCTCAGACACTTGATAGTGAAGGATACTTGACCATGAAACACACATTCCTGCCATCATTTACATCTGGTGTGACTAAAAAAGATCAGTTTGGTCGCTTGAAACAGTTTGAAGAAACAGTATTAAGGAAGCAAGATTGTCGTGAAACTAAGGTTCTCTCAGGTGTGAAAGCAGTTGCACACTTGGAGCAGCGACTAGATGAGGTCAGTTGACATTATGGCAGATTCTTCTTTTTTCTTCTTTTTTTTGCTTATCTGGGCATGTTTCATATTACCAAGCTCTTGCTGTGTAAATTCACTTTAAAATACAAAATATAGCTTAATTCTGGAGATATACATTGAGTCCTATCTCATTTTGCATATGTTTGAAAATGTTCAATTATTTCTTTAAATGAATTTAGCATATATATATGACATAAAATATGTACATGTGCATGCATGTCTACATGTATACATATGCATGTATTCTACATGTAACAGTCAAGTAAAAAACATTGAACTTTTTCTTTGTCCAAACAGGAACTGGAGCTGATGAACCTTGGTGGTATAGGCCCCAATTTTCACAAACTGCAAGTGTTCAGTAACAACTTTGAGGATATGATTGAGGAAACACCTACCTTTGGATTCATGCTGAAATGCATTAAGGTGAACATTCTTTCACAGTCCTGTTATTTTTACAATTTTGTTTTTATATACTGTTTTGAAGCATGGAAACAATTAGGAGTTCACATAATATCTTTTTTAAGATTACATGTGTATGAGGGTCTGGTTTACTACCTAGCCCCAGAGACAAATTAAGAAAAGTCTTGCTTTTACCCCTTTGATATAAACACTGAATTATAATGATATTAAGGTGTTATTTGTCAAAAAAAGTATATGTCAAGGGGTTAGAGCAAAACTAGGCTAAGTGCATAAAAGTATATAAGCACTTAGCATAGTTTCGCTTTTACCCCTCAATGTGACCATTATGAAAATCAGATAAGCCTTCATGCAGCATGCCATGTACCTGCAGTTTCACAAAGGTTGTCCCATGTTATATTGTTGTTTATACCTTTAAGATAAGAGAGTTGCGCTGTAAAGCTTATTCAAAATTAACCAGTTATTGGTCCAAGTGAATTATCTGAGGGATGACTTGTTAAAATAAGCCTTAATCTAAATCTTGATGGCAGTCTGAGTATGACAGCTACATCACCAAGCTGCTTGACAGTCAGACGCCCCAGCACAGCCGGCTGCTGAGGGACCAGGTACAGCAGATGTCCAACAGGGGGACTTCAAGACCCAAGGAGCTCAATGAGTCGAAGGAAAGGGTTGAGAGACTGGAGATTGAGGCTAAACAGTTACTTGAAGAAAATCAAAGGTATGTTCGATATTATTATAATGGCCTAATATACATGTACTCTATGCCTGTCAGATATTTGATCATTTAAAAGTCAGATTGATTGGTCTATTTTGTTGCATCTATAAGTAAACCCTGCTTTCTTTTTGTTGATAATGGTTACCATTTTATTTCTCATCTCTGGTTTCATTACTTATCATGCACATTAGAGGATACAGTGGTAAACAATGCAGTCACACAATATTGACTGCATACATCACTGTCTGTGCTACTATGAGTGATTATATTAGTTGTGAGAACTTGTTCTGTTGTCCATAAAAACTGTATCATGTAAACATGGTTTACAGGCCATAATTTTTCTTTTGCAGGTTAAGAGAACAAGCCAGAGAGGAAGAAGAATGGCTTGCAAATGCCCCTGAACCAGGTATACCCATTTTGTATTATTTCACAAGTACTGTAGGTATAGATTCTTCCGTATCATTTTGGACTTCAGTAAAGTATATGTGAGATTTGGGAAAAACTAGAATATCTTTAAAGAAAATAAAGTTTAATATTTTAAAATTTGAAAAATATTTGTATTCAGTTTTTAAAAATAAGATTATGAAAATATATTTATCCCTTTCCACTCAGGCCCTTATGTTTATAAACATAGAAAGTTGTCCTGTGGTATTATTCATGTCTATGGACCTGAAAGCTATGGGTACAAACCCAACTAGTACAAGAATGTTTCAAGACCTCAGGTGCTAAGTACTGGTACAATCCAAAGAATTGTCAAGAGTGAATTCTATGTCAAAACAACTTTTTACCCAGTTAACGTAAAAGAAATAAGAAGCAGCAAATAGAATAAAACCAGGATATTCAGCCTATAGGTTTCTAACTGTCTAGTTTAATATAAGTCACATTGATCATGTTTATTACAGCTCTCTTGAGGTTCTGGAATGAAATCTGTTAGGTTTAACAATTTCATTATAAGCTTGTATATATTGATGGTACCATATAAAATTACATGAGAATGAATGTCAATTGTGGACTCATTTTAAAATGTTTGTTTTATGTAATGCATCATACACTTTGAATAATGATTTAAAATAGAATATTGGTTCAAAGTTATAAGAATAATATACAACATGGAAGATTTTTTATTGCTTATTTCATTTGTACTTTTTATTTTGTTGCTGTTCTTTCTATTTTTTTTTCTTGCGAATTATAATTATCCATATCTTGTCTTTAGAGCCACCGCAGATACAAGTTAAAAGCATCTTTGTGGATGACACCCCTGTAGAGCTTGCAGATGAGATAGAGCATGGGAAGGCCTTGATCCTGGAGAGGCTTGATGCTCTCAATGACCTTCATAGAAAACTGCGACAGGAGTATGTGCCTCTCACTGTCTGTACACATCTAGAACAATGTATCAAGGAAACAGAGGTACAATGTCTTACAGCCTGAAACCTTGTCACAGCATACTTTTAAATACTTGAAAGTCATAGAAAAGAAATGATAAAACAAACCTTATAATCTAAAAGAATCAATTAATTATTACAAGTACATGTATTCTGCATTGTATACTTATCAGGGTATGCCTGAAATGTCAGTCTAGATGCTACATTAGATTTTATTTATTTGCCATGCACTGGTCATTTAATGTTTTCTTTTCTCACCAGATTGAGGTACAGAAGTTGTTGAAACAGAATGAGTATTTTGAGCGGAGCAACAATGAAATGGAGACGGAACTGAAGGAGTCCATCCAGGACGCTGACACCAGTGAACGGGATGCTAGGTATACATGTGTTCTCTTACTTCTTCTATTTCAGTTCATGGCTAGACTTTGATTCTAACATTGTGTGAAGGCGCCAGGAAAAGTCAGCATTTCATGATGAATCTCATGTACTGAAACCTTGGCATTTTGTCAGGAAAACTAAATAGACAAATTCTTGTATTTTTTTCCTTATATACTTAATATAACTTGTTTGATCATTTCTAATATATTGTCAACAAACATTGAATTTTATTTACAGTGGTTCAGAACAGTGTTAGTTGTGGTTTTCCAGTAAATATTTACTCAGTTGTATTACCCATACATTTTAATAGATATTGCTGATCATATTTTAGTAGTAACAGAATTAGTGTCACACAAAACTGAGAAATCACTTTTAACACAATTTTAGAAGTGGTAGGATAATTACTGTGACTGTTTACAAAGTAATGAAAATTTTATGCTATAAGTTTCTTTTACATGAAGATGAATTACATGTCATTTCATATTTAGGGCTTATATTGACGCATGTGAATTTTAAAACCAGGTATTTGTTGACAGTTGAGAAAAATATTACTCAATGAAAAACTTGCAAAAAACATTGAAGAAACAAGATAGTATAATGTAAAGTTTTTGACAATTTTAGTCTTCAAAACATGCATATATTTGAAGGCTTGTGAAAAATAATCACCCTATAATGCATTTTGATCAAATTTTATAAACATTTTTGTTCAAAACTTGCATATATATTTTTTAATGTTAAAGTAAATAAATTCAGATG
Source organism: Solen grandis (assembly GCA_021229015.1). Lineage (NCBI taxonomy): Eukaryota > Metazoa > Mollusca > Bivalvia > Adapedonta > Solenidae > Solen > Solen grandis. Next base: position 20,524,997 of record CM037780.1, on the reverse strand, counting down.
TATTCTTTAATGATTATTGAATTATCAAAAAGTTTAAGTTTGAGTTGGCTTTTTTGTATATACATATGTAAGAGTATATATCAATTTTCATGACTTGTTTCTTTCAGTGTGCAAGATAAATAGTTCAGAACTTCCTGTTTCAATTTTTTGTGTTTGGAAGTTTTTGTACACATTTTTCATGAATAAAGTTCTGTGATACATTCAGTCAAGATCATGAAACAAATTTTGTGTATAAAATTTTCTCCTATGATTTTTCAAGGGCTGTTCCTGGAGAAATGTCCTCTGGTGGAGAAAACAAGACATTAGGGTACCATAGTTCCAATCCACACACCCTGAAATAAATCGGAAATATATTTAAATAACACTCTTCCTAAATAACAGTTTGGAAACCTTGACCCGAATTTTGACTGAGATAGATTTCATAATATATTATGCATTACCTTACAGCTAAGAAGGAATAAAAGAGTCAAACTTCAACAGTATACATGTATTACTAAATATAAAAAAAATTGGATTCAATTACCATGTAGTACATATTTCTGTTTCTTTGACATCAGGGAAATTGATAGGTGAGGAAAACATTAGTATTGATCTTCTGACTCTTGTTACAGTCAGTCTTCATAAATCTTTTTCCATGCTACAATAAAGTATCACAATTCATATCCATTATGGAGCATAGGTGCCAGTATAGCAGAGTTCAAACCATTGACCCTAGAAATTTATTTTATTGATTGTTTTGTTGCATTGTCACAGTACAGTGCCACCTAGTATGTCACAGTGTCTAGGTTTGTACCCCAACTGCAGTGTTTTATAGGATCATCAGCATTATAAATGATCTGCACTATATTCAAGCCCCTTCAAAGTTTTGCAGTGGTCACTGGGGCCTGTCAATCCATTCATCTGTTAGTAAGACTATTGGTCCTGTAGTGTTCCTTTCTGTAGTAAAGTAAGACTTGTATTGTGGCCTCTGGTTACATTTTGTCTTTGAATTATTTCATGTGCTTTTGATGAGATCATCATAGACTGAAATTGTTCATTCAATTTCAAGGATGTATTTGTTTTATTTTGACATACAAACACCATCACACAAAATGGCAAAAAATTTCTTATATTTTTTCTTCACATTATAATTTGATTGAAAAAGTTGAAAGCAAATATAATGATTTCAATTTTTTTCACATAAAGAAAAAAGAGTTTTTATTGGGGCTATAAATGAAGGGAAGTTCTTACCACCACCACATTGCTTTGTAAAAAAATGACAGAATAAGACAGAATAAAATTATTTCTATACATAGTGCCCTCACACACACAAACCTTTTTAGTGTCAGGAAAAGGACATGTTGCCTTGCATTCATTTTCACAAAGAGACACCCTGGTACATTAGTTATATACACATGTAAATGAACTATCAAATTGAATGCAGTTCAGAACAACGGTACCCTTAAATTTCCTCTTTCCCAGTTTTTCCCTATTACCAGATTTTAATCCTATTTCCAGTTGAGTTTTTTTCCTGGACAGCCCTTAAAATGTTTAAGACCTTTAACCTTTCAATGTGTTATTTGTTAAGTGTTCCATTAAAGTGAAAACACAAACTTTGTGTGCTGAGGTATTTGTCTGTTTATAATCATTCCATTCTTAAAATTCAATTTATAGTATAGGCAAGTGTTACAATCCTTTATTTGAAAAAAACAACTGTTTATAAGAATGTAATGTTATTCTGTATACACTTGTACCTTTTCTAAGGACCGGGTTCAAATTCCACCAACCATTCTTAGCATCAAGTAAAACTTGAATACTTGGGGCTAATTTCATCATTCTTGTTCCTCTAATTATAATACAAAAGGAATTTTATTCATCAACATGTATTGTCAGTTATCAAGGTAATATTTTTTGTCAACTTAGTTATGTATTTGTAAGACAGGTTTGGTGGGATGTGCTTCCATCTTATTCAAGAATTTAAGTTTTACTTAGGGCTAAGTATTGTTGGTGGAATTCAAGCCTGATACAAAAATATTTGAAATTATAGTGATTGCCTTTCATGCAAGAGAAACTTATTTAATAGTTTTTATTGCCATTTAGGAGAAGAGCTAGCCTATCGACATACATGTATACATTAACCCTTTCCCTCATATAGACTCATTTTGACGCACTCAATAGGTACCACATAAAGCCTGATCTGCAGAAAACCACAGTTAAACCTTACCAAATTTAATTACAAAATCCTCATTTCCAGACCACTGAGGAGCAGCGAACAGCATAAAACCGGATCAGCCTGCGAGTTACTCGCAGGCTGATCTGGTTTTATGCTGTTCGCATAGGTCTTTTCATGGTTTCCTCTATGAGGGAAAGGGTTAAGTAAGCTATAGAGTGAATGATTGTAAATGATAGTATTATTGTTGATTTATTAAGACCGAGTTTACCACATTTGTATGATGAGAAGTTTTTATGAGCTTAAAGCAAAAACAAGCTGAAATAAACTATTTTAGACAGATACAATTTACAGAGTAGAAGTTCATAGCATAGTGTGAACAAGCCAATCAAGTTCTATACAAGGTGTACATGTGCATATCATTTGAAGTTGTGATATAAAGGGGGACTACTTTCATTGCAGGAGAATCTGGAAGAAGGTTAACTCCCTTAGGGGCTTGCCAAGGGTGAATCTTAACAGAAATGAGGGTACATATGAGGACAGTGAGGACGAGGAAGATGATGAGACAAAATGGAACTGGTACATCTCCTAAGTCCAAGGAGACGACTGCTTTCATGATGGAGTTAATAACTGACCTTCCAGCATGGGGTCATTTATAAGGACTTTTTGTCAAAATCAGAATTTCACAGTGCATGTCTTTCAAAGACATTTCCATCTCTAGTTTTATTTAGTGTGTTACAGATGCCGTAATGATCCACATGTTATGTATGAAATAAAAAGAAAAGAAAATGTGAAAATACTTTGTAATGATTTTTTTTTCAGTAGGCTAGTTGACTGTAAAAGTAAATATGGTTGCCTTCTTTTTATTCAGATGTTTATTTGTTGAATATAATACACAATTATATGCATTAGATAGAACTCAAATACATATATACATAAAGAAAACATTCTTGAAGGATTTTAGAAACTTTTTTTAATACATCTTTAAATAATGTGTCTCTTAGGATTACCAATGACTGAACATTCAACATGAATCTTATTTTGTTGAACCATTCAAAATAAAAGAGGACATATTTTTTTCTATGGTAAACAATAATCTGGAAATTATGAACACATTTTAATGACAATGGCTAAAATTCATTTGTTTTTAAATGTTGATGTCTTTTTTCCTTTTATATTATTATTTGTATTGTTTGATTCATACTATTACCCTATTCATTTTTCTGTTAATGTGTCTAACTTTATACCTAAACATTAAGTTAGGGGACTTTTTGTTCATTTTTAACCAAAAAAATTATATTAGAAATTCATTTTTTTTTTTAAATATTCCCCACAAAAAATATATACTAGTCAATTACTGTACTAGTGTTTAGTATCCGCTGTGTAGAAATGTTTTACATGTGCCTTATATTGTTAATGACATTGTGTCCAGTTGTCCTTGAAAGCTATTAAAGATAAAATTAAAATGTTATCATTATCTAATGTAAGACTATGTTAAAAAGTAAGTCTTCACATAAAAACACTCTTAAAGAATTAAGATATACAACTTTTTGGTGTGCTGATGCACATGATTCTTTACAGGAAAAGTTTGTTTCTGAACATTTTACAAAACAGTGAATTTTAATTTTTGTTTTTACATTGTGATTCAGCTGAAATTGAGACTAAATTTGTCATTTCATTGTTATCATTAATTCTCATTTTTAATAAGTCATAACTGCTGAAGACAATGTAACAAACTGTGATATATAATGCTGCTATTTTGTTGTGCTATTATATAATTATATTTGAAAATGTTGAAATTATAGAATTTTTGATATCAATATTGTTAGTTTCTTACTACCCCTTAATTAATTTACCAAATATTAACCCAAACAGGCGTATGTTAGTACGCCAAACCGTATGCAACCATACACTTACAGTCAGCTATGAAGCTGTGTCATACACTACGATGTATCTATGTACAGCATAAGGTACAAATGAACAGCATGGCATATTGTCCCAAGACAACTCCATAGCTGACTGTTAGTGGCTGGTTGCGTACTGAACGCACATCTATACCTTGATGTTGTCCTATTTCTCTGTGAGAAATCCAAGCATGCAAGTTGCATAGTTAAAACTTTCATATCTGTCAATGCTCTACTGATCATAAACTGTTCTCGAAATTATCATGTCTACTCCAGGCTCAAAACTACACTTTGGGTGAATATATGTGAAGACAAGAGCAAATCTTTATCTCCAACAGAAGTGGGGGCATGAAAAATTCATGAATCCAATGGCAAATAAATATATTGTGTGCATAATTTATTTATTTAGTCTCACATATATGCAAGGCTTCAGTAATGGTGGTACCAGCAAACATTGGTAAATAGTGAGTACAAAGATTTTAATTTTTATATACACCGAAATTTAAACCATGACCATATTCAAGCTATCAATGAAACAGTTTAAACCAGGTCAACCTACAACTGGTTTTCCATATGGAAGTATTGTTACACAGTTGAGACATACGAAAGCTTATTAAAATCACTGACAAAAAATATATTTTAAGTCGTTATAATGTGAAATAAAAGTGTTTTTATGCAAATAAACTCATTATAACACAGAGTGACGTGTAATTACTCTGAAAAAGGCATTATAACGAGAATATAAGGCGTAATAATGAGGAGAAGGGCATAAATATGCGATTAAAAGGCATTTTAACGCAAACCAAAGGCGTAATATGCATAATAGAGGCGTAATGACGCCAATTTGAAAAAAAAAATTGAAAGGAAAACCTTGGCCAATTTTAAAAACAATTTTTAAAGAAAATAATTGGGTAATGAAGACTGATGTTTGAAGTGATTATAGATATGAAACCCATGTGAAGACCTAATAATTGCCCTATTTTGAAGTCTTCAGGCCTGAAAAATAACAAAGGGCAATAACTCTAAAAGTATGAAAGATAGGGTTATCATTCTTGTGCGATGCACTCATCCTCAATGAGATTTAGTGCACTCTTCCTCATTGAGATCTATCAACCTATGATGTTTCAAGTTAACATCTCAAATACTTTTCAAGTTTTGCTCTGGACAAAAATTGTCTGAAAAATAACAAAGGACAATAACTCAAAGATTATGAAAGGTAGAGTTATCATTCTTGCGCACTGCACTCCTCCTCAATGAGATCTATTCACCTATGAAGTTTCAAGTTTAACATCTCAAATACTTTTCGAGTTATGCTCCGGACAAAAATTAAGTCTGAAAAATAACAAAGGGCAATGACTCAAAATTTTGAAAGGTAGAGTTATCATTCTTGTGCACTGCACTCCTCCTCAAATACTTTTCGAGTTATGCTCCGAACAAAAATGTTGGACAGAAGGACGGACGGACAGACAAACGGAGACTATTACCATATCCCCCGCCGAAGGCGGCGGGGGATAACAGAGGCATAAAAACGCGAAAAAAGGCATAATAACGCCAAGTTGAAACTCATAATTATGCAAAAAAAGACATAATAACTCAGTTGAAACTTTAAATAACGTGAAACAAAGGTGTAACAGCGCGAAACAAAGGCATAATTACACAAGTTGAAACTCATAATAACGCGAAACAAAGCCGTAACTGCACGAAACAATGTCGTGATGACGTAAAAAAAAAAATTAAATTGAAAATTGTACATATTAAGAGGATTCTCATTTACACAAGGTTTAATGTCATTGTTTTGCGTTTATGCAAGGGATTGTTCCAATTTACTGGTATATTGCAATACACTTCTTGGCAAATACATGTATTGGAAATTTCTGCATCGGCCGAATTTTATGCCCAATAAGAAATTGGTTTTAAACAAAACATGGTGCAAAAGCAGAATTACTTCTTTTAATGTCCTATTTTTTAGGCTTTTAAAGATCTTATCATTCTTAGATAAGCATGTAACTGACTTATTACTTTCTTTATTAAAGCAGCTCGTTCACAGATGATAAGTAGAAATTAAAAAAAATACACTTCTCTCCCTTGTTGAAGTCTTTTCTTCCTGACAAATAAACTTGGCAAGTGTAGGTCATATTGCATGCATATGGTAAACAATATTTTTGTAAACGACACTTAAGCAGAAATCGGTTAAATATAGGATACGGTATCAGGTGCTTGCGGTACAACATGACACATTCAGTAACATGGAGTCTTCACCATTCGGAAAGCGAATTCGTTAGTTTAGCCTGTGAAGTGAACGTATGTGCGAAGAGTGAGTGTGATCAGTCAAATGATGAAAATGAAAATGGAAAATATATCTGTAGTTTCAATACCATTAGTGACACTAATGCCTATGATGGGGAAACCACCCATTATTTTTTAAAACACAGATTTGTTGCATTGGGGACCATGCCTCTGTAGATGGGTATTGATAGAATAATACACACATAATTTTAGTTAAACATCAAATTCTTAGTCAATGTTCATCTTTGAGCTGAAAAATATACTAGGCATTATTACATCATGTAAGATTTTGTTAATTAGCTTGTCATTTAGCATGTTACGTATATCTCAAAAAAATGTTGTATATGGTGACCTTCTATACTATCAGCATTTTAAACATGTACTGCTTATTGCTTTTCCCTTATTACAGTATCCTATCAGAAGCAGACTGGCAAATCACAGACATAGTTATAACAAGTTTCAACTTCACATTATTAAGCCTTAATTTCGTGTTTAAACGCCTTTGTTTCGCTTTATTAAGAGTTTCAACTTGGCGTAATTACGCCTTTTTTTTGTGTTATAATACCTTTTTGTGTTACAACACTTTGTTTTGCATAACAATGCCTTTGTTTCGCATTATTATGAGCTTCAATTTTGCGTTATTATGCCTTTGTTTCGCGTTAATATGCTTTTTTTGTTAATATGCCTTTGTTTTATAATGCCCTTTATTCACGTGATAATGTCTTTCTCAGCATAATAATGCCTTTTGTTCTCGTAATGCCTTTTTTAATTAAATTTTTCCAACTTTTGTGATACAAGATCATTTGGATTTTTTTTTTACCTTTAACCTCTTAGTGTGACCTAGACCTTTGAGCTACAGACTTAGGTCATGGTCTTACCTTATGAAACAAGAGGGCCATGATGGCCCTAAAGTTGCTCACCTGAGAAACACTGCCTTGATTGTCTGTACAATTACTATATTGTAGCAGTCATACTGAATACTTAATCCATTTCAGTAATACGGCAAGATCATTTCAAATTCCAGACATCAAACATTACTTTTGGGCCAATTTTGAAGGATGCATCTTAAAATACAATAGTAGGTTACTAGGTCATGATCAAGGTCATCCATGGTCAAAGTTCAATTTTACAATCAAAATTGTACCTGTGCTCCAAAATTAAAGGTTATAGATCCCTATATAAAACAACCAAGTGAGCATTGTGTGTGGCCAATTTTGACCCCAGTGCCATATGATTTGAACAAACTTGGTAAAGAAAATGACAGACACACCAAATATCTAAGCTCTAACCCTTGTTTATTTAAATATTTCCTATATAAATCTATATAAAATCATGTGACTCCTTGGGCAGGGCCAAGTTTGACACTACGGTCATAATTTGAACAAATTTGGAAGAGGTCCACAAGGCCATATTACACACCATGTATCTTAACTTCAAGCCTTGTGGATTCTGATGAGAAAATTGTTCAAGTATTTTCCCGAGTAAGTCAAACTCATGACCTTATGGGCAGATATCAGCCATAATCTATCTTAGCCAGGAGATTATGTTCATAAACATTGTCATGTTTGAAGATTGCTAAAGAAATGAAGATGCTATAGTGTACACAAAGTAAACAGAACCCTCACACGTGGGAAATCTTTTACCTCAAGGTCTAAATTATGGCCATAATAATCTGAAAATGATGGCTAGCCATTACAATAAAAGAAAGAAGAAAGTAAAATCTGGCATATTTTCATGGTTCAAGGGCCATAACTCCAGACCTTATTGGCAGATATCAACCATAATCGAACTTAGCCAAGAGGTTATGTGTATAAACACTGTCATGAAGTTTGAAGAAGATTGCAGAGGAAATAACAATGCTAGAGTGTACACAAGAAAATGCTGACTGATGGACGTCCTGACGACAGACATTGACTGACCCACAATAGCTCACCTTGAGCACTTCATGCTCAGGTGAGCTAAAATGACATATTTGAGTATTTAAAGGTTTGGGGTGGATTCATCTTGTGAGGGGTCTCATAAGGGGTCATTTTTATTGCTGACAAAAAATATCTGTCCTCCGGTTTAAAGAATGGCATATTTGAAACTACAGACAAGGATGTCATGTGGTTCCAGAAGCAGAACTTTGAAACAGACGTGAATGACATACAGCAATCATATAAGTGTATCATGCAATGAGAAAGGCTTTGACTTCCATATTTGCATTAGGAAGAAAAACAACAATAACATCAATATTGGATTACAATTTTAATCACTCCTCACAACTTAAAATATCAAATACAAATTATATAGACAGCTTTTCGCAACTGCTTGCAAATTGTAGAGTAAAAATTGAAGATCAGCAACATATCACATAACAATAATATGGAGGTCCAATTGTCACTTATTCTTTTGTTTCATTATCTATGGTATTTATTTTGAAAGTAGTCACCTACTATAATAAAAGAAGGTCCATAATCTGTTTTTCCATTGATGACTTTATGATTACTGTTGTTCATTTTAGGAGATATTCCAATCTTTTTTTCTCAATTCAACTTTCAGCTCTTTAACCCTTTCCCTCATAGAGGACACCATGAAAAGACCTATGCGAACAGCATAAAACCAGATCAGCCTGCGAGTAACTCGCAGGCTGATCAGGTTTTATGCTGTTCGCTGCTCCTCAGTGGTCTGGAAATGAGGATTTTGTAATTAAATTTGGTAAGGTTTAACTGTGGTTTTCTGCAGATCAGGCTTTATGTGATACCCATTGAGGGCGTCAAAATGAGTCTATATGAGGGAAAGGGTTAAATGATATGTAAAGAAACACTCTCAGGATGTCAACAGTACATTCACACTTACTGTTTATGACCAGTTTTTATTTGAAAACCTTTCAATCTACAATAACTTGAACACATTGGTTCTTCATATTTCCTTGAGATGGTAAATATACTTGTATTTCTAATTTATAAATGTTAAAGCTGTATTTACGATTTAGTAAATCCAACAAAAACACATATAAAGTTTTATCATTCATCAACGTTTCGGCTTCCGCCTTCATCAGGATAATTTGAATTAATACAAAAATCATTTTATTATTTTTCATCATACCTCAGTGTGTGTTTTTTCCAGATACATTTATCAATATTTTTACATTACATTAATAAAACCTGGTGGTATTCCAAAATTTAAGGTTTTATTTTTCAATTTCTAAATATATTTACCAAACTTTAAAAAAGCCAGCAATTTAAATTATTTCAAAGGGCAAATTATGAAGCAATCTATTTAGATGTAAACAATCTAATAAAACTTAATACTTATTATATAACTTCTGTACAATGAGTATTTCTGTTCATGCATATCTCTCTCTAATGAGCAAATAAAATTCTGTTTACAGATATCACTATTATAATAAGTATTTTGATAAATATTCTTGGCAAAGGAATATGAAGCCAAGGTTTGTCAGCTGCAAACAAGAAGCATTCAAATATTTCATTCACACATGCTACAGAAATTTACTTCTAAAGTTTTACAACCTATCAGCCATATCTCCATCTGTCAAACAGTTTCATTGCAATATCAACTATCAAAATATAATTCTCACGGATGTCTTTCACATTGATACTATCAAAATTTCTGAAACAAATGTTCAAGAAAAAGTTTATATCATTAGCACTGTTCACCAAGGTAAAGTTTTCAACTACTGCAAGACTAAACTCAGATAGTAATTTCCTTTCACAAATTTAGTAATTAGCAATATAATATGAAGAATATTGGTACTGAACAGGACAGACTTTAGTGCACACTTTAATAACATTATACCACAAGAAAGGTATCAAGGAAATAACCAACTGATGTGCAACCAGTATAAAACAAGATCAGACTGCACGTAACAAACCTGTCATGCCTCCTGGCATCCTCATTTTCAGTGGGAATCATTTGTATA
>CM037780.1:20464636-20514636 GCA_021229015.1 Solen grandis | reverse complement strand
ATAAGTATTGCCACATTTCTTGAATTCTTTTTCTTTTTTTTATCAACAATTAAAATCGCATCCATATATTTTATTATCTTCAAATATAATTCATATATTTTAAATTGAAAGCGGAGGAGTGGGGGTGGGGGGTAATTTTGGGCAACAGAAAGTTCTACATGTAATATAATTTATCTTTATAGGATGAATAAAGATATATTCTCGCCATTGAGTCGATATAAACTTTTACTTGGTGTACTGTGATAAACGTTAGCTATTCTTTACTGAACTGTTTAACGTTGGATAAAGTTTGCAGATAACATATAAATCCCCCTCTCTCTCTCTCTCTCTCTCTCTGAGTTCCAACCTCAATTGTACAATTTAATGAAAACATACCGGTTTATACTTCGTGTTCATTCAGCTTTCTGTTAATCTAAATGTAATATTGATTTGAAATACTAGTATAATGTTTGGTATGAAAATTGTTTAAGTGTTGTACAGCAAATATGATGATCATTTTCATTTCGGAAGTTTGATATCATAGGGATGTTAGCAGTTCAATCATAATATCTTTTCATATGAATATAACATTTGAATTAACGCAATCTTAGTCACACTTTCTTTTGTAACTGAGTATACTGTACATATCGTTTGAGATATTTAGATGTGTTTTCAGTATAAAACATAGAAATATTTGTTCTTTAAAACTTTAATATTACAAAACATATAAATATATAACAAATATAAACCATTATGCAAATAATTTGAAAGGGAACACGGATAGACAGATGGATAGATAGATGGAAAGATGGGTGGATAGATGGAAAGATGGATGGATAGATAGATAGATAGATAGATAGATAGATAGATAGATAGATAACAAATCGTTCTTTGTAATTATGTAGTGAGAATAATGAAGCACTTAATTCTTGCTCCATTAAACCATACAAAGTCTTAAGTTTGATCCTCTCGAGAGAATGCCAATGGCACCAAATAACAATTTTCAATACATTACAAGTTTCGTTTTGTAGCATGTCCATTTTACACCTCTCTGCATGCTTCACGTGCACTTTTGTTTCCATTCTGGTTTTGGAAGCACATTCAGCGATGTTTGACAAAAGTTGCAGGGGCAAGGCACAGACGAGGAATGGGTGATGGATGAGTGTAAGGACGGCACCTTGTACGGGTATAGCAAGCTGGACATTTCCGGATGTGACATCATCTGCTTCTGTAACTCATGGCTGTAGAGATGACTGGAACCATGTAAGTAGGATCCGGTAGACACGTGCAGATTTTGAGGGGATACAGAACCGGAAGTCGAGCGGTGGGCTGCAGACGACTGTTTCGCAGACATGTCATTTACCAGTTTTTTCATCTCCTCCAGAGATTTAGTGAGCATAACGATATAATTCCTAGCCAGAACTAATGTTGACATTTTCGATATTTTCTTCACGGATGGACCGTGCGAATATGGCATGACTTGCCTAAGACCGTCCAATGCTGAATTTAAATCGTGCATTCTCTGGCGTTCTCTACTGTTCACGCGCAGGCGAACATCTTCCGGGACACGTGACTTGTTTCGTCGGTTGTACTTGCGAATGTACGGTGGACTGTTTGCTTTATCGTCATCAGAATGGTTGTCAAGGTCCGAGAAGCTGTGGGTTGAGACGGAGTCGTCGTCACGTGCATCACACTCCTCGTGCGTGGAATGGACCTGGAGAAGTGTCTCAATGCTGTACGGCAGGGAAGTTCCAGACATTTTGGTGGGGTAGGCTGAAATACAGATGCATGTAATTTAAATTCTAGCGTATTGCAAGGGACAATTTATCAAATCGATCGCAGATAGAAACAGAAGAAAGCGTTTTTAAGAAAAATATTGTAGAGTTGTTTTGCCCTCAACATAGATAATTAGTCATTTAATTCAGAATTTAAAATAAAAACACGGATGATTGTTTTGTCTAATTTTGTTCACTTTAAATCATAAAAAGAATATTTTAAACAGACGAGGCAGTCGATGTTGCTAAAGGGGACTCACGATAAAAACCAAATTTATGAAATTAAATAAATCACACTGTATGATATTAGTCTTCATTAAATAAATATGTAAATGACTATAACAAGTACTACACATACGTGTTTATTGAAGACAAATATAATACAAGTCAGCTTTGGTTCTGGTCTGAGACCGTAAATTCATGTCTTATATTTATGTATATTACGGTATACCGTAGTATTAACATGAAAGATATACATGTATATATATTGAGATTTGAAATAATTGAATATGATTGAGAATCTTTTGCAAACATTTTCATATTGTAAGACATCAATGTAAGCAACAATGAAAAAAAGGTATATGAAAAAATTACCTTTTTGCTGTGATATTTATGTTAAGTATCCGAAGGTTGCGTTCTCTCTGTATGCTGGACAGACAACACATCCAGTTTATATAGAGTCTATCAGACGACTTGTGTCAGGAGCAGAAGTAATGGCGGTACCGGTCTTGGGTCCCTTTGATGAACTTCGCTGACAGATGTTAACGACGAGTGTCACACCTCGATTCTGTGCCTCTCCCCAGATAATCTGCCCTTTTGACAGCCCCGTTTCAATATGGCTGACCAATGGGTGCGATTCTCCGGCTTAGGAAAGCTTATCTCGAAGATCGGTATCAAGCCTTCGCGCAGTATCAGACGACATCTTGTCAAACTGCCCGCGGCGCACGGACAGGCTCTTTTTCATTTAAAATTGAACAGAAGTTTCGTCTGCCGATTTTTCGCTTGATTATTTTATTATTCCATAATGAGAGATTTTAACAGATTGAACAAATATTTTCCAGATACGAACGTGCCCTCGTGTAGCCTGTCAAAGTAATTATGTATTACATTGTTTTTGACAGTATCTGTCACTGATTACCATTCTTTATCATTCCTAATTTTATCATTTGTTATTAAGACTACAACATAACAAAAAGAACAAGAAATGTTTACATTTTAATGATGGACAAATAGGTCTTAAATAACAGTACACTCCGAAATTACATACTATCTTGAAACATCAAGTTTACATACCCAGATAAGGTCACATTTTAAGGGATTCCTTTTTTTTAGCTGATTTAATTTTGGTCTCTGACTAAATATATATTGCTTGAGACGTCATAGCAGTTTCCTGTCATTATCAAATAATTAACATATTACTGATATACATATTGATACATATCAATATACAGTGTTTAGAACTTTAGTGAAGCTAACATATACACGTTGTGTCAAAATATTGTTGGTTATAAATATCAGTGTAAGCAAATAAATGCATACTTTGTGTTGTGAAATCATAACACAACCGAACCGCGTGTTGAAGTTAAACGATAAACCTAGGTGAAATCCTTCTTCTTTCTATCAACATGCATAATTATGAATACACCGACAGACAAATTTTGGCAAAACATATGTCAAAGGTATCTACACGTATTTCATAGCCAAGAAACATTACCAAGTCACTTTATCTTTTATATGAACATTTTGTGTGGATTTCCTGTTTTTTAAGAAAATTTTATTTAAATTATTATATAAATCAGATAGTTCTTTCAATTACCCTAAAAGATACAAGTAATTAGCATATGCATTATGCTATAAAGATCGAGTTGATTTTTCTTATAATCATGAGGACATTTCTGATTAATTTGCCTCACTGGAAACATATGTAATTCCTATACATGATCTTATCAAATATGAGGTAATTAGATGTATAATAAATGATATGTTATAAAACAAAGATTGTATCTATTTATTACAAAAAAGTAACTTTCATTGCTTTCAAACCGGATGTTTCCTCCAAGGCTATTCATTATAAGAGATGTATCTTTCAATATAAAATTGAGTGAAAAAAGGACTTTCTTTTTTGTTTTATTTGTTTTAAAATCAGATGATTTCAATATAAATTTTATTGACGAATTTGATATTTTGATTTTTCTTTACTTTATATTTCATAAAAATATGTGAGTTTATCTTGATAAATAAATATTTCAATTATTGAATGCACGTAAAAGTCACGAGGTCGTGATAAATCTCAGATAAGTTTGACAAAAACAATAATTTAATTGACGTGTCGGTGTTTCAAAATGGGGAATAGGTAAGGAGGAAAAAGAAAGGAGTAAAGTATGATTTAGTGTATATTGGTAAAGTTATACAATTAATGTACAAGTAATTTAGAACAGATTATACTCAACTGCATGTAGAAAGAAAGTTCTTTTTTATATTTATTCATTTATTTCATTTTTTTTTTATTTTTTTTTGCTATGCAAATTCTACTATTATTACTTAATGAATATCTAAACGTTATCTTGAAGCAAGATTTTTCTTTGATGTGACCAACATTTTATTTTTGGGGGAAAAGGCTTATTTTCTAATGCATTTGCTTTTCTTTGCCTTCAACCATATGCAAATAAGACACCTGTTTTGTCGATTGTTAACAGGTCTAAATGTTCCGCCTATCAATTAAGATGATATGTAGATAAAAAGTCTCACGGAATTAAAAGAGATCATTATTATAATCGATTTAAACAATCGATAACGATCAGTTTAAGTGATTGCATTTTAAAAATGTTCTATTAAGAGGAACTTCCTGTACGATTAACAAGAGGTGTTAATCGACGGTTTAACGTTGAATAAACGTGCGAAATTGATAATATCAGGAATGTTTAATATTTCCCGGCACTATCCTCGGGGTTCCCGTCTGGCCACTTGGAATATATAAATTTATATGCATGTACTATGAAAGTGTCTTACTCTTGACAAAATTATCTTTTCCCCATTTGTGTGGAGATGTACGAGTATATGTTTGTGTGCGCACATGCGTGTTTTATCATTTGTGTTTTATAATGAAATGCATTCCACAGCATAAATGGTGAAATTTTTAAGACAAATTTGTAAAAAAAATAAATAAAAAAAAATGACACAGCTGCTTTGAAAGGTTTCAATACAAACGAAGTCTTATCGTATATGGTGTATCGCTTTTTTATATTTGCCACTTTAGAATAAAATTGTTTTAGTGTTTTTTTATGCAAATAATAATTTATTGTGTAGGTCCTGCATATAAAGTTCTTAACCCACTCATTATGCGGATAGGCGCGTCATGCTTCAATGTCAATATACAAAGCAATACAATACAAAATAATAAACTTTCTTTATTGTATTGTATATACTGTGTTATACTGGATACTTAACTTCTTCTGCGGTACACAAGCTCAAAGAATCACCCCATGCCTGCAAGATCATGTGGGCCAATACAGTTGTGACCAGATTTAACCTTCCAATCCATCTCCTATTGCACTCTAAGAGGTTTAACCCCATTTACGAGGGATTGTTTGCTACATAACCTGTAATTTTCATTCAAGTGGGTGACAGGCGATGCTGCTTCATTAGCTCAGTACACCTGTCGGGCATGTAAGGTCCGGCCTACCTAATCTGCCTCCATTTTGATGCTCATTTTCTGCACCGGAAGATGTGGGAATGATGCATACTGGGAAGTAGACTGTCAACCGGACTGTTTACTTTTCCCCGGGCCTTGTATTTAAATATTCGCCATGTCTTGTAGAACGGATTTTAATTTAAGAAACAATAAGAGAACGATGTTATCTGATGAGAGTTCTGACAACGGGTTGGTTGTGTGAATTAATTCCACCAGAGGCGCTGTAATTTTGACCAGGACTTGAATGCTGAACAACTGACTGCATGTTATTTATCCCCTCAAATTATCGTTGATTTGTGTTGTTAATATGTCGGTAATTCATGTATGACTCAAGGGTTTAAAAGCGCGTCGGACTGCCCCTGCCATTTTATTGTTCACACACACACACACACCACACACACAGGGAGAGCTCAGTTCTCTCTCTCTCTCTCTCTCTCTCTCTCTCTCTATATATATATATATATATATATAATGTGTGTGTGTGTGTGCCTACCTTACCGAGGTTTTGCATGTGTGTCTCATACCTCACTAACGGACGGTTTGTACCTTTTTTGTATATGCAATGTGTTGTGCTAAGGTATATTTCCAAGATATACATTTTGTATGAAATTCAACGTTAACTTTTCCATTATTTTAACTATTTTACACGTCACATAAACCCTAGCCCAAATACTGATACGACCCCCATCCCACAATTAACACACGTAATTTCTCAGTCTCTGTCCTCAAGACTGTCGGAGATATCAATGAGAGAGAGAGAGAGAGAGAGAAGCAGTTTCAATGGATCCTGAAAATGCGCTTGTTCCAACATATTTAAAATAATGTGTAATTCATAACATTCATAGTTCTTTAATTGATTACTGACTTATTAGATATTCTGCATTTCTATAATTAACAAGAGTGTTCTTTGGAACACATGTGTCACCTGCTGAAGCGTGATGGAAAAAGTGTGACGAACAGACAGACGGACGGACAGACAACGGAAAAGTGATACCTGTGTCACCTCTGCTTACAGCAGGTGACACAAAACGGCCAAAATTGTATTTTTGCAAATCATGTGCGGGAGGAAGGTCTTGATAAGCATTCTGCTGCCGATCTGATTCCTTTATTGAATAATGACTGTGTATATGGAGGGATGAGAACGAAACTATGCTAAGTGCAAATAAATAGATAAACACCTAGCATAGTTTCGCTCTCATCCCTCGATTATTATGCTGAATAACAGAATACATTCGAAATAAACTCGAAACTAATCCTATAGACTTTTCCTGAAATGTTTGCCTCACAGTAAAAAAATGCAACTTAATTATTCACATTTTTTGCATACTACACTATATATATATATATATATATATATATATATATATTGTACCCTTATGAATGACAGTATTTTCCCAAGCTACAAATCGGTGTAACCGTGTTGGGTACGTAGTTTCCATTCGGGATACTAATTTGTTTTTCACTTTTTGGCAACTGGAGTTTATACCTTCCATTAAGCTTTCAGAAATTACAAAGCTACGTTCACTATCATAGTGGTACTTACTGTTCTAATCCTTACTATGGTAAATCTCCACGTTTATGAAACGGCGTGAAGTTAAAGTAAAAAAATATCGTGGACAGAGTCACCTTAAGTCATTGTGTTAAAAAAGCTTTATGAGACCAAGATTCTGCACTTACCTGCAAGCATTCTATGAAAGTCCAATGTCGGACCGACATAGAATTTCATATAACTCGACTTAATAAGCAAAGGGGATCTACAAAGAATGTTGTTTAAACGTGTTTTCTTCTCTTGTAAGAACGGGGGGCTAAATAAAGTACTACAAAGATAACATAAAATAAATTTGGAAAGTGTTTGCTGCATTCACAAACAAATCACATAATTATGAAACCTTTCTGTAATTTTAAAACATCTTTTAAAATTCTAAATGATTATTCAAATCTCTAAAGCAGCTGAAATGTTTATAGGACAAAAGGCTTTTTTTATCCTCTTAAGTGTCTAATGAATTTTTCTTTATAATTCTTTCGTTCAATAACCACAAGCCTTTTTTAAATTTCTCCAATATTTTAATGATATTACCTTAAAGTATTTTTATTTTCTGATAATTTGACATTCCCTAGTTCTGATATATAATATATATATTATTGTTATGCATTTATTAATATTCGTTATGTGTTGACAATTACAAAAATTAATAAACAACAAGCATTTTTTTTGTCGGGAGCTGGTCAAAACATGTCTTGACAATTCGAGAGTCAATATTCAGACCGACCATCTAGGTGGTGTCGACTTGATATTCTTAAATTAACCGTTAACGTTGATTGGTTTTAATTGATGACGAAATACTCGGAATATTTTCTCATTTGTAGTATCATATTTCTCCATGATATCTGACCCGATTATTTATGCATTATAGCAAGTGTTTTTCTAGCAAAACCCGTCAACGCTTACTTGGAAAATTGTTTTGAAAGATATTGTCATGAAGGACATTTTGAACTATATTTGCATGAATCACAAATATTTTAATTTTATTTTGGATCTAGTTTTGTTTAGGATGTATCACTTATGAGGTAATAAGATGACCAAGACAAATAAATGATATTACTATGTAATATATGACAACTCGAGAAAACATCGAATTAAAAACACACACTCAGTTACACACATATACATATATACCTATATCAGAGAATGTGAATACCGCTGTCTTCCAGTAAATTACAGAAACATTAAATAAAAAAATCAATGTCTGGCTTTCCAACACCAAATTATTTCCAACAACAAAGAAAACTGTTAGTATCCAACGAAAGAAACACACACACACACACACACACACACACACACACATATATATAGTTCAGAATGAATTTGCCAGCCTGCAGTGATAAGATGGATTAAAAGCGGTATCACAAGCACTGTATTAAGGCCCAAGTAAAACTGTACACTGTACATTTTATTTCGAATATTCTTAAGACTTATTGTAGTTAGTGTATATATGCTTGTTTGTTGGGTTTAACGTCCTTCCGACAATATTTTAGTCATTTGGAGACTATGTCCACTTGAAACATTTATAGAGCTGCCACACTTCAGTGTCGCGCCATAGACACGTGGCATGATACCATAAATTAGACATCGGGCCAACCAGTGCTGGAACTACCCTTGTATGATGAGCGCCTATAGAAAAGACTCAGTGCTACTAGTCTTTGGTATGTAGCGGTCGGGTGAATATGAAAGTGATAATCAACAATTACGTTATTGTAGGGCTCTATTTCTGAGATTAAAATATACGCAGTGCTCATTAGATAGAGGGAGGGTCACTTATACACAATTTCACTTATACGTGCACATACATACATATACATATAAACAAAAAATAGACATATCCAGAATATATACATGTACCAAATAAATGATTTATTTCATTTTGTCTCAATCTGGTATAGATTTACTTTAACGTAATAAATAAATCCACTAGTTGCTGTTTGAGATAACTAAGCCTCTGTTTATATATATAAATAGGGATTTTTTATCCACATAATTGTTGGGGTAACAAAAAAATTATGTGCCAAGAGAGAGAGAGAGAGAGAGAGCGTATAATATGTTATATGTTGTTGTATAATATGTTATATGTTGTTGTCTGATTGTTCTTTATAAATAATAAAATACATATATATATTTTTATATCGAATCAATTGATTTTTTTTTTTCATTACGACTAATAAGTGTGCATTCATAATTCGACATGAAAAAAGAAACTCATACAAATTCATATGCTCTGTAATAATATAAACTATTTATTTATTTATTTATTTCTTCAATGCTATTATAATTTTTCCTTAAAAAATCTATTACTTTTTAGTATAATCAATATTATTTGTATACATATATTATTGTAAACATATATCATTTTTATACACATATATTATTGTATACATTTATTATTTGTATACATATATTATTGTAAACATATATCATTTTTATACACATATATTATTGTATACATTTATTATTTGTATACATATATTATTGTTTGTTTTAATTATTTTTGTATACATATATTATTGTTTGTATTAATTATTTGTATACATATATTATTGTTTATATTAATAATTTGTATAAATGTAATAGTGTGTACATTTAATATTTGTTTACATATATTGTATACATTTATTTTTTGTATACATATGTTATAGTATACATTTATGATTTATATACCTATATTTATTATTTTAATTTTTATCAGAGTTATTTTGCTTTTTTCTAGCGTAGAAATTTCCCCCTAAAATTCTGCATCTAAATTCTTTAGACTATAAAAGATATATTCATGAATCAATAATAGGTGGTTACCATGCTCGTTTTAGAAATCAAGCTTATGGTAGAACATCTTTGTTTACTATTTGTTTGGGAAAAAAAGCCCAACCAAGATATTAAAACATCAGAAAGGTTTAAGTTTAATTACTTAAACAACCTATCAAGATGGTATTTTTGGAATATTTGATCATAGTTTGTAAAGTACGGTGCATTTTTTTAAGTTACAGGTAAAACTACTGTCATATGTATGCAGACCCGGATCCAGAATTTTTCCACGGGGGGAGGGGGGGGGGGGCAAAGTCTGAAAATGTGATGTGAGTGTTAGGGGGTCCGGGGGCATGATCCCCCGGAAAAAAAGGTTTTTAGTGTGGCGGAGAAGCATTCTGAAGGGTATCTGGGGATAAAAGAGTGATTTTTTTTTTTTTTAAACTTGAAGTCCATGGTTCTAATGCCTAGGTCCCATTGGAGAAAAATCATCGGCGATGTGGAAATACACAAATTTTCTCCCAATGACATCAAATGTTTGAGCAAAAAAAAACGGAGCAGTCCCATGAGAAGCTTCGGGATTGATACGCTGTTCAAACGTTCACTGATGTTTCGGTTATGGTACAATGGCCTTTTATTATCGGGGATGGCTTCCGATGCTCGTGAATTTTTCGGGGAAGGTGAACCGGAGCTTCACCGCATTTGAAACATCATCAGGGGAATATCACCGTAGATTAGGGGATGTATCGTTGTATCGAACCATCCTAGGTGCGTCGGGGAAGATTATGGAGATTATGAGAATTTAGTGATGGACAAAATGAAGGGTAGACTTTCGGGGGGTTTATGAGGAGGCCCCCAGCAATGTCCCATGGCCTTTGTGACCGTCTCAGTCTAAAGATGACCAAAAAAGCAACACATTTTAGAGTGCGCTTACCGATTTTTTGCGAATATTCTGAGATTCTATCACAAGATCTGGAATGTGTCACAGAAAAGTCGCCGAACCTTCGAGACATCACCGAAGCCTAGATGGTTTCTCGGAGAAAAAAATATTTCGCGGAAGCTCCGTGAATGCTTCCCAGGAACTTCTGGGAAGCTATGCGTATGTTTCCCCTGCTTGTTTTCCCCGATAAAACTTCGAGAACATATAGGGAATATTTTCAATGCAAGCAATGAAGTTCTCCCGATGCCTCCCGATAACTCCACATGGCTCGCAACGCTTTCGAAGATTCCGCGGGACATAGGGGAACCTGTTCCCGACGCCTCCCGAGGCTCATCAGTTTCCATCGGGAGTACATCCCCTAGGCAAATAATGTCAAGTGGGACTGAGCTTTGAGTGATATATTTTTTTATTTTACCTTCACAAAGCCATGTTTTTGACTACAGTTGTATTAAAAAAATGACGGTAGTAAGGGGGCAGACTGGCATAAAAAAAATTAACAAGTGCTTTTTGGACCCCCCCCCCCCCCACACTTGACTTGTGTATACTATGAATTAGTGAATGCTTTGCATAGTCATCAGTTTTAGACTCAAAATTGTAAAAGACAGTTTTGTTTAAATCTGAGGAATAAATCACTTTGAACATATTTTGTCAAATATGTTGAAGGGAATACCGGGCATATGCTGCATTAGGTTCGAACTTGGTAAGCTTGACTGTCTAATTGTCGATCTGGAAGCAACCTTCACACACATGACGTCACACGATTTAGCATGTTCGGGGCCATTATTAACAGTGAACCCTTCATATCTATGGGACTGTCGGAGAAACTCAAATATTTACTGACATATTACCCCAGAAAATGTGCTAAGTTTACTACTTCAGCCTATTTAATTAGGCGTTCTGTACTATACACATAATACTCTATCATAGACTGAATTTATTCCGTCATTCAGATTAAGGAGCCTAATTGATTTCATTATTTATGTGTACATTCTGACGTATTTGATCTGGGATAATACATTGTTATGTTATATACTGTACCAATTCTTACATCACAAGATACTTGTTGTAGCATTAATAGTCGGACTTTTAATTTAAATGTCATCCAATTATACTGAGGTAATATGATATATACCGGGGTTATTTAACAGTAATACGCAATAACAGTATCAAAAGTAGAGTTCGCTAATGATATATAATACCAATGTATCATACGGTTTTATTTGCTGAATTTGAAATGCCATTTTATAATATATTAGCCTGTAACATTGAAGTCACACAAGTAATATACATATATACGCATTGACCGTTAGATATATTGCACCAATATTTTATACTTTGATATTTGATATATTTGTCGTGATTTTGAATTCGTTGAACTGGAATTTAAAGTATTTGATACAATGACCACGATATGATGACTCGTTTGGAACTGTATGATAACATTGGTACAATGGTTACGATAGTATAACTCATTTGGAATTGCATTAGAATATTCGTACAATGATTAAGATATTATAACTCAAACAGAATTATATGAACAAGTGCATATGCATGCATACACATGTACACCAACACATACGCATACGCACGCATATATACGCACGCACACACTGGAATAGTTCATTACGCGGTGTATGTGTGTGTGTGTGACATATACCATAAAAGTAGAATTGTATCTCATTTAGAAGTGAACACATTTTGTATCCCGTAGCTCAGTACATTCAGTATTCACGCTTAATGCTGAAATCCGCCATTTAATTAACTTACATATTTTACTTGTAATAGTTATTTTCATTATATATTCACCAATGTTCTTCTTGCACCATATAAGTTAATTAATTTTGCAAAAGGTGACATATAGGCCCGTTGGGCCGGGTGTATTTTGTATTTGTACATGAAATGTGTTGATATTTATATATATGTACACATGTCACTATAATAAAAGATTATCTATCTATCTATCTATCTATCTATCTATCTATCTATCTATCTATCTATCTATCTATCTATCTATCTATCTATCACAGACTTCTCAGATAAAAAAAAAATAAAAAAATCAGGCGCACGTTTTAGGGTCGGGCGGTTGCAGAAGGATTGGGCCCCTTCTGCGTTTCGATTTTTTGATACATTTTTTTTTCTAAATTTTAAATCAGTGACAAAACAAACAATATCCAGTATAAAAATCTTTAGTATCCGTTTTATTTCGCACATAAATTGTGTTTTCTGTGCATAAGTATTTCGTATTCATCGATTTATCAGTAACTTGCTCAATGACTGATTACCTGGATTTTATTTGAATTAGTGATCATGCATAATCTACATATACATTGTCCCAAAATATGGATTGTCCCAAAATATGGCAGATTGAAATTTTCAAATTCTTTCAGTCCATGTTTTTTTTTTTTTTTTTTTAAATACACCAGGGTCTCTATATTAAGAGACCATGAATACACACATATGTAGATTATTATATTCGTAAATATTAAAAAGTGAACATGATGATGTATCGGCCTACTGTTTGTATTTATTCCTTTCAGGAAAATATTTAGAGGAGTTAGTTTCATAAAAATAATACTTAAAAAGTTATGTAAAAATAGTAAAGCTGATGGCATTTAGAAACACAACCCATTTTTCATTAAGTTTAATTTGCATGGCTAGCGATAGGTATGCATCTACTCTGCAGTTTGCTACAGCCAAAAAAAAAAAAAAAATCATTACCTTTTTCAAAACGAAAATTTTCATACCTGAAAGTTCATCAACCTGCCGGCAGCTTATTAGCCCGCTTTTAATGCAAGATTTAAAACTTCATACATGTCACGGAGGTAACTAGGTTTTCATATCTCTGTACAAGTAGAGAAAAGTGAATTAAAAAATTCGTTGAGTAGATTTCGTCAGTTTTATTATTGTTATCATTAATTCCTTTGGACTCTAGTGAAATTGTTTCGATGCATATTACAGTTTAATGTCCAGCTTAGTTGTTGTTTTTAGCTTAACTATTTTTATGCTATTTCTTTCGACATGTAAATTTCCCATGTAAAGGCCCCCTCGCCCCCACCCCCCGCTGGATCCGAGCCTGCAAACATGGAAAATACAAAACGATCATACAATCTCCATTGTACCAGGGCCAAAATGTATATAAAAAAAATTTAAACTCAGAGACTCAGAGATTCCACTTTTTATCACTTATATAAAGGCTTTATTGAAATGTTAAAAAAAAATATATGTAAACTTCTGCATGCATTATGCTTTTAATAATGTCTTTTTAAGGTGTTTTCAAAAAATAATTGATAAGCGTGGCAAACAGTTGCATTCTGTATACATGATCTGTTTAATAATCGAACTTAATCTGAGTCCGATGGCAATATGTTTACTGGGTTCAGACAGATAATAAACACAAGTGTATATTCATGTTTAGCAGATCTGTGGTTCAGATACTATCCGTTATTGTAATTTTTTTCTGTGCAATTTAATGGCGCATTTATACAGTTTGTATTCTTTTGTTAAATACAGTTCAATTTAATAGTAGTTTATTATAATCGCCAGGCTAACGTTTCACAGATCATCGAAGATTTTTACCAGTATTTTAATGATTCTGTGAGACCTCATAACCGTGCGTGTGTACACAAATTGCAACGTGTAGAAAAAATGTAACACCGGTAAAATGACAGGTGCGATGCTAATTTATTGAGAAGCAAAATAATAAATAAAATTGGTTTTCAAGACCAATACAATGCTTTTAGAGAATCAGAAAATGACGAACAATATCCAGTTTGAAAAGTGGACAGCGGACCAAGTGGCTGATTGGCTGCGAGGTGAGATGTCATCCATCCCTGACTCGTTTAATTTTCTCAGACTCATTTTATGAATAATATATTGATTAGATATTTTATTATATTTTGGGGGTATTTTACCCTTAAGTTTGTCCAGAATTTCTCATGTTAACACAGATGCATGATACATGAATGCAAAAATCTGCTGTAAATTATGTGGAAATCGGAATGATACAATTAAATTGACATTTTGTTTTGTTTCAGGGTTTATAACTTTTGTCAGATCTCGATAGGTTTATATCATCAAAATCACAAGAAGTATCCTCGAGTGCCCAAACTGCGCCCCTCTAAGATTTAATTAGGAAATGCAACATAAATAAAATACATAGAATAAAAACTGTTCACGTACCAATTAATTCTATCAAATTCACATTGATACCCCCAAAAATAATTATTTTATAAATAATTATTCACTCAAAAATAACATTAGATACATTACGAGTCAAATATTATGCCATCATTTTGTGTGGTCCTAACTCCGCCCCCTAGGTGACGTCATAGCAGTTGCGAATTGTACACGTATGACTTTCATTTATAAATATGTAAACACAGCAGATTGAATTTCCGAGATACTTTTATTTTAAAAATTTTAGTGTAAAAGGGCCATTCTGCGTGGAAATCATTTTGTATTAAGAAAAAACATTAAAAAGAGTGGTGTGAGATAAAATTTGCAATATTTATCAGTTTGAATCAAGATTTCGTACAAAAATCATCTGAGTTTATTTACAGAAACATTGTACCATAATGTGAAAACTATTTTTTTCAGCCTTTCTAATAACATATTAAAACATGTTATTGTTTGCCATGTTTTCCCTACATAAAAAAATCCTTTGATTCTCAGGTATTGTGGCATTTCTAAGAAAAAAAATAACGCCTACAGGTGTTGCTACGTGATCAAAACAATCATCATTCATAAAACATTGCAGCAGGCGAAGTCCAGCATTTGTCAAGTCTTTCAATTCATTATTTATGCTATTGACTGTTTTTTTGGCAGACATGGGGTGATAAGCATAAGCGTAATAGTTGAAAGTCGGTTTACTGCAAGAAATTTACATTTTTCTCACCATTCACGGAGATGTGTTATTTTTTGTTTATTTCAATTAAAATCGTAACTTCCTGTTTACAAAATCGTATCACTAGGTGGCGATAGGTAAAGTCTTTCTTAACAAAATGACATTAATGCGATGCAAGTGAACCCGTGATACCACCGAAAACCACCCTAGCTGTATCATGCAAAAGCTAACAAAACTTAAAGTTTATATGCAAGGTAGTTATACTAGCCCTTATCATGCATGTAAAGGTTTTGTGAAATTATCAGCTCCAGTGGTGCTTGAACTTGCGACTTTCATTAATGTAGTCAGTAAACATTACCATAGTCCACTGCAGCCTGACCATCTATTGTATTATGTAACACACCTATTCTAAAGCTTGTTATTTTATCTTGTCTTTATTTGGCTTATTCCCACCTAAAAATATAACCCTCCATACTTTACTCATTGCTTTCAGTTTTTACTCATGTTTTATTATTTTAAATGACTGAAAAATATAGTTTACAATTCTGTTTTTTCACTTGAAAATATAATTATGTGTATGTTTTTCTAATTGTCTTTTATAATATAGATGTGTGTATTTTCTATCAGGTTTGGATTTGGATGAAGCCATGATCCCATACATACATTTCTTTCTCAATGCTGGAATAGACGGGCGCAAACTCCTGTTAATGACCCATGCTGATTTGGAAAAGTTAAACGTGATCAAACTTGGACACCAGGAATTGATTCTTGAAGCAATAGACTTGCTAAGAAATTTGGTATGTAACTTTATTTTCTAAACCTAATATATCACTAATTAAACAATGTTATCACTAACTCATTGTAGGTAGTCCTTGGCCCTCATATTTGCCTGAGCAGCTTCAATATGAAGTCAGCTCTTCAGGTCTTTGGAGCTTTGTGAGAGCCCAGGTTAAGTAACTAGAATATTAAATATTTATAATAAGCTTATTCAACAAAAATTATGACATCATTAGTATTACTAACCCATCAATCAATATAGAACGGTTACTGACGAGAATCACTCAGATGTATTATTAATGTTAAATTAAAAAAGCCAAAGATATTTCAGGTCAAGAATCTTCATTTTATTTTCAGCGGTATGGTTATGAGACAGAAAACTTGCAGTCTTTAGCCCTACAGCTTGGTTGTAAGGCCCGTAGTTTGAATGGTGAAGTGAGGGCACGGTTCGGGGAGAATGACAGAAACAGAGCCAACACTTCACACAGCAATGACAGCCGCCCTAAACGACTCTCCATCGGCATCCTGTCAACAGTGGCAGACCTTGTGACTACATTGAAAAGCCTGGTTGGATGGATGGACAAGTAGGAAGATAGATTTTTAAAATTTTGCAGGCTTGATATATTTTGTATTGTCTGGCTGGTTTCAAATTTCATATCATGTATAGATACATATACATATTTGTACAACATTTGTAATCACTACAATTAAGGTTTTGGTTGAACAAACTTGGGTATAAGATATGCAGTGCTCCAGCTAGGATTTGAAAAGGGCCGGATGGTGGTGCCTAAAAGGGCACTTTGAGGCGCGTAGAGCCGCATTGGGGGGGGGGGGGCAACCCCAAAAAAATTGTTGAAGTTCAAACCCTTGAGAAGCCATCTCCTGCATTTTCAGACAAGAAATTTTGTTTTACAGCAGCTTTAGTACATTTCTTCCAGATTCAGACAGTTATGTAGATCAGTGGTCCATTTATATCTTTTTAAACAGACAACATTTCAACATTTTTTTTTCTCAAATTATGATGTTAAAAAAGGCCTTTGCAAGAATGACTTATTTATGTGGAGATTTGAACAGTTGTTTGGAGATATTTGTGCAAAAGTTAAAAAAAAAATCAAATTTGCATCAACGTTCTTTGATTACAAATCTTCATTTCAAGTTATCAATAAAAATAATACAAACAGAAAAAATATGAACCTAGCATTTCAATTTCATTTAGCCTAAAAAACAATTAAATTGAGCATCCAAGACTCTTCCCTCAGAATATTGTGAAAATCCCCCATTAATTTCATATGTACATGAATTAATTTATAATGCACACCAAATTATAAGAGGTTTCATATTGATGACTATACTATTACATTATTATTAAATGAAAAAGACATGGTAAATTCACCAAAAAGGACAGGTGTACATACAATTTGGAAGAAAAATATTTTTAAATTCTAATATTTTTCAGAAAATATAATGAAATATTCCATTTTTTTATTAACATTTTTTTAAAATACTTACTAAAACATGAAGGTATGTTTTCTAATTTAACAGGATTTTTACAATACAGAAAATATTTTGAAGTTAATTAAGTTGCTTGTGTAGACTCAGATTAAAACTTGTTCAATTAAATCTTTTTTGCATGAAAACTCTTTTTTGCATGAAAACTTTTTGATTTTAATTAATCTCCAAGACCATTCAGATTCATCAAAACTTTTTTTAAATCAAAGTTATTAGATTTTTTATGATATAAATGTGAAAATTCATTTTTTTTTTTCAATAGATTTTTTTTTTAAATAATGCAATTTTGTCTCAATGCATTACCCCACCCACTTCACTACGATCATATTTTGTAAGTACAAAGTCAGCCTTAATTTCAAATCATGGTGTAAAATCTGCATTTAAAGTTTTTTTATCAACCATTCCATGTTTTAAAACACTACTAAAGCTTTTTGACCTTTTTTTATTACTGTAAACAAGATTTATCAGTTCATGTTTCTTCAACCATACTGTACCGGAAATAAACAAAGTTATATTCAAGCATGTTTTTTACATGCTATTAAAACTGTCAGAGGCAGTTAAATTGAATATAAATGATAAAGATTATGACAGTATGATAATGTGTCGATGCAGAATGCCAGATTTGAAATATTACAAGTATTTATGCCAAATTAGGCTATCTTTTTCGTATAGAATCAACTTTTACTTTCACTTCGAAATTAACACCAGCATTGAACATTATTAAAGGGTTGTAGGTTTAGGTTTGTGTTCACTTATTATCATCAGCAATGGTAGCCATGATGACCTGTTGCTCATAGCAACGGATTCGCTGATAGACACCCAGTTGTGTACTGTAACTTCCAGAGTTTTTGATTACCATAACAAGCGGCTAATGCAGATAAAAGGACAGGGGCAATTTGCCGACAAAAGGGCAGTGGCAATATGCCGACAAAAGGGCAAGGGCAATATGCCGACAAAAGGGCAGGGGCAATATGCCGACAAAAGGGCACATGCTGGGTGTGACAAAAGGGCAGCTGGGCCTGGCTATTTAAGGCTAGCTCAACATGTTCGGAAAATATTTGTCATATTGAAATTGAATTTTGTCCGGAGCATAACACAAAAACTATAAGAGCTATCAACTTGAAACTTCATAAGTAGATACATCTCAATGAGGAGAAAGTGCAGTGTAGAAGAACCATAACTCTGTTTTGCATATTTTAGGAGTTATTTGCCCTTTCTTATTTTTCATACTTAAATTTTGGCTGGAGCTCATACAGTATAATAAAGGACCCATCAAGTGATAAAGCGCAGTTCGAGAAGCATCCACCGCTTCTACTGGCACTTGTTGCACAGGGCACTGCAGATTTTAAAATTATTTCCCCTCCCCACTATAAAAAAAGGGGGAAAATTGAGACATGTAATCCCAAGGCTTTGCCTTCCTGATACTTAATGTTCATTGCAGACCTACATAACATCTCCTTGACCTGCACTTCAGATACATTTTGACCGTCCCCAGTTGCTGTGTGGTTAGAGCATCCGCTTCGGGGGTTAGGAGACTGTGGGTTTGATCCCTGACTCAGACAAACCATAGTGGTAAAAAAATGGCACCAATAGATCTTGCTTTACACTCAGCATATAAGGATAGTTCCACGGTAGACATAGGCTCCAAATGACAGAAATACTAAACCTAATAATCAAGATACTTTATGCTAAAGTCATTAATAATTGTACTGGTATAACTCCCTCATGCTTGAAGGGTAGTTCAGGAAGGGTTGGCCAAGTGTTTGGATAATGTGCATAGATATGGTATCATGCCACTTGTCTGCCCCATGTTGATAAACCCAAAAGCAACTCTTTCTGTTACTCTCCATATACTGGTATCTACAGATGTAGTGAAATGTAAAAGGCAACCTTGGGTAACTAATGCTGTATCATTATGACAGAAGAAGCTTACTGAAATGCTGCTGGTGGGAAGATAAACAAGATATTTTCAAATGTTTTAAACTTTAACAACAGAGCACCATTCTCCGGGTTCCATGACCTATGCCTCGTACGAAACACGATCGTGAAGTTGGGACTGGACCTGATCAACTACTGTCAGCGGGAGTCCTCGCTGCCAGACGTGGAGCAGAGCATCAACGTCAGTGTAAGTGCGACTCATCTGATCTGTGCCGTGACTCCCTCTATGTTCACTGTGTACTTGTTTCTGTAACCACATCACCTCTTACGATCAAGGGAATGATCCATGTGACGGAGAGAACCAACATGTCTTGAAGGATGACCACTGTACCCTCTCATGTACATTACCAGGAATCAAACCTGGGATGCCGGGAGCAGGAGGTCGCGACATACCCAAGTTGTAAAAAATGGTACTAGTATAGCTCCCTTGCTTGGCGCTCAGCACATATATAAGGGTAGTTCCAGGACTGGTTGACCCAGTGTCAGGATAATGT
Source organism: Solen grandis (assembly GCA_021229015.1). Taxonomy (NCBI): domain Eukaryota; kingdom Metazoa; phylum Mollusca; class Bivalvia; order Adapedonta; family Solenidae; genus Solen; species Solen grandis. Next base: position 20,494,396 of record CM037780.1, on the reverse strand, counting down.
GACTGTGTACTATGGTGATAAGATGGGAACTCTTTAAAACCTAGTCAGGGAGAAAGTTGTTTTCAGTCTGATCTGGCTTTACACTGTAACATGGTGCAAAATAGTGATTCTAAGTGGTAACATATTTTTTAATATTACAAGTACTGATACAGGGTTTGACTGGTGCCATTTTTTGTTCTTTGGATAATTTCAGAAGAGAGCATTACAATTGCACTATTCAAATTACAATGGTGTGTCTATACTTATTATTATAACAGGATAGTGTTATAGTGCTCCAGCTAGGATTTGAAAAGGGCCGGGTGGTGGTGCCTAAAAGGGCACTTTGAGGCGCGTAGAGCCGCATTGGGGGGGGGGGGGGCACCCCAAGAAAATTGTTTAAGTTCAAACCCTTGGGAAGCCATCTCCTGCATTTTCAATTTCAGACAAAAAATTTTGTTTTACAGCAGCTTTTGTACATTTTTTCCAGATTCAGACAGTTATGTAGATAAGGGGTCCATTTATATCTTTTTAAACAGACAACATTTCAACATTTTTTTTAAATTAAGATGTTAAAAAAGGCCTCTGCAAGAATGACTTATTTATGTGGAGATTTAAACAGTTGTTTGGAAATATTTGTGCAAAAGTTAAAAAAAAATCAAATTTGCATCAACGTTCTTTGATTACAAATCTTCATTTCAAGTTATCAATAAAAATAATACCAACAAAAAAATATTAACCTGGCATTTCAATTTCTTTTAGCCTAAAGAACAATTAAATTGAGCATCCAAGACTCTTCCCTCAGAATATTGTGAAAATCTCCCATTTATTTCATATGTACATTAATTTATAATACACACCATATTATGATATAAGAGGTTTCATATTGACTATACTATTACATTATTATTGTATGAAAAAGGCATGGTAAATTTACCAAAAAAGACAGGTGTACATACAATTTGGAGGAAAAACATTTCTAAATTCTTATATATTTCAGAAAATATAATGAGATTCCAATTTTTCATTTTTTTTAAAACTTTTTTTGTAAAATTCTTACTAAAACATGAAGGTATGTTTTCCAATTTAACAGGATTTTTACAATACAGAAAATATTTTGAAGTTAATTAAGTTGCTTGTGTAGACTCAGATTAAAACTGTTTCTTTGTGCATGAAAATTATTTGATTTTAATTAATCTCCAAGACCATTCAGTTTCATCAACTCTTTTTTAAATTATTTTAAGTTATTAGATCTTTTATTATATAATATAAATATAAAAGTTCAATTTTTTTTTTCAATAGATCTTATGATATTTTTTTTTTTTAAATAGAATGCAATTTTGTCTCAATGCATTACCCCACCCACTTCACTACGATCATATTTTGTAAGTACAAAGTCTGCCTTAATCTTAAATAATGGTGTTAAATCTGCATTTAAAGTTTGCTTTTGTCAATCATTAATTTTTTAAAACACTACTAAATCTTTTTGACCTTTTTTTATTGCTGTAAACAAGATTTATCAGTGCATGTTTCTTCAACCATACCGTACCGGAAGTAAACAAAGTTTATTCAAGCATGCTTTTTACATGCTATTAAAACTGTCAGAGGCAGTTAAATTGAATATTAATGATAAAGATTGAGACAGTATGATAATGTGTCGATGCAGAATGCCAGATTTGAAATATTACAGTTATTTATGCCAAATTAGGCTATCTTTTTCGTATTCAAAAAGTCCTGTAGAATCAACTTTTACTTTCACTTCAAAATTAACATGAGCCGTGAACATTTTTAAAGAGTTATAGGTTTGTGTGTTCACTTATTTCCTCTACAATCATCAGCAGTGGTAGCCATGATGACCTGTTGCTCATAGCAACGGATCTGGTGAGAGACACACAGTTGTGTACTCTAACTTCCGGAGTTGTTGATTAACATGACAAGCGGCACATGCCGATAAAAGGACAGGGGCAATTTTCCGACAAAAGGGCACATGGTGGGCGTGACAAAAGGGCAGCTGGGCGCCGCGCCGGCTTTAAGGCAGCTGGGGCACTGGTGTTAATCGTTTATCTAATGAATATTCACATATGAATTTATAACTTGATGAATATCAGTCCATTAATTTTAAAATTAAAAAAAGTACAATATTTTATTATATACCTATGTATGGTACTATGTTTTCCAAATCTGTATCACATCTCTACCTTGTGTAAACATATTTTTATGTGCAAAGAATGGAACAATTTTTATATGACGTCACTGCACAATGTTGATGTCCTTGATATAAAAACAAAAGCTGTTTACACACTCATTATTATTACACGCTTTATAGAACACGACCAGATTACTTTATGTACTGTTACCTTGATAAAAAAATAGTTCCTTTGTTCTTTGTTGTTTAATGGTAAAAAAATGAAGATTTGTTTGAAAATAAATGAGCTCAAGTTCTCATGATTTTCCATAAATCTGTGTATCACTCATGCTGATAACATTGTTCTGATCAATCTACAATAGTAATAATCCGTTTGTATAAGCAAACAGAGAAGGCCAAGATCAGCCAACTCCGGGAAGGAGTTGTCTGATCCATGTCTGCTATGTTTGCCAAGTTTTCAGAACACTTTGATCAGGTTGAATGATATAATATGTAAATTAACCCAAAACATCACATGAATATTAGTAAAGGAATTAAGTTGCATATTTATGAAACGTTGTGTATTGAATGTCTGTGTTCCTTAATTCAGGCAAGTCTGTTTCTCAAATGATGCGGATATATGTAAGTTATGAGAAGTTTTTATTTTTTGTGTGTGTTTTTGCAGACCAATACCTTGTCTGACATCTGTGAGAAGCTGGTGATTGGTTCCCAGGACAATCCTCTTGACCCCCTGTATGTACAGCCTGCCTCCCTGGAGATGGCAACCATCCGCAAGAAACAAGGGGAGGAACTGGTGGGTTTCCAGAGAGTGAGATGAATGAGTGCTCTGCATTTTAAATTTGATTGTTTATTCATGATATGGATTATGTAAAGTCTTTTAAGTGTAAGAATCCAAATGATTTTGTGTGAGCTATTGTGATCACCCTTTGTGTGTCGTCTGTCATCCATCGTCAACAATTTGCCTTAAACAACATCTTCTCTGAAACAGCTAGACAGAATTTGATTAAACTTTACAAGGATGATACTTGGGTGAACCTTCACAAAGTTGCTAAAATCCATGTAGATCACTATCTCAAATTATTGCCCTTGAAGTATAAAAAATGTCACATTTAACTTTTACATTCTAGCAGCCACATTTATAAAGCAATCTTGATCAGATGTATACATAATGATAATAAACCAAGGATTATTATGCCTTGTTTGGAAGTTATGGTCCATGATACTTAAGGTTGCCTTTAGAGCAGTGGTACTCATGTGAGTGATATAGGGCCATCATAGCCCTATTGCTTTAATTAGCATCTTTATCTTTTTGTTGCAAAATGTAATTCCATAAACTTTCATTGTTGCAAATTGTACCAAGCCAATGAATTGCTGATATTTACTGTCCACTGTACTGAACTGAAGTTATTTAGCTGTAAAAATGTTGGCGGTTGGTGAGACAAATATTTGTGTCAGCAGAATAAAATTGGTTAACAGTAATTGTTTAAGCAATGAGGTTTGGTACCAATAGCTAAGATAGAGAAAATGGTAGCATGAGGACATACTGAAAAAAAAGGGATTAAGAAATGTAATTAAATGGAATTTTCTTTTTTTTACAGGGGATGCATATTTTCTCATCCTACTACGGCGTCCATGGGATAAGTGGCATCAAAGATATGGTATAGTTCTTTTTTGTGTGTGAGCATATACATATTTGTTTTGCCAATGATTATTGGGGCTTTTCCAGCAGAGTGGTTGAAATACTGACTTACTTTATCTTAGAGATGGCTAGTGATAGGTTAATGGTTCTGCCAGGATGCTCTTGGTCACAATAAGAATAATAGCAAAAAACCTTTTTTTTTTGAAAACTGCATTGTATTACCCTGTATTTAAAATAGTTAACTGCGTCACATTGAATCCTGACAGTGATATTTCCAGGTCTGGCCTTATCCGACTGTAATAAAATGTTTTTAAATATCTTATTAAATTTGTTATGATGGACAATGAGTCATTCCAGGAGCCAATTTCCTTCCTATGACATTTGGTGAAAATATGATAAGTGTGTTCTAGTTTCTGTTTATTAAAATTCAAGTTTTCACATAGTCAGCAAGTCATTATGATCTAAAAAGACAACAACGAAACATTTATGTAATCATACTTTATGAATACACACATTGCAGTCGCCAGCAGACCTGTGTGGTAAGATAGAGAAGGGAGACGAGGTGATCCAGGTCAACCATCAGACTGTGGTGAGTAAGGATTGATACCATTGCTATTGTTGCATAATAATATAATATATAAAAGTCCCAGTGCAGTTTAGCTTAAAATTTACAAGTGTAAAATATAGTTAAGCATATTTCGTAAGGGCAAAGGCTGAAATGATGCTTAGTCAACTTCTTAATGCCCCCCCCCCTGCCCCCCCCCTGGAATGTTAAGTTGTTCAGACAGGGCACTATATGCTTATCTAGTGAAAAAAGTAGGCGGAGGGTGTTCTGAAACCCACTGTGCTGTAAGAACTAAGATGTCTCTGCATACCTGGGGTCTTTCAGAAGATTGTGGACTTTTGTCAAAACCAGTGACTTGGAAACATGTGCGCCATGCGCCATAGTCCCATTAAAATTGAAAATGTCCCATTGTTTTCACATTCCCATGCCCCATTTGTCTCTTTTGCTTCAAACCCAATTGAGTATAAAATGCATTGAATCATACTAGTCCGTCTTGCTTTTTTTTTCTCGTATCGAAATACATTAATGATTAAGTACGAATCGCATTTTTTCCGAGTAAGCGGTATATTCACAGACGCTTATTAAGGTAAGATATCATATGGGCAACTGAACTGGATGCTTATTAAACCATAAAGAATGACGCAATTGGAATACTCAGTTAATATCTCGGAAAAGCTTGTCCGAGATATTACATTTAATTTCGTATCAATAGACGCATTGACTATTATCTGAAAAGATCAAGAATGCCTCCCAAAATAAAAATTAAAAGGTCCGAACGACATAGGTCATTTCATCGTCATTTCATCGTTTTTGGGCTTACAGTCCAGAAATAAAATGAAAACTGTAAATGATAATAATGAAATGGCGTCAAGTGCTGATTTATTGCAGTCTCCCTCTCATGGAAGTTACGAACCCTGCTTCACTCCCCCCTCGAGAAGTTTCGACTGATTCATTGACACAATCTTCCCCTCGCCCTCAAGATACCTCGATACCTACCAGTAACACCATGCAAATATAAGTCTAGAAAAATATGAGAAAGTGGAACTAAGATTAAGGAGCTGAACTTTTAGTTTAAAACTTTTAATCAGGCCTATGTTTTATTTAAACAGCTTTATTTTATAGTTGCTTCAGCTAATTGAAGATACTGTTCTGTATAAACAAGGATATGTGAAAAAATCTTATTTACCTAATATTAGTACATATGTTCTGAAACAAAATAAAAGTTGATGTTTAACAGTTTCATTTTTAACCCTCTAAAATTTGTCACATCAATAATTCAAAATGTCCCATTAGATTTGAAAATGTCCCATTGATTTTAGCAAATGATGGGCCATAGTCCCATTGAAAAAAATTCTTTCCAAGTCACTGGTCAAAACTTGAAGAAATTTTGATACACTGTAGCAGAAGAGGTTTGATGAATATCCATGGACCTCTAAATAACCTTATTAATATAAATTTCAGGTTGATATCATTGTGAGCTAAATATAATGGGAGGAAGCTACAGCTTACTATTTTTTTTCTAATCTTTTGCATAAATAGTCATTTTTCGAGGTCTTTTGGGGATCAAATTCACATAAAGGCTTTTACAATGTAGGTGCATTTGGATTTAGATTGAACAATTATAAGATACTGGGACTTTAATACCACAGTAGAGTTTGTGATACCCATGACATCTGTATTGCCATGTGGATGTTAATACCACTGTAAAGTGAACGAAACAGTAAAAGGTTTACTTAACATGTTTTGGTAGGATGTTAGCAGGAGTTGCTAATTATTTGTAAGCATTACAGTAGACTTCTTACACTGCTTTTGTCCTTTGCATTTTCATTTTGGTTACTTTGGTGATGCCCATAGGGACAGACATTGAAAAATACACCAGCTAGGAACACTCTGTCATGAGACCTACCCGAACTAACCTTTAAGATTGAAATATGATGAGTACTTAAAAACTAGGTTAAATAAAACAATAAACAAGGTTGTACAATTGCTAAAATAATCACTCACCCTTCTCAAATTTGAGATACTAAATTCAAGAAAAATACAAGGAAATTTTCTTGTTTTTTTTCACTTTCTTTGCACTAATTTTCATTCACTCTGGCAAGCAAGCAAGTGGAATTTCACACCACTGACTTATTTTGTCAAAGGAAGTTCAATTTTTAGCTTGACTATTCGAAGAATAGTGAGAGCTATCCTACTCACCCTGGCTTCGGCATCGCTGTAACACTCAAGGTTAAGGTTTTACGTGCAAGTTTTTCTATCTTATTCTTTACAACCACATAAGGTATTCACTTGAAACTTTACAAATGTATTTTTGATCATAATTGTGGGTCACTGACCAAGACCCATAACTCTAGCATGGAATTTTACTGTATTATTCCCCTTTCAATCTCCACAACCACCGAAGGTATTCACTTGAAACTTCACAAATGTCTTCTGGGTCATAATCATACACCACTTACCAAGACCTATAACTCTAGCATGGATTTTTACTGAATTATTCCCCTTTGTGAACTGAGAAACTCCTGGGTAATATTATGAGTGCAAATTAAATCTCCACAACCACCAAAGGTATTCACTTGAAACATTACAAATGTATTTAGGGTCATAACTGTAGCTCACTGACCAAGACCCATAACTGTAGCATGGATTTAAACAGTATTATTCCCCTTTGTGACCATATAAAACTACACAAAATATATTTCAAAGTCATGTTATTGCTTTGATAAATTGTATACTTGTTTAGCAAGATAAATTCAATGAGTAGAAATGAGCAGACACTATCATGTATTTTGACAGATATATGGCCCTTGAAAGATTCAGCACGGCTTTTTTTATACTATAAAGCACTGAGAATAGTCAAGAGCGCTGTCTCCCTGACAGCTCTTGTTATCTTCAAGTTCAAGCATATTTTGTTAAATTATTGTATAAGTTCAAATGTTTTCTCATTGAAGCCTTAAAAAGCTTCAGCCAATTAGCATTCTAGTTTTATTTGCTCTCCATAGGTTGGCTGGCAGTTAAAGAAGCTAGTGAACACCCTGAAAGAGAAACCAAAGGAGGTGGTCCTTCTGTTGAAGAAGCGTCCACGTCACATCAGTCCGTACGGACAGATGCCCAACAAGAAGAAGCAGAACTTGATCAATAAGCATGCAGTTCAAGCCTCCACACTCCCCAAGTCACTGAAAAAGCTGCGATCCAGGGACGGGGAACCAAACAAATTGCGACCATCGCTGCAGGAATTTGTGAATTCTGTGCCAAATGCTGGAGATGAATTGTATTCCCCAAAGTAAGTTTGCATTTGCTGGTAATACCTATAGCTTTGTCATACACTTCTGTGTTCCCATTAAGATTTGAAAATGGGGGTTAAATGCATGCTTTTTATGAATTTTGTTAATCTGTTATTCTGAAAGAGATTTGTAGCAAACTCTTAAAACCCAGTGGGTACTGAAGAACATTTTGGGGGTAAAATACCATCATATGGGGTATTTGGGAACACTGACACTAAGCATGTTTTTGCTTTTTAGCTCGACTATTCGAAGAATATGAGCGCTATTGTAGTCCCCCTGGCGTTGGTGTTGGCGTTGCAGCTTTTGGTTAAAGTTTTGCATGCAAGTTACTATCAACCTTATAGCTCAATAACCATTTATGGTATTGACTTGAAAGTTTATAAATATGTTCAGGGGCATCAGACAACCAAGGTAGATAACTCTTGACTGAATTTAATGTGAATTATGGCCCCTTTTTAACTTAGAAATTTTGGTTAAAGTTTTGCATGCAATAGAAAATTTGGTTTAAGTTTTGTGCAAGCTACTATCCAGTTTGTATCACAATAACCATTCATTGTATTGACTTGAAAGTTTATGAATATGTTTAAGGCCATCATACAACCAAGGTAGATAACTCTTGATTGAATATATAACAAATTATGGCACCTTTTTAACTTAGAAATTTTGGTTAAAGTTTTGCATGCAATATACTCTCATGCTTATATCTCAGTATCCAGGCATGCAAATGATTTTAAACATCTTTAATATGTTTAGGGGTATCATAATTTATGGTAGATAACTCTTGATAGAATATGTTACAAATTATGGCCCCTTGTAAACTTAGAAATTTGGTTAAAGTTTTGCATGTAAGGTACTTTCATGCTAATTTCTCAATATCCAGGCATGCAAATGATTTTAAACATCTTTAATATGTTTAGGGGTATCACACTTTCATGGTAGATAACTCTTGATAGAATATGTTACAAATTATGGCCCTTTTTAACTTAGAAATTTTGGTTAAAGTTTTGCATGTAAGGTACTTTCATGCTAATATCTCAGTATCCAGGCATGCAAATGATTTTAAACACCTTTAATATGTTTAGGGGTATCATACTTTCATGGTAGATAACTCTTGATAGAATATGTTACAAATTATGGCCCCTTTTTAACTTAGAAATTTTGGTTAAAGTTTTGCATGCAAGGTACTTTCATGCTTATTAAATATTTCAGAGTCCAGGCATGGGATTGATTTGAAATATCGTTTAGGGGTATCATACTATAAAGGAAGATAACACTTGATAGAATTTATTAAAAATTATGGCCTCCTTTTAGCTAAGAATTTTGGTTAAATTTTTGCATTCAAGCTACTATCCAGCTTATATCTCAGAAATTGCTTGTGGAATTGACTAGAAGGTTAAGGAGTGTCTTCAGGGGCATCAGAAAACCAAGGAGGATAACTTTTGGACTGAATTTTATGCAAATTATGGCCCTTTTCTAACTTGGATTTTTGGTTAAAGTTTTGCATGCACAGTGTTATTATGTTTATGTCTCAGTAACTAGGCATGGGATTGATTTTAAGCTTCATAAAAATATTAAGGGGTATCAGACTATGAAGGTTTATCATTTTTGACTATTATTATGTACAGGGTATGTGAAGGGCAAGAATTGAAATAGATTTCATTCGATTTACCAACAAGCGTTTTGAGTTTGTTGTTATTAGTTTTTGCTTACTTTAGATTAACCAAATATGGCAGAGGGCTCAAAATTGAATTCATACCACATCTATTTGAAAGGTTATGTAGAATATTAAATTTGGAATTAAAAAAAAAAATTTAAAAAAAAAGCTTACAAACTCTTCTTTCGATTTATTAGTTAAACTTTTTAAAAACCACAACATTTCTTTCTGTAATAATGTTCACAAAGAATATCATATTGGTTATCCATGAATAATGTCAAAGTCTTTCTACTTGTTCTAAAGGATTTCATATCAGCCATGTTTCAGTGAAAGTATTAGTAAGTCATATTGACATATTATTAGCAGATATAAATTGAAATCCAGCTATCAAGGACATTTTAAGTTTGATGCTGAGGTTGTTGAATTTTAGCAAGGGAAATAACTCTCTCACACATTACAGACTCCATGAGGCAGTATACTAACACATTATTAATGTCTGTAGATTGGAAAGATCTATGTTAGAGGATTCAAGTTAATATTCAAACAGGAAATTATTATATTAGGATCTGGTAAAGATTTCTATAGGAATTTTATGATGGGGCTCGGGGATAGCAAGTAAGTACAGAGATGCTCATAATGATTTTTTGCAGAATGTGGTCATCATATTCTACAAATTTCCAAATTTGTAGTGATAACAAATTATAGATTATCTTAATTTAAATAAAATCTGAGGTTGAGGTTTTCATGAAATGCAGGTCAGGTCATTATTGGAGTGTGCTCATGACAATCTTAGGAAAGTTTTCTTTATGTATTTCTTGTGGTTGTCTATCTGTGTTTTATATTTTTAGGGATTTGAATTTAATTCATACTTCTGTTGCATAACAGGAGCCTTCAGCAGTGGGAGAGGGAGAGAGCTCTGGTTAAATATGATAAAGTGTGGGTATGATCAAGCATCTAGAAGATGTTGTTCAGTCAAATGTGATAGCCTCATATAATATGGTGCAGGACTAACCTGTGACTGATATGTGAGGAAGTCTGCATAATATCTAAAAGTATCCACACTAACATAGACCTATTATCACCAAAGTCATCAACAAATTTGGTTTATATGTTCATGAGCCCAATATGGATTTTGAAAAATCCATTGGAATTTTGGCCAAGGAATATACAGTCACAAAGTCTCCTTACATTTGGCTTGTGACATAATCTTGGCCAAGATGTACACATTCACAAATTCCCAGTTATATTTGACATGTGACAATATATTTGCTAAGGTGTATTTGAGTCACATATTCCCAGTTTCATTTGGCATGTGACAATATCTTGGCAAAGTGTACAAAGTCACAAAGTCCGAGAAACATTTGGCATGTGACAATATCTTGGCAATGTGTACACAGTCACAAAGTCCCAGTAACATTTGGCATGTGACAATATCTTGGCAATGTATACAGTCATAAAGTCCCAGAAACATTTGGCATGTGACAATATCTTGGCAATGTGTACACAGTCACAAAGTCCCAGTAACATTTGGCATGTGACATTATCTTGGCAATGTGTACACAGTCACTAAGTCCCAGTAACATTTGGCATGTGACAATATCTTGGCAATGTGTACACAGTCACTAAGTCCCAGAAACATTTGGCATGTGACAATATCTTGGCAATGTGTACACAGTCACAAAGTCCCAGCTACATTTGGCATGTGACAATATCTTGGCAATGTGTACACAGTCACAAAGTCCCAGCTACATTTGGCATGTGACAATATCTTGGCAAAGTGTACACAGTCACAAAGTCCCAGCTACATTTGGCATGTATTATTATCTTGGCAATGTGTACACAGTCACAAAGTGTCAGCTAGATTTGGCATGTGACAAAATCTTGGTAATGTATACACAGTCACAAAGTCCCAGTTACATTTTGCCTGTGACAATATCAGAGTGTACACAGTCTCAAAGTCCCAGCTACATTTGGCATGTATTATTATCTTGGCAAAGTGTACACAGTCATAAAGTCCCAGCTACATTTGGCATGTATTATTATCTTGGCATAGTGTACACAGTCATAAAGTCCCAGCTACATTTGGCATGTATTATCTGGCAAGTGTCACAGTCATAAAGTCCCAGCTACATTTGGCATGTATTATTATCTTGGCAAAGTGTACACAGTCATAAAGTCCCAGCTACATTTGGCATGTGACACTATCTTGGCCAAGTGTACACAGTTACAAAGTCTCAGTTAGATTAGAGTTAATCTACTTGATATGTAGGACATTTTTAAAAAGACAAACAATACCCATTAAGATAATTCATTGGTTTCGGTCAACAAGTGGTAAGGACATTAAATTTTGTCCTAAGATTGTGAGGTGGTTGGTGTTTGGCACTCAGTAGATAAGGAGTTTTCTAGGATAACGTGACTAGATATGGTGTTAATGCCACTTTCTTTGCTTTTTCAATGAAGTTATTCTATGCTTCACCCATGTGACTGAAAAAAAAAATGGGTGCAGAAGTATTATTTCCTCGTTCATGAACTAGTATCATGAAGTTTATTCATAGTCACTTTGTTTGCATAAAATGTCTTCCGTATAGCACACATCTCTCTTTTGTGTTTCCTCTTGTTTACCTAAGCAGTTTGTATGAATAAAAGTATGCCCAGGAGTAACATTGTTTCCAATGAACGAAAGTGACAATGAGTAAAGCTTGATATGTTAGTGTAATATATCAGTACTTACTATATTATAAATGCCAAAATTTGCTTATATTATAAGATGAATCAAAAGAGTGATATGTATGAAGATACTAAGCATTATTTGGCATGGTATATTTAATGTAAGATTTTGCTGAAATGTTAAGACATATTAAAGCAAAATGTGGTATTACATAAGCTGGACAGGTTTCATTTGCTACTGACAGCTGTACCTGTATTGTATTGTACTGCATATTGCTATATCAGAAGTAGCCTGCCAGTACACAGCCTTACATATAACTGGGATACAGTTGTAATGATGGTTAACTCCAGCATGTCAACAACATTACCATCAAAATAAAGTGAAGCTGTATATAACATAATTACAATGTACCGTATGTGGTGTATTTTGTATGAGGCATGGTACATCAAGATGCTAAAGAGTTAAATATTCTTGTTTATTAGGTCCCATTTTGTCCTGTGCTTACACTATTTGTAAATACCTGTAACATATTTGTTTTACCTGCTGTAAGCAGAGATGACAAATAGGGATCACTTTTCCTTCGTCTGTCCGTCTGTCTGTCTGTCACACTTTTTAGCTCACCTTAGCACTTGTGCTCAGGGTGAGCTTTTGTGACCGCTTAATTTTGTCCGTCGTGCATCGTCTGTCATCCGTCGTCAACAATTGTTTTTGAACTCTCTAGAGGCCACAGTTTTAGCCCAATCTTCATTAGATTTGGTCAGGGTGTTTGTCTACTTGATATCTTGGATGAGTTCAAAATTGGGTCATGTGGGGTCAAAAAATAGGTCACCAGGTCAAATCTTAGAAAAACCTTGTGAACACTCTAGAGGCCACATTTTTAGCCCAATCTTCATTTGATTTGATAAGGGTGTTTGTCTACATGATACCTTAAATGAGTTCTAAAAAGGGGTCATGTGGGGTCAAAAACTAGATCACCAGGTCAAATTTTAGAAAATCCTTGTGAACACTCTAGAAGCCCCAGTTTTAGCCTAATCTTCATTAGATTTAGTCAGGATGTTTGTCTACATGATATCTTGGATGAGTTCGAAAATGGGTCATGTGGGGTCAAAAACTAGGTCAATATTCAAATATTAGAAAATCCTTGTGAACACTCTAGAGGTCACATTTTTTTGGTCAGGATGTTTGTCTTCATGATTTCTTGGATGAGTTCGAAAATGGGTCATGTGGGGTCAAAAACTAGGTCACCAGGTCATATCTTAGAAAAACCTTGTGAACACTCTAGAGGCCACATTTTCTTCATTAGATTTGGTCAGGGTGTTTGTCTACATGATACCTCCAGTGAGTTTGTAAATGGGTCATGTGGGGTCAAAAACTAGGTCACCAGGTCAAATACTAAGTCAAATGTTAGAAAAACACTTTAGATGCCACATTTTTTGTCATCATGCCTAACACAGCAATCTTACTCAGGTGAGCGACACAGGGCCATCTTGGCCCTCTTGTTTCTGTCACACTTCAGCAGGTGACACACATGTTCCGAAGAATACTTTGGTGTAATCTTTATAATTTTTGTAAGATTTATATATAAAATCGAAATGTGATTATCAAATAACTACAATGGGGGTATGTTGTGATCATTGACTGACCTGGTTCACACAAAAAGAAAACCACATGGGCTTGCTTGTGAATCTGTTTGTAAGTAGTTGAACTAGTTATAAAATGAATGTTGTTTGCACAATCATAAAAGGTGTTTAGCAGAAGAATGAATAATATTCAGGGATGATTATAACTGAATAAAGTACTGAGTGAGGGAAGTTTTGCAGATAACACACTTGGTAACTGTAGAATTTCTCTCTCTGTTCAGCTTCCTAATTTACATATTAATCAAACCCAGTAGATTATAAAATATCCTGTATTTAGTCACATTATTGAGATAAAAGCAAAGAGAACATGCTTTTAGTGTCGCCTGTTGTAAGCAGAGGGGAAACACATGGGGATCACTTCTTCATTGTCTGTCTGTCAATCTGTTTGTCACACTTTGTCACACTTTTTTAATCACGCTTCCTTTAGCAAGTGACACATGTGATTAAGGAACACTTCTTGTCTTAAATTTGAACATAGTACTTCAGGTACATTACTCATTCAATGTCTTTAGAAATAATTAAATTGTAAAATTATATAGGTGCTCGTAGACAGTTGCAAAATCTATACAAAGCTCTTAATTAATTCAGAGTAAAAACTCTCTGACCTTTTATGAAAAAAATGTCCAAGATTACTGCACAAGTCGCCAATACTTGTGTCAAACCGCAGTCATCAATATTCATTTAAAAATGGAGAAGTTGCCAATACTTGTGCAGAAGTCACCAATACTCATGAAAAACTGCATAAGTCGCCAATTTCCCTGCAAAATTGCAGAGTCGCCAATATTTGTGCAAAACCACAGAAGTTGCCAATACTAGTGCAAAACTGCAGAAGTCGCCAATACTCCTGCAAAACCGCAGAAGTCATCAATACTAGTGCAAAACTGCAGAAGTCTTCAATATTAGTGCAAAACTGCAGAAGTCTTCAATACTAGTGCAAAACCACAGAAGTTGCCAATACTAGTGCAAAACTGCAGAAGTCGCCAATACTCCTGCAAAAACGCAGAAGTCACCATGCAATACTCGTACAAAAACACAGAAGTCACAAGTACTCCTGTAAAAACGCAGAAGTCGCCAATACCGTGCAAAACAACAGAAGTTGCTAATACTCTCACAAAACTTGTATAAAAAAAGTCGACTTTTGTTTAAAAAATAAAAAGCGGCTCATACAAGTAATGTGACTGAAGCATTTCTGGAGCTTGTTATCTTGATAAAGCGCCTCCATTTCTACATATAGACCTTTATTGGTGTGGGTTTGAATCCAGGGTCTTGTCACTCTGATTGTCATATGAGGACGCCTTCCATTTGGCTTATGTTGGATCAGTGCTTCTACCTGGGGGTACGCCCATGCTTATCCTTCACTTTGGTGAATTTGATATTGCTAAGAAACAGAAATACTGTCACAGTGAAGTTAACTGCAATACCATTAATGAAGTTGCCATCAGCATCAGCATGTAAAACCTTTTGTGATAGAAACTGATCAGTATGATTATCCTTTATCATTTGCTGTAATTCCCATTCTTGAAACTGCATATAACCTCCCCTTGTAAATTGTCAAAAGCTTAAAAAGGTTTGAACAAAGTGAAAACTTAAAATTGATACAGCTTTGATTATGTGTTCGAACTTTCAACAACTTGTTGATCTTGGCAGGGGCATTTATTAATCTGATTCATATTAGAAATATGTTTACATCATGTTAGATTCAGTTTTGGCAGTCATTCAGGAGTTAATGAAAAACTTTTATCACACCAGTCATACTGCTGATCACTTCCTGGTTATCATGTTTTGATTGTTGAATCTATATTTGTATGGGGTACCTTATAATTATTATATTTTTATCCTGTATTTGTAATTTAGCTGTATGGAGAACACAGAGGAGAGAGAGAGAGAGAGAGAGAGAGCAAAAAGGATGATTGTGGAGAAATATTTAGTAAGTTTTGAATTCAGATAACTCTGACATCCAATTTTCATGTTTTAATCATGCATGACTACCTTGCTCTTCCTTCCTTGTGAGGAGAGCGATACAGAAGTTCACCGTCACATTTGTTTTAATCTGTGTTTGTTCAGGAGCATGTTAGGTATGATTCATGGAGGTATAGGAGTTTTGTAAGTATTTTGACCCTTTACTTCATGTAGACTCATTTTGATGCATAGGCAAACAAAGCAGACTCAGATCAGACACTTCCTTTAGGAGCTATCTAATCAGGGTCTCCTCTGTTTGCTCATACAATGTTGTAGCTCAGTTTCTACTAAGTCATTTGTGGCAAGTAAAAATCCATTGTTTTATAAACCATTTAAAGATCAATCAATTACATTATTTAACCCTTTACCTCATGTAGATTTGTTTTGACACATTGGTAAACAGAGCAGACTCAGATCGGTCAACATCCTTCAGGAGCTGTCTGATCAGGGTCTCCTCTGTTTGCTCATAAAATATTGTTGCACAGATTCTATACAGTCTGCACAGCAAAGAAATATTCCACTGAAATTTCAACTTGCAAAATTTACATTCACTTGCAATTTTAATTTCATGGATTGTATATATATTACAAAGGCAAAAGAATCATTTTCTTCTCATTGTGAGTTATTGTGCCCGAGTTAAATTATTAATTATAATTTAGTACAGCTTATAATAATTGTCAATTTATCAACACTGTCTGATTATTTGATTATTTATTACTGTTATTCTTATTTTCTAAAAAGGTAAAAAAAAGTGTAATGCTTTGATATTTTGTTCATTACATATCGGCTGCATACAGTCTGTGTGCTGTATGTAGTTATTGTGTAATCACTAGCATATGAAAACATTGGGTGTTAGTCAAACAGGTGTGAGTATGTTTAAATTATGGCTCCTTGTTAAAGATTTAAGAAAACACAATGCCAATTTGATTGGATTCAAAGCTTTGCACTCGTAAAAAAATGCGAGCAGAAAAGAACTCGCAAATTTCATCTCTCACTCGCATTTTGCGAATTTCAAGCTCTGCTTAATCTTATTATAGGTAGGGAAATCAACAGTTCTTATTCAATTTAAAGGTACCAGCTAAGTTGCTGCCCATTAAAAAAAAATCAGTGACCTTATATATATAAGGTTGTTGATTTTTTATGGTTTTTAGCTCACATGAGCACAACGTGCTCAAGGTGAGCTTTTCTGATCGCCTTTTGTCCGGCGTCCGGCGTCCGGCGTCCGTGCGTCCGGCGTCAACAATTGCTTCAAACAACATCTCCTCCTAAACGGCTTGGCCAATTTGAAAAATATTTTGCAGGAATGTTCCTTGGATGAAGCTCTACTAAAGTTGTATAAATGGTTCTGGTCCATTGCATAATTAGGTCACAGGAGCTAAAAATAGATTATAAAAATGCAAACTTTAAAAATCTTCTTCTGCAAAACTGCAGGGTCTAGAGCTTAGATATTTAATGTGAAGCATTGTCTAGTGGGAGCCTACCAAGATTGTACAAATCATAGCCCAATGGTGATAAATGCCCCCCGCACCAGGGGTCACTTGTTTTACATAGAGTTATATAGGAAAATCTTAAAAAATCTTCTTCTATGAATCAATAAGGCCTAGAGCTTAGATATTTGGTATGTAGCATCATCTTATGGGCCACTACCAAGATTGTACAAATCATAGCCCAATGGTGATAAATGACCCCGCACCAGGGGTCACTTGTTTTACATAGAGTTATATAGAAAAATCTTAAAAAATCTTCTTCCATGAATCCATAAGGCCTAGAGCTTAGATATTTGGTATGAAGCATCATCTTATGGGCCACTACCAAGATTGTACAAATCATAGCCCTATGGTGATAAATGACCCCGCACCAGGGGTCACTTGTTTTACATAGAGTTATATAGAAAAATCTTAAAAAATCTTCTTCTATGAGTCAATAAGGCCTAGAGCTAAGATTTTTGGTATGTAGTAGCATCTAATGGTTCATTACAAAGATTTTCAAAGTCTTGGCCCTACGGTGATAAATGACCCTGCACCCAAGTCTTCTCTGAAACCATATGGCCCATTGCTTAGATATTTGGTGTGTAGTATTGTCAGGGGTAAAATGTTTTAGATTAAGTTATATCAGAATCCTTGTCTGTTTAAAAACCTTGACATCAGTTGAAGCAATGGTACTCAGGTGAGCGATTCAGGGCCATCATGGCCCTCTTGTTTTTAATGCGGCAGTATTTTGGTCAAATCAATTTACTAGATACTTTTGATTCAATTAACCTCTTACCTCACAATTATACCTCACTTGGTTATCACAAATCAGTGACCTTTACAACCAGTTTAAAAACCAGGCCTGGAGTTCTCAAGAATAGATATATTACTAAGCATGATTTTTGGGCCATTGGATTATATTATGAGATTTGAGTATGATATTTGAAGTTGTACCTGAGACAAGACTTGAGTGTTTATTTTAAGATCTTGAGGCCAGATCAGCCTGTAAATTACTTGCAATTTTATATGATTTTATACTGTTTGTTCCTTATAAGAGCCTCTTAGAGGAAAAGGTGATAGTGATACTTTAAAACTAGTAAAAAAAGCTTTGTGTCTGAACTTGTGTCAATTTTGTTGACAGATGGTATTGAGAAATGAAAATTCTTTTAATGTTTGTTTCTCAGTAATTGTTTCAAGTTAAACCTTTTCAGACCTAGTTAGATCAATCAAACGTTTTAATAGTAATTCATATACACATGAAGGTCATGCTACAGAATCAGTTTTTTTCAACAAAACAAATACTTTGATTATTATGTACAGGAAAGATTTTGTTGTTACTTAAGATCAGAAGAATTACTTGCAACAGCAATTGTTTCAGTTAGCTGAATCATCATTTTGATTATAGACAGATTTTGTTGATATGGACTCTTTTTGGCAACTCACATTTTTATGTCCCCGAAGGTGGGCATATAGTAATCACATCGTCTGTCCGTCTGTCCAGATCTCATTCTGCTCCATAACTCTGACATTCCTTCATGGATTTTTAGCTCACCTGAGCAAAGCTCAGGGTGAGCTATTGTGATTCCGTGAGCGTCCGTCGTGCGTCGTGCGGCGTCAACAATTTTTAGTGTTTACACTCTATCACCTTTATTTCTTAAGCAATCATCTTCGAACTTTAAGACAATGTTTATGACCATAATGTCTCAATTGAGTTTGATTATGGCTGAGATCCGTCAATTAGGTCAGGAGTTATGCCCCTTTTAATATTAAAAAAATGCCATATTTCACGTTGTTTACACTCTAGCATCTTCATCTTTTGAGCAATCCTCTTTAAACTTTATGGCAATGCTTATGACCATAAGGTCTCGATTGAGTTCGATTATGGCTGAGATCATATTAGGTCAGGAGTAGCCCCTTTTAATATAAAAAATGCCAATTTCACGTTGTTTACACTCTAGCATCTTCATCTTTTGAGCAATCATCTTCAAACTTTATTACAATGCTTATGACCATAAGCTCACAATCAGGTTTAATTATAACTGATATTGACTTGTAAATTCAGGAGTTATGCCCATTTCACCATAAAAAAAAGCCAGATTTCACTTTTACACTCGAGCATCTTTATTTCTTAAGCAATCATCTTTCTCAGGTGAGCGACCAAGGGCCATCTTGGCCCTCTTGTAAAATTACTTGGCAGAAATGTTCACCATCATGAGACAATGTGTTGCGCGCAATCCCCAGGTCTGTAGCTTCAAGGTCAAGGTCACTTTTAGAGTTCAAAGGGTTTGTTTTTTGTATCCCCTCCATCTTTGTCACTCCTAAACAGATTTTGATTTTTTTGCATAAATGTGCACTGTAATGATACAATGTGTTTTGTACAATACCAGGGTTCATAGCTGAAACATCATGATTACACTAAGAGGTAAGTGTCATAAGCCCTGCTTTTGCATTGGTTTGTCCTCCGTCTGTCCAGAAATTGGGATGATGTGATAACTTAAAAACCATATTATAAGCTAGCTCAGTGAAACTTGGTATATGAAGGCAATATGGAGATTATGCACCTCACTTTGATATGTTTCTTGGATAAAAATACTGGTTGTTATGGTAATGGAAATAATCAAAATATGCACGACCAGTAGAGGACTTATGGTTTAATTATGCATATGATTCTAGCTATTGGGTATTTTGTACATGAATGCCGTAGTGATTTCTCTGTTAAAAATGTCAGGGAAAAGACAATTGAAATGTCAAGAAATTTTTCACAAAACCATGAATATGCACTTTGGGGGCACTAGTGAGTGAGTCACAGTCCCCAGTGGCCAAGTAGATAGAGTATCTACCTCAGGAGTGAGAGGTTGTGGGTTTGATCCCTGGGTATGACATACCAAAGTAGTTAAAAATGATTCTGGTATAGCTCTCTTGCTTGGCATATAAGGGTAGTTCAAGGCTGCTTGGCCAGGTGTCATTATAATGTGACTGGATGTGGTATCATGTCAAATGTCTACAGTGCGAAACTGTAGTGTGGCACTTAATATATCTGCCTCAAGTAGACATAGTCTCTAAATAACTGAAATACTGTCAGTGGGATGTTAAACCCTACAAAACAAACAAACAACAAATTAGTGAGTCAGCATTGAACTGGGGTTGTGATGATATGCATTTGATAAACCTGTATGAATATATTGGACAATCCTTAGATTTATCTTTTAACCATGAAACAAAACTTTCAAGATATTTTATATCAGCTATGCTTCTGATTGTAGAAGCATGCTGGTTGTGGAATTCAGAATATACGACAAGACTTGGATATAAGGAATACAGAATGATATATTGAACACTTGAGTGCAAGAATGTTTAGCTCGACTATTCGAAGAATATGAGCTATTGTAGTCACCCTTGCATCTGAGGTGGCATTTCAGCTTTTGGTTCAAGTTTTGCATGCAAGTTACTATCAACCTTATATCTCAATAACCAAGACTTGAAAGTTTATAAATATGTTCAGGGGCATCAGACAACCAAGGAAGATAACTCTTGACTGAATTTAATATAGATCATGGCCCCTTTTTAACTTTGAAATTTTGGTTAAAGTTTTGCATGCAATAGAAAATTTGGTTAAAGTTTTGCATGCAAGCTACTATCTAGCTTGTATCTCAGTAAACATTTATGGTATTGACTTGAAAGTTTATGAATATGTTTAGGGGTATCAGACAACCAAGATAAGTAACTCTTGGTGGAATATATTACAAATTATGGCCCCCTTTTTAACTTAGAAATTTTGGTAAAAATATTGCATGCAAGGTACTTTCATGCTTATATCTCAGAGTCCAGGCATAGGATTAATTTGAAACATCTTTAATATGTCAAGGGTATCATTCTATCAAGGAAGATAACACTTAATGGAATATATTACAAATTATGGCCCCCTTTTAACTTACAAATTTTGGTTAAAGTTTTGCATGCAAGGAATTTCATGCTTTTATTAGCTCACCTGAGCATAGCTCAGGGTGAGCTTTTGGGATACTTGATTGTCCGTCGTCCGTCAACAATTTGATGTTTACACACTAGAGGCCACAATTTTGATCCAATCTTCCTCAAACTTGGTCAGAATGTTTGTCTTGATGATATCTTGAACCCTTTCGAAAATGGGTCAGGTTGGATCAAAAAGTAGGTCAGTAGGTCAAATCTTAGAAAAATCTTGTCGTCCGTCAACAATTTTGATGTTTACACACTAGAGGCCACAATTTTGATCCAATCTTCCTCAAACTTGGTCAGAATGTTTGTCTTGATGATATCTTGAACCATTTCGAAAATGGGCAGGGGACAAAAAGTAGGTCAAATCTTAGAAAAATCTTGTTACACACTAAGGCACATTTTATCCAATCTTCCTCAAATTGGTCAGAATGTTTGTCTTGATGATATCTTGAACCCTTTCGAAAATGGGCAGGGCCGGACCGAAAAGTAGGTCAATAGGTCAAATCTTAGAAAAATCTTGTTTACACACTAAAGGCCACAGTTTTGATGCAATCTTCCTCAAACTTTGGCAGAATGTTTGTCATGATGATATCTTTTGTGGATGGGGTCAGAAAATTCCTGAACATTGTTTCATCTCATCATCTTAATTCTAAAGCAATCTGTTTTGTATAGGCAATGAATGATACTTTTCTCAGGTGAGCGATCTAGGGCCATCTTGGCCCTCTTGTTTCAGTAACCAGGCATAGGTTTGATTTGAAACTTCTGTAATATGTTCAATGGTATCATGCTATAGTGGCAGATAGTTTTTGACTGAATATAATGCAGATTAGGGCCACTTTTTGACTTAAACCTTTTGGTAAATGTTTTGCATGTAAGCTACTATCCAGCTAATATCTCAGAAATTGTTTATGTTATTGACTAGAAAGCTTAAGAGTGTGTTCAGGGGCATCAGAAAACCAAGGAGGATAAATCTTAAAACTGAATTTTATACAAATTTGGATACTTGGTTAAAGTCTTGCATGTACAGTGTTATTATGCTAATGTCTCAGTAACTAGGCAGGGGATTGATTTTAGACTTCATAAACCAAGTTGGGGTGTTAAACTATCAAGGTATATGACTATTATTATATGCAGGGTATATGAAGGGAAAGACTTGATTTCAATAGATTTCATTTGATTTACCAACAAGCAATTTGAATAGTCGAGCGTGCTGTCCTCTGACAGCTTTTGTTCTTCTCTCTCTCTCTCTCTCTCTCTCTCTCTCTCTCTCTTATATATATATATAACACAAAGAATATTTTAGTTTATATTTAGTTAATTGTGATGAATTCTCCCAAAGTTCCTGTTCTTAATTTATGTACAAAATTAATCAGGGTTTGTAACAAACTAGACATATAAGTAATGGTATATAGGAACTCTTAGCTCTTTACCATTTCAGGGGCATTAAGACAATATCAATTTGAAAGAAAACTTTCTATTTTGAAGGGCTTGGTATTGAAGGAGTTACAATGCACCAAGCACTTGATTTATCCAGTTATACAATAATTGCATGTTCCTTACTGTTTTAAATGAAAATACTGAAATTCAAAATCAAAGTGTATTTCATTCTGGACTTACTGTCGATCACAAATTGATAATTGTAAACATCAAAATTAAAAATATTATTTGAATAAAATTACAAATAAATTGGATGAATCTTGTTACATCATTCTTTTTAAGTTATTAGTAATATCATTTAAGTAAGTTATTGATGATTTTTGTACATTGATGTTTACAATTATCCAAGTCTGATGTCCTATCAAAGTTTCTTTGCACTTACATGAAATGAAAGTCTGTTACCATGTGTGACTCTTATAAATATAATTGATGTTAAAAAACAAAACTCTATAAACAAAAGTTAATAATGATTATGTCCACCATGATACAGCCATAGACTGTGACAAACTGGGTCTGAAAGTTGCAGGATGGAACCAGTTGTTGGGAAGATTCTTTCATGACCCCATTGCAGATAACTGGTGCTAACCTGGCACTTTCAGAGGAATCATTAAAAAATGTAAGACTCTGTTTTGTAATGGCCATGGGCCCAAAAGAAAGAAGATTTAAGTGAAATTAATAAAAAAAAGCTATTTATGAGGCTTTAGAGGTTTCACATGCAAGTCTTGTCCTGTCCAGTTTTACACAAGAAAATGTATATTGATATAGATATATCAAGGGTTAAGGTTATGTAATGGGGATACTCATCAACCTCAATGAATGCTGTAGTTTCACTAGAAAAATAACCATAAACTGTTTTATTACAAAAGAAAATATCTTTCTAATTCCCAGAGAAACCAACGACAATGATGACAATGATGGTAATGATGGCAACGATACAGATAATGATGTGTTCCGCAGTGGCTCGGAGTCCCCCCAGTTCACATTACCGGTGCAAGTAGACCCCAAGCAGCGACGTGCCACAGTGAGCGGTGGCTCCCCCACGTTGTCGCGACCACTCCTTGTCATTGAGGACATAGACACGCCCAGTCGACCGAAGTCATTCACCATCACAGGCACTGCTGCCGACGTCACGCATGAGATCATTATCAACTCCCCATCAGGTACCTTGTTCATGAAATTTGTGTATTATACTCTGAAGGGAAAAAGAAAAACAGGTTTTAAATTATGTGGGTAAGTGTATATCGCGGGTTGAATGTGAAACTAGGCTAATTGCTCATACATATATATGCAGTTAGCCTAGTTTCTCTCTCATCCCTTGATATAGAGACACAGGAAATGCATGAAGAAGAATGATCCCTTTCAAAAGAAGTGGAACTGAACATGTGTGGTCAGATGATAAAATCTTGAATCTGGCTTCTGAGGTCATTATTGCATTTTTTTTTTTGGTTTTCATTGTTATCTCGAGAATGTACACATTGTTTAATTTACTATATATTAGTTTGCTAAAAGGTCTTGGATGTCTTCCTTTTAATCCTTTTTTTCTGTGCTGGGCACCACTAAAATCTGAACTTTGGTCAAAATTTTTGTCTATAGAGTAAAAGGATCAAACAGGCACTAATAACATTGATACTACTAATAGTAATCCACTGATAAGTGGTTGGAATTTTTATTTCAGGTGAGAACCTTGGGGACCTCCACAGACTGGCCACTGCTATGGAGAAGAGACAGGGTTACAAGACCAAGTCCACGCCACCCTCGCTGGAGTTCAGTGTGTGCAAACCCACACCCAAAATTGTCGAGCCCAAGGACTGCAGCAGCAGTAGCAAAGAGACTGAGGAAGATGATGCAGAAGCAACGCCTCGTGAGGAGGACGTGACATTTGATGCAGTTGGTTCCCCAGAACGGATGACTCAGTCCCCTGAGCGACTTCTGGACAGTTCAACAGACTCGGTACCTCCCAGTGAGAGCTCCATGGAGTCCTCCCAGACATGCACCTCCTCATTGGAGAGTTCCAGTCACTCTCCACCATTGGAGGAGAGCTCGCTCTCCAGTGAAAGGGTAAGTTACTGCATTATGGATGAGGTGAAACAGATTTGCTAGTTTTTAGCATCTTTCTTCTTTCTGTTTTTGTTTTTCATATTTTTTTCTTGCCAGAAAAAAAAACTCAATTGCAAAAGAAAAAAAAAATAAACACACACAAAAAAAACACGAAGAAAATTTACTCAATTAAGTTGAATTGAACAGCCATCTGTTTACACAGAATAGTAGTTTTATATTATTTTGAAATATATTTTCCAGAACATTGTTAAAGAAAAAAAGATTGATTGGTCAGTATAGAATATTGATGAAAATGCTGTAAAGATGTCCAACGAAATGTACATATTTTTAGCAATTGAGTTTTCTGTTTATTTTAATGGGCTTTTTCTTTCTAAGATTTTCTTGTTATTGATATTTTATCGCATGTTTTCTTTGGCTATTTGCTGATGGCTTTGAGTTGTAAGGCTTAATTAAAAGAGAATTCAGTGATAACATCATGCAGATGTGATAAGAGAGGTATAAGATCATATAATTTGGAAGAAAATGTAAATAAATTTAAAACTATATCTTTGTTTATTTAGACAGAATGGCATTGTTAGCAAATGTGCTCAAATAGTCGAATGTTCTCCAAGATATGAAATGGTTTTTGTCAAGCAAGAATTTTGTTGATTTGCATTGGTATGTTTTAGAAGTGTGTTTTAACTAATCATTAATTGTAGTTTTTATCTCAAAGGCCTCAGCAGTGTCACTCTTGAAAATCAAATCTTTTAATCTAATAAATCAATAAATACTGTAAAATCATTAATTTTCGTTGACAATAAACTATGCGGAATCTGAATTAAGTCAACTTTGTTGGTACATAATTATATTTGTGGATTCATGTTCTAGAAAACATGGGTTTTAATTAAAAAAAAAAGTTATGGGATTAATATTCGTGGATAAAGCCGTCCACGAAATCAAGGAATATCAGTCCCCACGAAAAATAGTGATTCTACAGTATGATTTATATAACTTAGGGTATCTAGGTGGCACATAGAGGAGATATCTTACCATAAAGACATTTAAATATATGAACACCGATTTGATATTTGCTATATTTCATACCCATGCATTCTCCTTTGCTCATTTGTAAATTTACCCAGTTCTGCTCTGATCCACATGCCTTACTCCTCAGAAGATAAATATCCTTGTTTGCATACCATGGATTTACCTATCTTTCTTGATACACTGGTTACATGAATTAAAAGCAATTTGAGCAATATCTTCCTCAATGCTTTCTTACAACTCTTAACCATCTTTTTCAAGGCAAGATCTATTTTATATATTGACTGACTGCAAAACTGTTCTAAGTGATTACAGAAATGGAGCAAGATGGAACAGTTTTGCGGTCAGCCTTTGTTGTGCACCATTGCAATCATTTGCATATTTATGATGACAGTATTTTTTTTTAACTGTTTCCGATGCAGGAGGAGGGGCACTGAAGTTTTGCAAGCACTTTATATTAGTCAAGACTTAAGTATTTTGCTAGTAAATATTGCAAATTTTGGTCAAATGTAATCTGAAGTTTAAGTCTGACAAATTACTTTCAGGTCTTTTTCATATAGCTTAATGAATGATAAAAATATAAAAAGTGACTTAAATTATGGTAATTAAAGCTATTCAAAATGTTATACTGCATTATGAAATCAAACTTAGAATGGACTTGATCAACTTGACAAGGAGCCTTCTGCAAATTGTATTGAGGGACGTGACATTAGGGCATGAATGAAGTCAGAGGATCCTGTGAGCAACAATTGGCAGATTAAACTGTATTTGTAAGCATGCTTTCTCTGCCTTCCTGATAGGAGAGCTCAGACTTTGCTGTATCGGAGAGCACCGTAAACCTTCCCAAAATCCCTCCCGCCATTGTGGTTCCTGAGAGTCGTAACGCTACCTTCTTCCATAGACCTCCACCAGTGCACTATGAGGTGGCTTCTGACTTTGACAGGAATCAACCTCAGCTGGTTAAAATACGCAAAATAGACTCGATTTGCATGCGTTCGGTAAGGGTCTATGTGTCAGTATATATATCCTATTATATATTTATTATCATATTCTATATCCTGCATTATCTAGGAATGTGAAATCTCCATAAAATCTACAACACTGTTTCCGCAGTCACCTGGGCCAAGCAGCCAACCTGCTTTAAGTTTCCTGGAAATACTTGCTAAAAACCTACCTCAGTTAGCAGTCACCTGGACTTAGCAGCTACTTTAATTTGTTACTGTAATTGACTGCTTAAGACAGGTCTGGCTGTGCTGTGTTTTGATTCTTTAATTTTATAAATACCACAAAACAAGAATTATTTTTCTTGAAAGGTGGGGTAGAAATGTGGAGTTTTCTTGCTTTTTCTCAAGTTTTCTCATTTTTCCTTCTTAAATATATATACTGGTATATCATTACAGGTGATTATTTGTACTATTTGAATATTTTCAGTATTATTTTTACACTCATTTTATGAGTGTCCGTCGTCCATCGTCAACAATTGCTTGTGAACACTCTAGAGGCCACAGTTCTGGCCCAATCTTCATGAAAATTGGTCAGGATGTTTGTCTACATGATATCTTAAATGAGTTCGAAATTGGGTTATGTGGGGGTCAAAAACTAGGTCACCAGGTCAAATCTTAGAAAAACCTTTTGATATGCTTTAGGCCACAGTTTTGGCCCAATCTTCATGAAAATTGGTCAGGTTTCTACATGAACTTTAATGGTTGAAAATGGTCATGGGGTAAAAACTAGTCACAGGTAAATCTGAGAAAATCCTTGTGAACACTCTAGAAGCCACAGTTTTAGCCCAATCTTCATTAGATTTGTTCAGGATGTTTGTCTACATGATATCTCGGATGGGTTCGAAAATGGGTCATGTGAGGTTAAAAACTAAGTCAGCAGGTCAAATCTGAGAAAATCCTTGTGAACACTCTAGAGGCCGCAGTTTTGGCCCAATCTTCATGAAATTTGCTCAGGGTGTTTGTCTACATAATATCTTGGATGAGTTTGAAATCAGGTCATGTGGGGTCAAAAACTAGGTCACCAGGTCAAATCTTAGAAAAACCTTGTGAACATTCTAGAGGCCACAGTTTCAGCCTAACCTTAATGTAACTTGGTCAGAATGTTTGTTTACATCAAATCTCAGATGAATTTAAAACTGGGCCACATGGGGTCAAAAAGTAGGTCACCAGGGCAAATTTTAGAAAAATCTTGTGAACACTCTAGGGGCCTACATTTTTGTACCAGTCTTCATTACACTTGATAAGAATGATGACTGCATGAATTCCCAGTTGAGTGCAAAGTCAGGTTGGACCAAAATCTAGGTCACTTAGTCAAATGTTAGAAAAACAATTTAGATGCCACATTTTTTGTCATCATGTCTAACACAGCAATCTTACTCAAGTGAGCGACACAGAGCCATCTTGGCCCTCTTGTTTAATTTTATATATGTTGTGACTTAGATGCGTTATAAGCAAGTTTATTTTCATCAATTCACATTCCAAATGTGGCAGTGAAGGTCCTTGATGTAGCGGAAAATCGCGATGAAATTATTATTATCATTATTATTATTATTAAAGGAACTAGCTCCGACTTCCCAAAAAAGAAAGTCAGAAGGGGTCCAATCCCTACATTCATGCCGCATGGAGTCCAATCCCCATTTAACTTTGAATAATATAGTTCAAAATGAAGAAAAGACAAGTCCAATTAAGAAACTTAGTAGATGAAGGTTAACTAGCTGGGCCTGTGTGGTAAAGTCACTGACTTAAAATCACTCAGCTCCTCCCAGCAGGGTCACTCAGCTTTTATTTGTGAGGAAGCCTTCCATAATGACTCACAGAAAGTCATTGGTTCTACCCGGGTGCCTCAGTGAACTCGGGGGCTTCCCCCATCTGTAATTAGCTGGACATCGCTGTATGGTTGTAATACTGTCATAGCAAAAGTATACTGCAAAACAGCAAACAACACAGCATCAGTATTTTAGATAAGTGTATTCATACACATTTACAGTCATGTATATCAATATTGATATTCGCATATCTTTTTGACCATAATGATTGTGTTTGTTAAAAAAGGTCACTTAAGTAGGTAGAAGTAAATCATGGCACTCAAAATAATCAAAGAAGTATTTTAAGAATGCATATACAACTCACAAATGACTAAAACATTGGTCATTAAAGTTCAAGATTTTGAAGTTAAGGCCTTGTATGTTATATTGTTAGTGTGTGACATCGCTTTTTGTTAATTAACACTCTTACACATGTATATGAATGGTGGATGGATATAAACATTAATTTAAGGTCTGTAGGACTTGTTATGTGTTAGTTCAGTAGAGGGTGGGGGCTTTCTAAACAGGGTTATGCAATATATTTCATGGAGAATAGTTTTCATTGGTTTTTTTTTTGGTTTTTTGTTGTTTTTTTACCTTATCTTTTTTAGTAAGTCATTTATGTTATTAGATGCAATGAAGTATCAATCAAATAGAATCTGAGACCAAAGATTAATGTTCCATGATACAAATTAGGAACATTTTTATGCCCCCCTTCGAAGAAGAGGGGGTATATTGCTTTGCTCATGTCGGTCGGTCCGTAGGTCCGTCGGTCTGTCGGTAGACCAGACCTTGTCCGAGTGATAACTTAAGTTCTATTTGACCTTTAAGTCTCAAACTTCATGTGGTTGTTGCTCATGATTAGTAGATGACCCCTATTGATTTTGGTGTCATTACCTCAAAGGTCAAGGTCACAAGGTCACATGTTGTATATGTATAATACCAGACCTTGTCCGAGTGATAACTTAAGTTCTATTTGACCTTTAAGTCTCAAACTTCACGTGGTTGTTGCTCATGATTAGTAGATGACCCGTATTGATTTGGTGTCATTACCTCAAAGGTCAAGGTCACAAGGTCACATGTTGTGTATGTATAATACCAGACCTTGTCCGAGTGATAATTTAAGTTCTATTTGACCTTTAAGTCTCAAACTTCTTGTGGTTTTGCTCACGATTAGTAGATGACCCCTATCGATTTTGGTGTCATTACCTCAAAGGTCAAGGTCACAAGGTCACATGTTGTGTATGTATAATACCAGACCTTGTCCGAGTGATAACTTAAGTTCTATTTGACCTTTAAGTCTCAAACTTCTTGTGGTTGTTGCTCACGATTAGTAGATGACCCCTATTGATTTTGGTGTCACTTGGTCAAAGGTCAAGGTCAAAGTGACCTTTATTTACTGGGCTTGATTTTGAAAATTGTGACAAAGCTGTTTCCGATCAATAACTTGAGAACGCCTGG
>CM037780.1:20414536-20464536 GCA_021229015.1 Solen grandis | reverse complement strand
CCAAGTTTAACTCTATCTCTCATTGAGAAATAAATGTTTGACGACAGTCTGCCTGCCGACATACCGGTTACCCCATTCTAATAACCATGATTTTCGCTGAAAACCTGGTTAAATAGTAAAGAGAAGTATATACTTAACTTACTCATATACTTCAGGTATGTCCCTGTATTTGAACAAAATGTCTGTGGGTTTCAACTTTTCCTGTCCCACCAGATCCTCTGAAGATGGAAACAAACAAGATTCAGGTCACCTCTGGCTTACCTATAGTAATACATGTACTTCCAACAACAGTATGTGTATGATTTATTTGCATTTTTTTTTTTTTGAAATAAGGAAAATATTTTGATGCTTCTCCAAATTTATCACATCATTTGACCCTTTAATATATGAGGTACAAGGCAAACATTTGACCCCCTCTGCAGAAAATAAGTGAGGATGCATTATCATTTATGCACAAACATAAAATCAATTAAGAATTGAATTGCACATTTTGATGGATCATCGGGGCATGCACTACATAGGGATGTTTATAAGCTCCATCCAAGCTGACATAGAAGCAAGTGATGGAATGGTTAAATGACATGTAGGAACTTCCTTTGAATTTCAGAAAGAACAACACCTACTCTGAATATGTTTCTTTTATATCAGAATTATTGTGCATTTATCACACTCATTCCTGTATTCAATTAATGCTATCCATCTATCGTTAAATTGTAACCATGGTCCTTAACCCTTTCCCTCATATACTCATTTTGACGCACTCAATAGGTACCACATAAAGCCTGATCTGCAGAAAACCACAGTTAAACCTTACCAAATTTAATTATAAAGTCCTCATTTCCAGACCACTGAGGAGCAGCGAACAGCATAAAACCTGATCAGCCTGCGAGTTACTTGCAGGCTGATCTGGTTTTATGTTGTTCGCATAGGTCTTTTCATGGTGTCCTCTATGAGGAAAAGGGTTAAAATGCTGAAAAGGACTTCAGTGCATGCAAGCATCCAATGACTTTGAGGCTCAAAGTCTATAAAGGCTTGCATTTACTATTAAATTCCCACAATTACTTAATGGACCATGATCACAATTTAAGGATGGATGGATAACTTTGAATTAAATTCTTGAGCAACATTAAAATTTCCATAACCTTCATTTGCTCATTCAATTTAGATCTACAAGATTTTGGCATGGTGCAAAAATGTTTTCTATAATTGTCTACATTGCTGAAAGTGCTCAATGAAAAATATACCACACCTCATGTATTCTTTCACCAAGTTAATGTGTGTTAGGGGTCATATGATAAGCTAGTGTAGTTATATATATATGATATTTTATGATCTTCCCAGGCACAAAGTACTGACCCAACCAAGGAACCTTCAAGAAGGATAATCATTAGCTGGATGTTACCATGTGTCTGTAATACTGTTCAAACACAATGACAACAATCACCATGACAACTACTTACCAGAATGATCGAAGTTGAGAGGCTTCAGATTTGGTGGCAACACAAATTTCTTTTTGTATCCCCTGCTCTGTAAACACCATACTGAGGCAAGAATACCTGAAACAGGACAGATTGCTTCAATTTTATGTCTGTACTTTATTCATTTTTCAATAATAGGACAGGAAGCCACATTGCTAAGATTTTTTTCTCGTTGACATTGCTAATCACATTCGCTTAAACATCTTAAATTCAGTACTTCAATGAACTGAGGTCATCTCTTCATTAGCCATAAATTTATACATGTGCATACACAGTGCAGCAACACACAGAAACAACATATGTATAGTATATACAAATAGGTTTATACAAAGAGTAAAACATAAAATACATTTATCTATATATACATGTCATATAAAGTAAACAAGAGCACCACATGTGGATGCAAATGCTCGTCTGTTAGTTTGATTATTTTTTTAAAAAAGAGGAGATAAATAAAGTCAGATGGACCTAAGAGTAATGGTCCTTAATGAAAATGTAGCCATAGTTATAGTTAATGAGCATATGAAGTTTGATTACAGAGGGTATAATAGTTAAGAAGTTACGGCCAAAGTTAAAACTTTTCACAATGACAACGCAAACGACAGCACCAAAGTTATGGCAATACCATGACTTTTTTCTTTAAAAATAAGACATGTAAACAAAAGGGCCATGGTGGCCCTAGATCTCTTACTTGAATACCATCAGCCTTAAACAACCCACATCAGGTCAGCTGGATTATTACTTGGTCACTCCAAAGAGCATGACAATCTTACTGTAGCCTCCCTCTTGTGGACCTCAATTTTAAAGGATCATCATTGTTTGATTTATTTATCAGCACTGAGGTGATTAGTCATTACTAAGGCCAAATTAAATTATATTCTGAAACTGTTTCTGAGAAGAATTTTCAAGTTATAGAACAGATAACATATAAGTCCCCACCCCACTTCCCTTTTAACATCATTATATTCAAGGGATAAAATTTGTTTAGCATATATTGTAGAGGGTCATGAGCTGATCCTTTGTGCAAAATGAATTTAAATTCTGACCATCAACTTAACCCTTTACCTCATGAATATTCATGTACAAATTTAAAACTTGATGAATATTTATTTACTGAACTTAAAACAAGAGGGCCAAGATTGCTCTGAAGACACTCACCTGAGAAATATTGCCTTCATTGCCTGTTACTGTATTATATTATTACTGAATAATTATCAATGAGATCATTTAAATTCCACAAACCAAACAGTACATGTGGCCAAAATTTGAAGTCAAACTTGGCAGAGAAATTATGGTCATAAATATTGTAATGAATCTGCCAAAGTCGAATTTGGCCAAAAGATTATGGCTATAAACATTGTCCTTAAGTTTGAAGGTGATTGCTTTAGAAATGAAGATGCTACAGTGCAAAAAAAAAACCTCATTTTGGATATCAGATGGACGCCTGACAATGATCGATCCTAATAGCTCATCATGAGCACATGTGCTAGGTTACAGATATATCTTTAATTATGCGTCACAAAGACTCAGCTATTCCATTGGCCCAGTGGGTAAGACAAGATATTTGGCAATCAGGTATTGCCAGAGAAGGTTGTGGATTCTCCTAGCTGGAGAATTTTTTAATATTATTGCAATATTAAGTATAATATATATATTATTATTATAAATATTGAATTTCATCAATGTTCCTGTATTATGATTATGTGTATATAAAATAAAATGAAAAAAGTGAGCCAGCAGAAAAAACTTTCAAAAGCCTAAATACTGTATAAAATTAAGTACATACATGTAAATATGTACAAGTAAACAGTGACAACTAAAATATACTGTGGTCTGTATCTTTAACAAGCATTTAGCTTGTTTAAAATTTAAACTACTGAAATGCATCTTGTAGCTGACAGTTTAGCTGACTTGAATACTCCAAATAAACAAAAGGCCAGTCACTGACAGACTCACTATAATAATATTATTAATATAGGGCATATCTCCCATTTTGCATGTTCTAATTGCATCCCAATTTATCCAGAATAAAACCCCATCCCCCCCCCACCCACCCCACTGACCCCCAGCTGTGGGAGAGACGAAGAGTTGATTGGCATATCCTTATTCCAAGCCTAGCTACACATCTGTAATACCATTCATGGAAGATCTGTTCATGTCAAAAATTTCAATCAATGAGACTTCATTTTCAACATGGTAATATCATTTAACAATTTACCCCATGAATATTCATGTACAAATTATATGACTTGATGAATATTAATTAACTGAACTTTAAATGGTATAAGAAAGAAATGAATTTTTCTTTGCTAGCCTACACGGGCTGTGTAAATCTGAACTACAATATCGTATGAGCACACAGAGGAGATAAAGAGCTGTCTGATCTGGGTCTGCTCTGTTTGCCAATGTGTCAAAATAAGTCTATATGAAGTAAAGGGTTAAGAAATTAGATAGTTATAGATCATGTTGAACCCTGCACTTTATAAAACCATGATAATGACTAAGGACATATGGTATAGCTTATATGAACTGCAATAAACATTATCATTTTATGAATTCAATAATGTTACATATACACATCCAAGGACATTGATAGGAAACATGGTGGCAAGTACTGGCAGGTGTGAACTATACTGTCATGATAAATATAAACAACAATAGAAAGCTCTTGAATAATGAAATGCCAATAATTTATAATTATGTCAAATTCTGAATTAAGCTACCAGGTTAGTGTATTATCATTTCTATCATGCATAAATTATGGAAAAAAAATCTATACTGTCATAACAGACATTTCTGAAAGGTTTTGCCAATTTTTTTGTCTGAAACATAATTACGTCACCACTGTTAAACATTCCATACTGAAAATACCCCATATAAATGCACAAATCAACAGTATTTCTTCTACTTTTAACTAAAGGCCTATTACACACATCTTAAAGGTCTTTGACTTAAGACACATTCATGTGTTTTCTTTTTCAGCTTAACAGTTTAATTGTTGGATTTAACATCCGAACAACAGTATTTCAGTCATTTGGAAATTTGTAAACTATGTCTACTTGAAACAGATCTAGTGCTGCTGGAAAAAGTGCCACTCCAGACATGTGTCATGATACCGCATCCAGTCAAGTTATCCTGACACCAGACCAAACTGTCCTGGATTCTGGACCTACCCTCATTGCTGAGCGTCAATCATGGGAACTATACCAGAACCATTTTTTTTGCAACTTTGGTATGTCATGGCCTGCATCTGAACCCACAACCTCCTGATTCAGGGGCAGACGATTTAGTCACTCAGGTCATTTAGACCGGGTTTTTTTTTTCAGCTTTAAAAACTATTTCAGCAGGTTATATACCCAATGCCAGAAAAAATATATTTTTCTCCAACTTAAATGTATGATAATTCCCTTTAAATATTCTGAACGAAAAAGATGTGACAGTGTCTAGGATTCAAAATATATGGGAGATTTTCCCCAAAACCATCCAAAAACAGGGGGGGGGGGGGGGGGGGGGGGATTACACTAAAACTCTTGACATAAATGCACAGACCAAATGGAAAAAATGCAGTGTTTTTTTTTGGTTTTTTTCAACTGACAGCTGTCAGGATTGACCAAAGCCAAATTGTCACTTTCTTCAAGTTTCAAGTTTTACACAAAGGATCATAGAATGGTAAATTCATATATTTTAGACAAAAGCATTTGCTGAATTACAGCGCTTATAATGTTAATGCGCCAAAAATATTTTCATTTGTTTTTATTTTAATAATTCATACCACCCAGAGCCAGATGTGCATACAAACAAATACCATGATGAATCAGTATGGCGGAATCAATGTTGCAGACTAAGAAGTGACAGGTAGTCTTCAAAAAGGACTTAGTGACATGCATTTTTTTTTTTCACTGTTGGGTATCAAGCGGGATTTTTGCGCACATGATTTTTATTATTTATGCAGGATCTTTGAAGAAAATGCGAGAATCCCACACCCTAGAATTGACACTGATGTGGTTCAATTGACCATCAAGTGAAAAATGTGAAGTATTTTCAACACAGGCAGCTATAAAAAATGATTGTGTATGACCTAATCAACATATCATTTGCATTCATTCCCTAATAAGGTGTAATTTTTTGACTTTTTTTCCACAATATTTTAATAAAATGAGCAAAAATTCCCAAAATGAAAGATATGGGTCATCTTCCAGAAACAGTGCATCCCTGATATAAATCTGAACACAAGATCTTAAAATTTGTTAATGCTGGATGCCTGAAAAAATGACAGTGCAAGTTATACTAAATCAGGTAGCAATTTTATAGAAAGTATAAAAAAGGTGTTACTGAATTTGCATAATAAACTAATGATAAAAAAAAAAAAATCTCATTAGAATCTATATGGTCAAAATAATCCATTGGATTTATATGATTCAAAATGTAGCATGCAAACCATTTGATACAAATTTATATTTGAACATCACATGAAAAAATGCAATCACATAAAAAAAATGCAATCATTTTAAACAGATGTCATAGAAGTGCATCTGTATCCGCAAGTATTGAATTCTTGCCATACTAGATTATAGGTCTACAGCGGTCCTGAAAAATGCTGTCCAGGTTGCCCTACTTGGGCATTTACCGGCCCGGACAAGCAGTTTTGAAAGGCTGGCTTGCCCGTAGACAAGTAAAACTTCTGTAATACACAAGCCCTAACTGATTC
Organism: Solen grandis; assembly: GCA_021229015.1. Taxonomy (NCBI): domain Eukaryota; kingdom Metazoa; phylum Mollusca; class Bivalvia; order Adapedonta; family Solenidae; genus Solen; species Solen grandis. The sequence goes on along the minus strand of CM037780.1, from coordinate 20,458,350 downwards.
TACAAAAACGAAAATAAACCATTTTACATGAAAATAAACCATTTTACAAAAATGAAAATAAACCATTTTACAAAAACGAAAATAAACCATTTTACAAAAATGAAAATAAACCATTTTCTAAAAACTAATATCAAAACAAGAGTTGTCGGAACAACACATATGCCCCCCTTTGTTCCCCCAACTCCCATTGAGGTCACTGTGACCTTGACTTTTGACCAAGTGACCCCAAAATCAATAGGGGTCATCTACTAGTCATGACCAATCACCCTATGAAGTATGAGGAACGTGAACCCAAGCATTTCCCAGTTATCGATCGGAAACAAAGTGGTCTACTGACAGATGGACCGACCTACAGACCGACTGATTATCCAACTGACGAACATTTGCAAAACAATATGCCCCCTCCTCTTTGAAGGGGGGTTATAATAAAGAACTGGAATTCCCAGACTTGTACATGTTTTCATCCTCACAGGGAGTAATTTTCCAATAATGTGATTTGATGTAGTATACCAGTCTGCATGTTCATAGAAACAGCCAATGGCACAATCGGCATGAAGAAATAAAAAAGACCTGTTGATTCTAGTTACCCAACTGACGCATTATTTTACCCCTTATATTTTTTTATGAGCCTGAGACAAAATTAAACATTCTACTAAGGATAACTTTGGAGACTGCCATTTTGCGATTAAGGATTAGTTTTGAATATTTCTTTGTATAGGTACAGACATCAATTTTGTTATAAAATGCGGGTAACTTGATTACATTATACAATCAGTAACAATAATAATGTTTATGCTACAATTTGCAAGCATTTTATAACAAACTGACTCAATTGCGCAATCATCTCCTCTACTGTCACCCAAAATCAACTGTTTCTCACTGCAGATAAAATGCAAGTCGGTAGAGAGTATTTAAAATGTAAACAGACATTGTAAGTGATACCACCCAAGTAGTCTGCATTTTATCAGAACTAGGAAGCATTAGAGTGTGCTTTCCTTTAATTAAGCAATATACTGTGTAGAGCAATATACATGTATCTGCAAAATTGTTCTCAATTGAGCTCAATGGACTGATGTTTAAGTACAAACTAGAAAGATTTTTTTTCTGTACGAGGGGCATATTTTAATTAGCGGCAACGGCAGCGCATTTTTATAAATAAGTCTAATCTATGATAAATGATTAGTAGATTCCTTCAAAATATTCATGATGGACCTCTACACACTTTTCCAGCCTCAGAATCTATTCCGAAAATGCATTTTTGAACTGTTCTTTGGGTATACTGTTTATACACTGGTAGAGAGCGCTTCCGACGGCACTACAGGTTTCGAACCGGCGACCACGAAGGCAAGATTTGATGTATGGATTTAACCAAAAACCACAAGGAGAGAGGTCAGGACTATAAGCGGAATGTGGCAAACCTCAATTCTCTGCACCTCTAAATAAGCTTGAACCAAGGCTGACCGGTGCTCAGGTGCATTATCATGGAGTAATTTGATCCAGCACACCCCGGACTTTGGTTCTTTGTAATATAGTGATTAACTACAGCAGTGAGAACATGGTCACGGTAAAATGTTCCAGTGACACTGCCCCTCTCAGGCACAGCGACAATGGCCACTATTCCATAACTGTCAAAAAATAGAGTGTACATAACTCTTTTAACGCTCCTGCTACTTTCAGCAACAACTGGGCGATGGCTGTTTTCACCTACCCACATTTTGTTACTGAGTTTAATGTTGGGCTCAAAAAAATAAAGCCACGTTTCAACCCCTGTGACAATTTCTCTCAGGCGTCTAGGGTCTCAATCTTTGAAGCTAGTCAATAAGGCCGAAGCTTTTTCAACCCGCTCCCTTTTCTGGTCAGAAGTTAGCAAATGCGGGATCCAACAGGCGCACACTTTCCTTAACTTTAGCTTTTCTTTCAAGATGGAAAACACATATGACGCACTGTGGCTCGATATGTCACTTATCTCCTCCACGGTATATCTTGCATCTTCATCAACTATGGCTTTGACAGTGCTATCTCATTTCAGAGTTAGCGGAAACTGGCTGCCCAGGGCGGGGCTCATCCTTAACATTAGTTCTACCTTCCTTAAACACCTGGCAATTGTACGATATGGAAGGGCATTTTCTCCATAAACTAAATCTAGATTCGGTTTTATTGCTGGCAGGCATTTACCCAATAACCCACGAATTTTGCAATAAGCTCTTTGCTCCTCTCTCAAATCACAATGCAACTCAGCCATGTATACAAACAGTATACAAAACCACATGTATTTAAATGACCTGCTAAAATTTTATTGCATGTGAAAATAATGTGAAAATAGACTGTTGGTTAGAAAAATCAATAATCTTTCCAATGGTATATTATACATGTACTTTCATGTGCAAATCATGGTTAAATTGAGTGTTGCGCTAATTAAAATATGCCCCTCGTATTTCAAAATACAGTAAAAGGTGAATGTTGCATTTTCCTCATTAAGTTTTCAAAACAAGAGGCCCATGATGGCCCTAAATCGCTCACCTGAGATAAATAGGTTGACCCATTTTATTTTAAAATCTGGCCAGTAGTTTTGAAGAAGATGATTTTTAAAATTTTCATATTTTTTTTCTTTTTGTTGCCATGGCAACCAGAGTTCTATATGGATCAAGTTTATTTTAGGAACTTTTGTGAAGGTTGACCCAAGGATCATTCCTGCCAAATTTAATCAAATTCTGTCCAGTGGTTTCAGAGGAAATGTTGATTAAAGTTTTCCCTATATACATATAAGGCAAATAAGCCCCGCCCCTGGCGGCCATGTTTTTTACGGATCGGAAAATTTTTAGCAACTTTGGTAGAGGTTGACCCAAGGAACATCTGTACCAATTCATTTTAAAATCTGGCCAGTAGTTTTGAAGAAGATGATTTTTAGAGTTTTCATATTTTTTTTCTTTTTGTTGCCATGGCAACCAGAGTTCCACATGGATCAACTTTATTTTAGCAACTTTTGTGAAGGTTGACCTAAGGATCATCCCTGCCAAGTTTAATCAAATTCTGTCCAGCGGTTTCAGAGGAGATGTTGTTTAAAGGTTTCTCTATATACATATAAGGCAAATAAGCCCCACCCCTGGCGGTCATGTTTTTTTACGGATCGGAATAATTTTAGCAACTTTGGTAGAGGTTGACCAAAGAAACAACTGTACCAATTTATTTTAAAATCTGGCCAGTAGTTTTGAAGAAGATGATTTTTAAAGTTTTCATTTTTTTTTCTTTTTGTTGCCATGGCAACCAGAGTTCTACATGAATCAAGTTTATTTTAGCAACTTTTGTGAAGGTTGACCAAAGGATCATTCCTGCCAAGTTTAATCAAACTCTGTCCAGTGGTTTCAGAAGAGATATTGTTTAAAGTTTTCCCTATATACATATAAGGCAAATAAGCCCCGCCCCTGGCGGCCATGTTTTTTTACAGATCGGAATAATTTTAGCAACTTTGGTAGAGGTTGACCCAAGGAACATCTGTACCAATTTATTTTAAAATCTGGCCAGTAGTTTTGAAGAAGATGATTTTTAGAGTTTTCATATTTTTTTTCTTTTTGTTGCCATGGCAACCAGAGTTCTACATGGATCAAGTTTATTTTAGCAACTTTTGTGAAGGTTGACCCAAGGATCATCCCTGCCAAGTTTAATCAAATTCTGTCCAGTGGTTTCAGAGGAGATGTTGTTTAAAGGTTTCTCTATATACATATAAGGCAAATAAGCCCCGCCCCTGGCGGCCATGTTTTTTTACGGATCGGAATAATTTTAGCAACTTTGGTAGAGGTTGACCCAAGGAACATCTGTACCAAATTATTTTGAAATCTGGCCAGTAGTTTTGAAGGAGATGATTTTTAAAGTTTTCAAATTATTTTTCTTTTTGTAGCCATGGCAACCAGAGTTCTTCATGGATCAACTTTATTTTAGCAACTTTTGTAGAGCTTCACCCAAGGAACATTCCTGCCAAGTTTCATTAAATTCTGTCCAGCGGTTTCAGAGGAGATGTCGTTTAAAGCAAATTGTTGACGACAGACGACGCACGACGCCGGACGAAGGGCGATCACAAAAGCTCACCTTGAGCACTTTGTGCTCAGGTGAGCTAAAAACAAAAGGGGGTGGGGAGGGTAAGTCAACCTAATGACCCATTTTTTTAAGACTGTAACCAGAAACAAGACTTTTATATTTTTATGATTGCATGAGTTTTCATGGTTGGATTTTGTTGTTTCTTTTATCAAAAATGGACACGACTGTAAATAATAGGGAAAATATCTGATATTTTTTGTCACCAAAGTCAATAACTGACTGTCCTAGATATAAGTCAATAGTATTTGCATTGTGTTCATGTAGAGGTTCTAGTCACAAAACTTGGTAGCCATAAGTTAGTATGTCAAGGCAAAATAGAATTTAAACATAAGTTTATTTTTGTATTATTCTTTATTTGGTAAAATACAATCAACCCTTTTCTTTTTATAACTCCAAAATACGGACAACTGGTCCTTTCGTACGGACAAGTTAATTTGTGGACAAGCAGACACTAAAAAAATATTTCCGGACCCCTGAGCTATGTACACTAATGCAATATTTCACCTCAAGTGTGACGTAATTTTACAGGGAAACCATCAAAAATTTGCAAAATTGATTGATCCTTGTTTTCAAACTGTTTTTTTTTTTTCATTAAAAATGTTTAGGAAACGATAAAAGCATTCATTTAATAAAGAAGTACAAATTTTACACCATTTTCACTAATGTTTCTTTCTATCATTTTTAAACCACCAGTTAAGTCTTCCGATAACACTCAGGAAACAGACGATGACTGATTTATAAAAACCAACATCTTTTCCTTAAAAAAGAGTATGTTTGATTATGAATACACTTCTTGACAATCCTATGTATGGAAGTTATTTGGAGCCATAGTTGTTATTAATCTGATACCGAAATTCACAACTGATATTTATAATACAACATGGCCATTTACCCCTGAAGAGGATTTTTACCCACAAAATTGGCCATGTACCCCAGAAATTGTAGGGATTTTCTCTATGAAAGGATGCAAAGTTAAGGGAAAACAGCAATTGTACCCCCAGTTTCAAAACTCGGAGGGCACCCTTCAATAAAATGGACACAGTGAGTGTGGGGTGTCGGGTCAACTCAGCCTAAAAACCTAATCGGCCTAGTCCAAGTAGGCCTGGTCCAAGTCGGCCTACTATGAATAATGATACAAGGTGTTCCCAGTAACACCTACGTGAGACAAACATCCTTTAATTTCTCAACGAATAATAATGGTGTTAAAAATGATAAAAATGTTACACAGTTATCAATCAGAAGAGTATTAAACTTCAAATTAATTTAACACTTTCATAATCATTAAATGGTATCCCTCTGAAATATACTTCAAACGTGTTCGATTTTATTGTATCTTAATGTTCAAACGAAAACTTTCAAATTAAACAATAAGCGGATTAACTTCGGTTTCATTAAAATCAATCAAATGCTAATTAGAAAGGGTAAAAATATATATTATTAACAAACTGGGTTGGCCTTGTCCGGAAGAAGAGCTAGCACGACTACGACCAGAGATGCTCACATTGGAACAAAGCATGCCGCGTCCCAAAGAAGATGGAACGGTGATGCAGATGCCAACTTTTGAACTTAGTGTACCAACTAATGTAAGTAACTTTTAGGCTTAGTTGATGTTAACAACAAGGCTGGGGATACAGGACTACAGGGATATACATCATAATAATAATCAAATTAGGCCAAGTTGGACCAAGCCGATCTGGTCAGTAGGCCGACTTGGACCGGGACAACTTGGTAATTTAGGCCGAGTTGACCTGGATTCGAGTGTGGTGTTGGTCCTTGTTTTCATTTGGATCATCTTAAATTTTGCACAACAATCTTAGCTGTTATGTAGAATGCAGAACTTCAATGCACCTTTTTTTTTTTTTTTTTTTTTTTTTTACAGATATTGCCTCTATATATTCCATACTCGTGACAGACACATTTTGTGTTCATTTTCTGGAACTCCAGGCGCCATTTTGGAAATATTTTTGACCGTTGCTGGATTTTTAATTATTTTTTTAAATTTGTGATCATTATCATTGAAAATTTATTATATTTGAAAGGAAGATATATGTGCATTTGATCATGTATTTGATATAAAAGTGAGGGATTGTGTTGTTCATGTTTCGTGCAATAACCTGGCGAGAACTGGATACGCTAACCTTTCGCGAAAACACAGGACACAGTGTAAAAATCATGTTCAACAGTGGCTCGCAATAATGAAAACATTATAGCGTTTTCAGACATGACATTCACCTTGATTTTGTTGAGTACAACAGACTTTTTGTGTTATGATATTAGACAGAGGCAATGCAATCCTCGCTCTGATACAACTAGCCATATCTGTGATTCAGGTGGGTAAACACAAGTCAGCAAGCAATAAGTAGCAAGCAATAGTAGCGGAAATTACCTCCCCTATAAAAAAGCGATGGAAACCGTATGCGGACAAACCATGAAAACACGGACCATATTTAACGCAATAAAAAAATAAATAATAAAAGTATTTTATTTTACTAGTATCTGTTTCGGTGATTTTTGAAAAAGGACAAAAATAATAATTTCAATTAAATTTAGGTTACATAAACAAGATTTTTTATAATTGTTGTATGTGTATATGGCCGTAAATGCAAAAATTAGCCGTTCGTAGCCATATAGATGACTATAGATGGAAACCGAATCAATGTGACCCCATAAGACTAGGTATAGCCATGTAGCAGGATGTAATAGCTACAAAATAAGACCAAGTATGGGTCTCAATCATATCCAGGTCAAAAGTTATGTCAAATAATTGTACGTGTATATATGGCCGTCAATGCAAAGAATAGCCATTCAGAGCCATATAGATGGAAACCGAATCAATGTGACCCCATAAGACTAGGTATAGGCATGTAGCAGGATGTAATAGCTACAAAATAAGACCAAGTATGGGTCTCTATCATATCCAGGTCAGAAATAATATCAAATTGTTGTATGTGTATATGGCCGTAAATGCAAAATTTAGCCGTTCGTAGCCATATAGATGAAAACCGAATCAATGTGACCCCATAAGACCAGGTATAGGCATGTAGCAGAATGTAATAGCTACAAAATAAGACCAAGTATGGGTCTCTATCATATCCACGTCAAAAGTTATACCAAATTGTTATAGGTGTACACAGCCGTAAATGCAAAAATATTGCCGATCGTAGCCATATAGATGGAAACCGAATCAATTTGACCCCATAAGACTAGGGATAGGCATATAGCAAAAAACTAATACCTAGAAAATAAGACCAAGTATGGGTCTCTATCATATCCAGGTCAGACATTATGTCAAATTGTTGTAAAAGAAAAAAAAATTGCCATTCATGTCTATATATCTGATTAAAGATTGAAAAGCAATCAATGTGTCTCCATAATACTAGGTATAAGCATTCTAGCAGGATGTAATAGCTACCAATTAAGACTAAGTTTTAATTATTGACCTTGTTGAGCTCTACCTGCCAAGTTACTTTGACCTTCAAATGACCTTGACCCAAAGGTCAAAGGCACCCACATGAGACTTTTGCTACTTTTTGTTACTTTTTGCATTTACGGTCATACACACATACAACAATTTGATACGTACGTGTATATGACCGTAAATGCAAAGAATAGCCATTCAATATCTATATCTAGTCTTATGGGGTCACATTGATTTGGTTTCCATCTATAGTCATCTATATGGCTACGAACGTCTAATTTTTGCATTTAGGACTATATACACATATAACAATTTGATATAACTTCTGACTTGGATATGATAGAGATCCATACTTGGTCTTATTTTGTAGCTATTACATCCTGCTACATGCCTATACCTGGTCTTATGGGGTCACATTGATTTGGTTTCCATCTATAGTCATCTATATGGGTACGAACGGCTAATTTTTGCATTTAGGACTATATACACATATAACAATTTGATATAACTTCGACCTGAATATGATTGAGACCCATACTTGGTCTTATTTTGTAGCTATAACATCATGCTACATGCCTACACCTAGTCTTATGGGGTTACATTGATTGTTTTTCAATCTATAGTCATGTATGGCTATGAATGGCTATTTTTTTTTCGTAGAGGCGTAGTTATTTTTTTTTTTTTTGCATGATTTTAAAGAAATATTCCAAGAGGAAGACCTAAATAATAATGAAGTTGGAAAGCCCTGTATTATATTGTAAATATTATTTTGTATAAAAAAAAAAATTTAAAAATATTATAATTTAGCCCTATATTTTTTTTAAATTATAATTGGATAAATTATAAAATGTAGTTAATTACTCTAAGTACTAAGGTACCTACTTGTTTATTGATCAACATTAGACAGTACTATACAGTGTGTACAGTCCACTATCTTCCTTTAATATAACAGAAAAAAAAATCCTGGTGTAATCAATGTAGTTATCATATTTAATACACTGTTTAAAATATATAAGAGTTTGAATTTTGCCGTTTTGATTAACCAGTAGTTTTTGTTGATATCAAATATAATCATTTCTTTCACTATTGCTTGATAGATTGTGTTGATAATTTCCTGTTGTCAGGTAAATTCCCGAAAATAGGATAGGGAATTATCGATTTCGTCAGGCGGGATAACTCATGAAATTTATTGTTCGCTGAGCTTATTGCTGCTATCGCTTGCTAGCTGGTGTTCAGTCCGGTGGCTTTTATAAACGGAACAACTTCTGAAGAACTGTATTGTGGGTACTTTGACCTTACCGGAAGTGTTTCTACTGGCAACGTTGTCATGAACTGTGATCATCCGGGCATTAGATCTGTGGTTGCTTGACGACACAAACAGTTGTGTCTCATAGGATCCATGTTGATTATTTTTTCTTCAAATTCTGTGATTATCAACGTAGATAACCGAAACGTGTATTTCTCTGAGAGTTTAATTCTCCAAAAACATACGTAAATGTCAAAGACAATGGCTCTACAAACTGTACAGAAGAAGGGATGTGGATATTCAAAATTAACGAAATCACGGGACACGACGCAAGGATTCACAATAAAAGCATATCAGAAAAATTCCAAGGTAAATGGTTTCTGTTTTTAATATATTTCCATTGTTCATGTTCTTGATATTACATATACAGTTAGGATAAATGCAGGCAACAGATATTTTATTTATTTCTCACTCGCAGTCCTAATCAGAAATTGATTGTTGAGAGTATGTAGATGTAGATATCCGCTGTAAGTATCCTGGTGGGTTGTATTACCGTGGTATTTAGCTTTCAGAAATAAGTTACAAATAGAAGAAGAAGCACGCACATGAAAAATTTATCTTTCAGTAATCCTCGACATTTCATTGATAAAGTAAATGATTGCCACTTCTCTAAAACAATTTCTCTTTGATAAAAATATTGACAATGTAAAACTACGTAATATATCCTCAAGTGCCCGAACTGCGCCCCCCTAAGATTTAATTAGGAAATGCAACATAAATAAAATAGATAGAATAAAAGCTGTTCACGTACCAATTAATTCTATCAAATTCACATTGATACCCCCCAAAATAATTCTTTTATTAATAATTATTCACTCAAAATAACATTAAATACATTACGAGTCAAATATTATGCCATCATTTTGTGCGGTCCTAACTCCGCCCCCTAGGTGACGTCACAGCAGTTGCGAATTGTACACATATGGCTTCCATATATAAATATGTAAACACAGCAGATGGAATTTCTGAGATACTTTTATTTTAAAAATTTGAGTGTAAAAGTGCCATTCTGCGTGGAAATCATGTTGTATTAAGAAAAAACATATAAAAAGAGTGGTACGTGATAAAATTTGCAATATTTATCTGTTTCAATCAAAATTTCGAAAAAAATCATCTGAGTTTATTTACCGAAACATAGTAAAAAAAATCTCAAAGTCGCTTACGCGTGTAATAAAATCTAGCGAGACTATGATAAAATAAAGGAAGGTGGCGGAGTTAGGACAGGGGCGCAGTTAGGACCTCCGATGATATTTCAGAAATTTCTTGGTAGGGTATTACCAATGCATATATAAAGTTCACCTCTAGTAATCTTTTTAGATCAAATATCATCATAATAAATTTTCTGTGACGTTCATTATGCTGTCCTGCAACATTCAGAATGATTTTTAATTATGTTGTATATATTTATTTTTTAATTATTGTTTCGAAATAAGTCGGGTAGAAAATATGTTAAATTTCCATAGAATGTTGGTTGTTAAAAGGGCATTTTAGAAGAAATGCAAAATCTCACTTGAAAATAGCTCATACCTAAGGTTTTAAAGTTTTGACAGATAGCACACAGTATGTGTTTACTTATAGTATACAGGTGATATTGAGGCAGAATTCATGAAACCAATATTCTTCTTATTTGTGAATACCCCGGTAATATACGACCACCGGTAATACCCTACTCGAGTATATGTATTATTTCTATTACTATACATTAATTTCGGAGATTACCTCAAAGAATTAACTGTTCGATTTGCAAAGGGATATTAAAATCCTTGCTGAACACCTGCATAATTGCATTTACTAACCATGATGTTGTCATCTTTTAATGAATTTATATCACAGAAACTGCAATATGTTTCGAGCACAGGCTACCGGTGTGGGACCCTCCAATTATACAAAGTAACAATTCAAAACACATTTTATAACAAAATTTCACAATTCAAGAAAAAAAATATTGATATCATAAAATAAGAAAAGGTATGTAATTAACTCTCCGTTCAAAATCTATAGGAAAACTGACATGGTCGTATTCTGAACTTCGTATCTGACACAATTTTCAGCCGATTTCAAATATGCCTGGCTTGTTCAACACAGAAACAATAGGCCTTTTCGTTGCTGAGTCGATTTTCTATCTTAGATAAACTACAAAGACAATATGAGTCACGAAACTCAATGGAAACTGTACTCGGACACAATGTGACCGAAGCAATGCATATCACAGTCAATGAACTTTTCAACGGCAACTTCAGAGAAATACGTTATTTCCAACAAATACCCATATTAAACAATAAATTATGTATTTATTAAATTCTCACAAGTTATGCTTTTTTCCAGAAGTCGCTAGTATTGGTGCATTCTGCCCTCATTCCACTGTTGCATTTTGTTATGACTGGTGGCTACCATATTGAATTGGTTATCGGCTTTTGTGATAATAACAATGTGACATTGGGGAACCAGTGATTATGGTAGTCATCTTCCAAAAACAGTTACTGCTCATTCATAACATTCAAGTGCCATTGATTGCTGCATTCTTTCATACTTAAGAGATGTCTTAGCCAAGAGTGTATATATTGTTAATGTACAGTAATGATTAACAAGTGATGAACTGATGTTAAAATGATTTTATTAAAATGGGCAAATTTTTTCTTTCTTTTCTACTGTAAAAAGCAAGTTGGACATAATCATAGAAAAGAATATACATTTGTAATGATTTCGTAAGAATTGGTCTGTTATTAGTATATTATAAATGTACCTTTAGTATAAGCTTATATAACCATATAATCACACTATATGTAAGTTATAAACATTGAGATATCATTTTTTTTTTTTTTCAAAATTGATCATTTCACCAGAGGGTCGGCAATACCCAGTATAATTTGCCAATTTGAATTTGGGAAAAATTCACAAATGTATGTTTATCCATCAAACAAAAGATGTATTTGTACACCAGCATGAATATTTGGTGTTCCGGAAGTGCTTGTGATTTATATATAGGTCTGTGTCTCTTTTCAGAGTGAAATGGTCTAAAACCCAGTTCAGTTTTGTGAGTGGAGTCTTCAGGGTTCCCATGGTCAGGGAAAAGTCAGGGAAAAATGATCTTTTTTCAAGGTCAGGGAAAAGTCAGGGAAATTTGAAATTGGTCAGGGAAATTTGGAAATTCAGAAAAAGTCAGGGAAAAGTCAGGGAAGTTTACAATCAAGGAATGTCGACCAAACAGCAGGAGGATTATAATAAGGAAAGGCTAAGGCAGTTTCTTCTATTTGGCTTTATTCAGTCAATTTGAATTGTCAGATTGGCATAATATTAAATAAGTTACCAGTAGCATCCAACTGGCACACCATCATTTCATATTTGAAAATAAAAAAATTATCTAGAAGTAACTTAGTTTTGGAATATCTGTATTTGCCGCTGGATTTGCGCTTAATTTGGTCAGGGAATTTTGAGTTTGGTCAGGGAAAAGTCAGGGAATTTTGATTTTTCAGTTTTGTGGGAACCCTGGTCTTGATATTTCATTTTAGATAAAATAATTTTTTAAAAGGATTAATATTAATATTTTTATCTTTTTCTCCAGGTTGAATCTCCTCCAGAAGCGGGAGCTTTCAAGCAACGAGAAACACAACCCACAGCTTTCAAAAAGTTCTATGAAAGAGGTGACTTTCCTATTGCTCTTGAGCATGATACAAAGGGCAACAAGATTGCATGGAAGGTAATGTAAAATTATTTCTGAATTTAGATTTTACTTCTACATATGACATCATTTGAGAAGCATGATTTTTCAAATAAAAAAGGAGAGAAAGGGAGAAAGCTCAACATAACAGATTCAAGACATGATTTGAACAGTCTGTTATATTTTCTATGGTTGAGTATTTTAACATTTTTGTAAAGTTACTTACACATTTTATTAGTGCTGTGTAATATGTAGAGTAATGTAGTTACTATCTATAAGTTGATAGAGTATCAAACCAAGAGCACTTTCTGTCTTACATATTATTGAAATTCTTTTTTTGTAAATATTTTGAATTACATGTAAACATGGTTTTAAAATTTATGAAATTATTCAAATGAATATAAGTTATATTTGCATAATAAAGAATGTGAACTGCTAGTAAATATAAAACAATAATAATCATCCATGTTTCTTAGGTTGAAATTGAGAAGCTAGACTACCACCACTACCTGCCATTATTCTTCGATGGATTGTGCGAGAGAGATCACCCGTATGAGTTCTTCTCCAGACAAGGCGTCCATGACATGTTGGAACATGGTGGTTCAAAAATACTGCCCGTCATCCCCCAGCTTATCATCCCTATCAAAAGTAAGGTTCATTTTCTGTCGTATAACAAGGATGATCTTTATTTTAGCATCCAGTTTAGCATTGTTGTTTTTGGTTCTTTTGCGGACTGACCATTCCAAACTGTTTGTTTTTCACCATTTTATGTCCATTTACTTGTTTCTCCATCTGGAGTTAGTTCATTTTTGATATATGTTGGATTTCTCATCGGACCCCCTATTTAGGTCCACTAATGGGGTTACTTGCTTAGTGAAAAAAATGTATACTTTCCTCCATACCCTTAAGATATCTGTAAAAAATACATACATGTACATGCATATATAAATATTTCCTCACTGGTCTACCACCTTCCATATCTATCTAAATTTTTAAGAAACTTTATAAATGGTATCTACAGTAAAACGATAAATGCAATTAATATGATACAAGATTAACCAGTTTTTGAGTACTGTAACTCTTGTGTTTCACATTTAAATTACATGTATATACTGGTACTGGTACTCTGATAATTTAAAGATGAAAAGATTATACTTTAAAACCTTTTTAGACAGAACTACTTTCAATCTGATCCAACATTTCCATGGCAAATATCCTAACTGTCCTATCTCTTCCTATATCTATATACACTTAAAGATTTATTTCACCATCACATCCCTCAATTTCGAGAGGTGAGAGAGAAACTAGGCTAAGTGCTTGAATATCTATATGCACTTAACCTGGTTTCAATCTCACCCTTCAATTTGTAAAATTATTATTTTGTTATTCAGACCACTCTTCAAGTCTTTTGATGGTCTACTGTAATGGATCCATGTATACTTGTTACAGATGCTCTTAACACGCGGCACCCCATAACAGTGTGCACCACCCTGAAGGTTTTGCAGCACCTGGTAGTATCAGCGGACATGGTAGGAGAAGCACTTGTCCCCTACTACAGACAAATCCTGCCAATCTTAAATATCTTCAAAAACAAGAACAGTGAGTGACTTGTAATCCACCATATTTACTTTTGTTTCAAAGCTGCGTCATGTGACCACCTGCTTGACAGCCATGATCTTCTAAATATCAGGTGTCAAATATGCAGTGGAATTAACACTAGGAACTTAACATATATTTATATATAATAGTTCCCCTATTAAATGCCCATTCTCTTATGAGGCTTTATTATAACAGTAAAATGTCATATATGATTTTGCTCTGATAAAGAAATTTCATCTGAAATTTGGGTTTCATGTGGATTAATTCACCATAAATTTGGTTAATTTTTTTTTGTCCTGATAAGAAGTTAGGGGTGAGCTTTTATTATTTGGATAAAGGTGTCATGGTCCAGTGGTTATGTACCTGTCTGTGGAACCGAGGGTTGTGGGTTCGAATCACTTGTAGCGCAAAGATTTTTCATGACCCTCCCAAGCACAAAGTACTATCATCAAGAGGGATTAGTATAAGTTGTAAGAACTTGCTTCTAAATTGATGTAAAATAAAGTTTAAATTAGAATGGAACTGTATCTTAGGAATGATGGTATTTATATCAGTCCGTGTTAAGATGTTTGACAGGATCTGTAGAAATAAGGCAATTCATCCATCATTAAATTGTGATCATGGTCAATCAAATGATCATGGGAATTTAACAGTAAATGCAAGTCTTTATAGACTTTATAGCAAAAGAGCCTCCAATTCCAAGTCAGTAGATGTTTAAGTCTGCTCCGAATTCTTTTCAAGCACTTGAATGACCATGATTATAATTTAATGATAGAGGGATTACTGTAAAGATGTATCAGAAAATGTGAAAGATTGAAACAAAGTTAATACCAACTTTTTAACTGACGAGTACACATGGAGATTACCTAATATACTGGTAGTTGGACACAGTCAAATCACTTTGGAAACACTTAAGGTGCACATTTTCTCACCCATTTACATTTATAGATGTGGGGGGATTGACAGCATTATGCTGATATAAGATACGCTTTTTAACATAAGGCAACCATGCAGTGTTCCAGTTCATGTTTCTTTGGTATTGTATTTTACTTCAACAAAGAAAATCATGAATGCCTCTTATGCTTCATGTTAATTTTGTGATTTCATATATTATAACAAAGGGGAAAATAATAATTATGAGAAATGCCTCAAACTATCATATATTTCTCTATGGGCCCAGACATGTCTTCTATGTTTCGGCCTTTCTCCCTTTGCAACAAACTTTTATTTTCGTCGCTGTTAGAATGCTGTTCAGCCATTTTGTATCAGTGACCATTTGTCCAATGAATTTAAGGTACTGTATGCATTAGCGAGCCTCTCAGATGATGGCGGGCTCATTTCCGTAAGCTCCCATGATAAGGTTTCATTTCTTGAATATACTGGTTTCACCAGCCATATGGTACTAGAACATTTAAGCAAAAATCAATTTATAACATTAATGTTTCAAAAAGTGAGGATTTTTCATATCCAATATTTATTTGGAAGTTGAGCTGAATACATCTTATATTTAATTCCTACTCCTAAATTAATATCAACATCTAATGCCTTAATATTTCATTAGATTTTTTTATTTTTCCATGTAGACCAAATCCTTATACAATTGATGTAATAAGTTTATGTTGCTCTAAGGTAAAAATAACGTAGCATCAGTGCATTTCTTTCCTGAAAAAAAATCTCATAGCTTCTTTAATTATGTATCTTCATCTGATATACTATTATTTCATCTTATTTATAGTGAATTCTGGGGACGGAATAGATTATAGCCAACAGAAGAGAGAAAATATTGGTGACCTCATTCAGGAAAGTTTAGAAGCTTTTGAAAAACATGGAGGAGAGGATGCCTTCATTAACATCAAGTACATGGTTCCAACGTATGAATCTTGCATGCTGAACTGATGACCCGAATAAATATTTTATTATATTTTGGAATATTATTTACTGTGAAATGTTTGTAAATAAATATTAAGTGATACAGTTTGTATATATCATCATTGGAAACTGGACTTTAGGATTCTATTTCTTTGTTAATTCGAAATTCTGAAATAAATTTTTATCTTCTATACAACCTAAATCTTAGTTTTCAATCAGTGTAAAGGTTGTCTGTTTGTGTTCATAAGATACAGAAGAAAAAAAAGCCATTTATTTATATAAATGTAAGAATGGAAAGAACATCAATCTTATGTTTTGTTCATTTTGTATATTTAAATGTAAAGCTGTGTTTTTATACAACTGTTTGAATTCCTAGCCACTGTTACATACATCACAATTAAAAGTAGTGCCTTGGTGAAGATCTAGATGAGAAACCTGATGTCTGGGTAGATTTTACCAATATGGAAGTTACTGTGTTACGGTATAGATATTTTTAGAAAAGATAGTTTCTTTTCGGATAATGCTTTTTTAAGTTCTGTTAAATTTCAACAAAACTGATCTTCAACAACAGCTGAAGATCATTTTACTGGAGCTATGTATTTGTATAAATTGTCAAAGCCTGTGATATATTTAGGCATTTATGCTTATTTTAATTTTGTTGTGCTTTGTTGAAATTTTACAAAACCTTTATCTATTTTTTTTCTTTTACTTCATGTGTACAAGTGTTTTTGGAAAAAAGAAGTGGTGCGAATGTGAGGAATGTAATGCATTTCATGGGTGTTATGTATTGTCTAATCCATCATCTTGTTTTGATATGAAGTGGATCACGTGCATGAATATCTTCCTGTAATCAGCCTTTATGACATATTTACTGGGTAAATGCTTAAAATGAACATATGTAAAAGTATTATTAACAAATTTTATAAAGTTAAAAAGAGCCAAAATATTTCCTCATTAATACAGGGAAATTTAGTCAGATGAAAGTGGATCTTTACAGTTGTTGAATGGCATCATTTTAATTTGTATTAATAAACATTTATAATGCTTTCTCTAGCATGAAAGAATAATAAAAAAGGAAAGGTTGCAAAACAGCATAAATAAAATCACATGTATTTTTTTTTTCCATCACTAGTAGATTTTATCCATGACTTTATAATAACGTCAATATGTAATAATGTATGAAAAATAAAAGTATACTGGACATTTTGCAGTTTAATCATAAAGAAGTTATTTTCTCTTTCATTTAAAAAAGAAGAATGCAAGAAAAAAAAATAGATGCAATAGAAGTTGCACATGCCAAGTGTTAACATTAAAGATGACAAAAGTGATATTGTTAGAAGTTGTGTGAATGTCTGCAGTTGTGGATATCAATTACAGTTCTATACCTAATTAAAGCTTCCTGGTTTGTTTTACCTTTATTATCCCTCTATATTACCTTGATGGCTTTATGCAGAACTGTTGTTATGGCTTTTTTTTTTTTAAATCTAATTTAAATGAAGTTTCCATAGTTTTGAACGAAGTCCTCATTATACATTTGTTGGACCGACATATCTCATACCTAATATTTGTCATGAATCTCTATTAAATATTAATCCCATTCAAACTGTCTGCAAATAACTGGTTGAGAGCCTGAGGATACCTCAACCTTTATATGGACTCTTTATTTTTTTTTCTTTAATTTTGTGAGCCTTATGGATCCTTGCTCAAACTCCCGCTTAAATTCAGCCAACATTATGTAGCTTTAATTCCTATATTCTTAAGTTTGGTAGAAATGCATTCCACAAATACTGTTTTAGTAAATATTCAAGTACATGCCATAAATTATTACCATGATAATTAACAATATTTGTTCGGAAATTAACTATTTGGGTAAGTTTGTTAGGGGGAAAAAATTACAACATATTTCAGTATTACTTAGTGCCAAGTATGGTTGCAGGAATTTGAGCCTGATGTACTGGTTACTTCATACACTGACAGTAATACTGCTGTACCTAGCATCAACAGAGATCTTAGCTCATAACCTTTACCACTTGGGTGTTTCCTGTGAATTAATGGAATTACCTATATGTGACAAGTATAAATAGAGAATACTAGGTTAGTGTTGAATAAAGGTAAGTTTATACTGTGAGGCTTAGAAATTTAAACTGCGAGCCTTGGCGAATGGTTTATATTTTCTAAGCCAAATCTTTATTTAACACCTACCTAGTATTCTGTTTATCCTATCATTTCAAAGGCAATAACCTGAAAAAATGAAAAGAGAGAAGGTAACACATTTTCCGATCACACGAGCTTCAACTCCTCAACGTCATACATAACGTAAACAAGGAAGTAGTCACAGATGATGTCAGATTATATAAAAAATCACGAATTGGTATAAAGCTAAGTTTATTAAATCGGCAGTTTATACCACAATATGTGATAGGATAAAACCTGATAAGCCTGTGAGTACTCCACATTGTAAAACCTGATAGTCTATTAGCCTAAACCAACCAATAAATCGCACAGCCTGTGTGTACCTCGCATTATAAAAACTTATCAGCTTGTGAGTACCTCACAATGGTAAATCATCAGTTTGTGAGTACTTCAAAAATGTAAAACTTGACAAGTCTGTGATTCCAGAAAACAAAGTTGTAAACCGATAGCCTGTGAGAAAAAGCCTGTGTTACCTCCTTATAAAACCTGATCAGCTCGTAAGTACCTCATACTGTTAAATCACATCAGCCTGTGAGTACCTTGTAATGTTAAACTTGAAAAGACTTAAATAACTCGCACTGTAAAACCTATCCAGGCTGAGAAATGAATGAGACTTTCAGTGGTTTGACCAATTTCCTTACATACAGGAGTGTTGAATGGTTATCGGGACCATGTCAGTGACTTTCTTTGGCACCAACTGAAAACAAAACTACGACTATAGTCATACTATAGATTTATTAACAAAACAGTGTAATTATCTTTAGGTCTAAAAAAAAATAAGTATGTACCAGATAAAAGCCTTTGTAAGTACCTATACACCAATAAATGAACAAAATTACATTTAAATAGAAGTATATATCCTTTTTTTTAATGTTGAGAAAAGAAATTGTTCTTAACTAATTCAGTTCTAGTTTCATTATGATCAATTGAAACCAAACCCTTATAGATCATTTTTTCAGAAAAAATAAAGCTTTCCCCTTAGATGTTTTATTTATCAAGCACTTGGCTAGTGTCTGCAGTAGTCTAAACAACTGTAAATATTGACCAAGTAAAACTGAACAAGAAGTACTCATACAATCTGTATTTAATCTCATTTTATATTGGTAATCTAGCGGAATGACAAAATGCCAGAATTCAACATATACATAAAATCTGACTGAAAATAGGTCACACCTAGCTGACTATCAGGGGTGTGGATCAGTGTATAGGTACCTAGGAACACGACAGAAGGGGAAGCAGGTTTTAACTTCAATGCTACAATAATCTAGCATGTGAAAAATGAGTTGTTACAGTACCACAGAATTCAACCCTTTACTTCAAATACATGTTGACTCATTTTGACAAATTGGCTAACAGCTGATCCAGATCAGACAACTTAATTTTAAGTTCAGTAAATTAATATTCATCAAGCTATAAATTGAGCATGAATATTTATGAAGTAAAGGGCTAAATTCATCTGATTTATGAGCAGATACTCACCTTTCATGATAAATAAACATTAACATTTAGAATGATGATCAATTTTCTTTAAAATGACTTAAATGAAAATTCTGATGGCAATGAACCCAGACTTTTTTACTTAGATCATAATACCATATTTGACAGATTCCAAGATATTTAAAGAGCAGAATATCAAAGCAAAATGGAAACAATATCTATACAAGGAAACAAAGTTTAGAATTTAATAAAAATCTATCATTTATACAATAACAAATTGATGATATTCACCAATCAACTGATTAAAGAACTATTTTGCCAATATATACAAGCATAATTATGAAAAAAATATTACCATTCATACTAATGATATACAAGACTCAAAAGAATGTGACTTTATTTTGCATGCATGATTTTTGTCTACCAGAGAAGTCTATACATCATAAAACGATGGCAACAAAACAGTCTATAAAGATATCATGCACTATTAAAGAAAAGAATCCAATTTTGAAAAACAAAAAACAGTGTCACTATCAGTCAGAGCAATTGATGCAATTGGCACTCAACAGCAAGAGTCATACTTCTAATATAATATTTATCTGAAAAACAAATATACAATATATAAGCAGTCTGTATCACATAATCATGATAATGATCTTTGGTAAACACATGCATACCAGTATTAAATAACTTGAGGGAAATTAAGTGGCGTATTATGACAATATAACAATCTTATTCAGGACCATCGTACTGATGTCATGTAGTGAAACGGAATAAGTCAGCCGGGGGAATTCGGCGATGATTCAGGACATGCTTTGAAACTGCAGCACCTAAAAACAGTTACTTTCCTTTTAAGGTTTATTGCTTATTTCTAAGTTGATTGAATAAAAATGTTGCTCATTTTTAAAAAGGACAATTTTCCAATGTTAGCAGTCAACATAATCATGTCAGATGAGAAATGAAAATAATGAATTCGAAAGATGAGTCAGCAATTCCACAGTCATGTCTCACAAAGTTTCATACTTTCTTTGACAATATTGCCTCTTATGCCTTAAATACTTGTATGAATTATGCAGAAAGGATCACTTCTATGTATACACTTAGACACAGAGAAATTGAAAGTAATACAATTTCTATTTAAGTCAATTGGCCATTGCACATTAAGTAGGTTGGTTGTCCACATAGACAAAACAAACATATAACAGTTTTTAGGTACTGACCATCTGACAAACAAAAAACAACAACATAACTGTTTACAGTCACCATCTGTTAAGGTTTATGCCCTGTAATTCACATCCGGTAAAGTCGACAAACACCGCTATGTCATGGACTACTTAACCTCTATCATGACAATCAAGGTACCCTAATGAAACATTAGGAAACCTTGGTTATCTCCGTGAAAGGCCATGAGGTCTGAAATGTAGCGGAACCATTACAGAGGCTATACCTTAAAAACAACAGACTGTTGTTTAGTGATCTCAGGCCAATTTGCTGCAAAAATCCACACTATTCAGTTAAGCATGTCGCTTAAATTGCTGGGCAAACACCAAGTCCACTGTTTAATATTAAATTTGATAATGTTCCAATAATACTAAAATCTCTGAATATGCACCAGCTTTTAAACCTTACTACACCATTATGAAACCTACTTAAAGCATCATTCAATCTTTTGGAATATCTATCAATCTTTACATCCATTAAATTTTTTTATGAACAAATCTCTTCAAAGCTCTTGTCTTTTCATAGACACATAGTTAAAAGCTTTCTCAGACATCACATCAAAGGAATCATTTCCTACATCAACCATCACAGTAACTTTACATCCCATGAACAGAATGCTAACATGTGACAACTCTGTGACTGGCCTCCAGTTTCAGACTTAGTTAACACACCAGGACCTCCCTCTGACACATATGTGTCACACACTGAAGACGTGTCAGCACTGACACTTTTGTATCCATGGCAACTCCCTTATTCTCTCAGTTAATCTGAGTCTGTTTCATTTGATGCCACAGAATGGCCTCCCAACACATCTTGCCACATATGTAACTTCTCTGGGGATTTGGATAACAGTGTGTTTTCTATTTCCATCAGCTCCTTTTCCTTGGCCTGAAATATTAAATTATTACTAGCATATAACCTTATATACATACTTAAAATATAACTGGAAAAAAATCAAGCAAGTAAAATAGTGACATTACCAAATGATAATGACACAGCAACTCCTGGTCCATACAGTTCACATGCTATAGCATTGTGATTTTCTAGACCAATCAAAGGAGCTCACAGATCTTACTATGTTAACTTAAAGAGATGTTTTAAGTGTTGGCTCATAATAAGAATGATGTTCTTCAAAATAACTGATATGAACATCTGAAATGTTTTCTGCATGAAAAAAAAATCACATTAATTTTGTGATATGGTCAGAAAAATTTGTATGTTTTTCAAGCCCATTATATCTATAGCTAGTGCCCTCAGTATGTATTTCAGGTTTTGATACCAATGAGCATGAAATGTAGATTGCATTCAAACAGTATCACTTGCACACTGCATTGATGTAAGTATTGCCCACACATAATATAGTTTTTTTTTTTTTAAATTGGTTTAACCTCCTACTGACAGTATTCAGTCATTTGGTGACTTTTGTCTACATGAGTCAGAATGATATAGTGCTGTCACACTGCAGTATCACGCTGTACACATGTGGCATGATACCAAAACCTAGTCATATTATCCTGACAAAGGGCAAACCCGTCCTAGTTCTACCAGGTACCATTATATAATGAGTGACAAGCAAGGTAGCTATGCCAGTACCATTTTCAACGCCTCTGGTATGTTGTGGAAAAGGATGGAACCTACAACCTCCTGATGCTGTGACAGAGGCCCTTACCACTTGGCTACCAGGACCAGTCATGCATTGATGACTTGGTAATAACACTGTGTATATTTCTAGACTATGCCATTCTCCTGCAAACATGATTTGCACATGACCCTGAACACTGGTAAAGATTATACAGTACGTATATGACTGGGGCATGCTTTCACTGTAACTATGACTTATAAGTGACATTACTGTTTGCAAGAAACAACTGATAAGGAATGTTGCCTATTACAATATATTAAATTATGACACATGGCTTATTGTAATCAACAATCATCCAGAATGATAAAAATACTCTTACCAGTAATCTATTTTATGTTTGTTTGGTTTAATGCCTCACTGACAGTATTTCAGTCATTTGGAGATGATGTCTACTTGAGACAGATATAGTGCTGCCACACTGCAGTATCACGCTGTAGACACGTGGCATGATACCACAGCCAGTCACATTATCCTGTCACCCAGTCAACCAGTCCTGGATCTACTCTTATATGTTGAGCGCAAAGCAAGGAAGCTATACCAGTACTATTTTTCATGAGTTTTATGTTGCGGCTGAGGATGGAACACACGACCTCCTGCTCCAGAGGCAGACGCCCTAATCTCTCAGCCACCAGGGATGGTCTATCTCAATCTTATTACATGATAAGTATGATCGGTACATACCTTCAGAGTTCTTTCAAGTGACTTCAGTTTTTTCACCCTGAGCACTTCGGGTGAGATCTGTTCGACAGCATCTCTGGCCAGTGCACTTTTGCGGGCAATATTTTTATCTTCACCATAGATGTTCTGAGCCTTCTCTGACTGTCGTCGCAAGATAGTGGGCAGGTCCACCTGGCTTCCTCGTAGCTCTGGGGGAGGGGCACGCAACCCACCTTAAGTGTAGAAATGGTGTTCAGTATAATGATACACATGTTCGTTGCTTTATCAGCTGAAATACTTTCTTTTTAAGTAGACAGCACATATACAAAACACAAACTTAGACAGCACATATACAAAACACAAACTGAGAGTTCGTCTTTTTATAAGCCAATTAAGACATGCAGAAATTTTTAAAGTTAAAATTAATGAAATCTAATAATAATTTAAAATTTTGTTTAGAAAAGCTCATTTATTTGCCTTGTGAGTACATGTAGGACTAATGAGATTTGTCTGTGAGAGCAAGCAACTAGAATAAGGTCTAGATGTAGAATAATACTGTCCATGCATATTAGTGTCTATAGTATAGTGGATAACACACAATACTTTTGTGTAGCGGGTGAATATATATATATATATATATTGAAATGTCTCTCACAAAAACTAACGGGGACTTATATCAGGACCTGGAAAGAAGGCAGAAGAACCGTTTCAATATCAGTGGTGTTTAATGATCAGTGTCCAAGCAGAATATGACAATTTATAATGAAATAAATCATAAATGATTCATATACCAAAACAGTATAAAATGCGAGTACACTTGTAAATATACAGTTTATAGCAACATTGAACAGAACGGTGATATCTATGCCTGAATTCAAATAAATATTGAATTATGGTTAAAATGCTAAAATGGGGTTGAATTAGCAAACTAGACATACTCGATTAGTGAGAGGATATAATCAAATGCAACATAATAATGAGATAACATTATTATGAATAAAACACCTTTCTGTTCATGTCCCTATTTACATCATATCTTAATTAATCCAAGTCTAAGGTTGAACAATGACTTGAACACAATGGTCTATTCTTATTTACTTAAATCAAGAAAACATCCATATATCTTTCACATTATTTTCAAGTAAGATTCAATCAATATTAAAGATTACAAACTATATCTAGAAAAGAAACAATTAAGAAATTACAAAATAAGTAAATATGTACATACCTGGAAAGAAGGCAGAAGAACCGTTTCAATATCAGTGGTGTTTAATGATCAGTGTCCAAGCAGAATATGACAGTTTGGACACTGACCTGCACGGTTAAATATCCTGCACTTTCTTCCAGGGAAACAAGGAATCTGTATTTAATTGCCATTAGCCAGGGACTTATCATGAAAGCAGACATGGCATGTCACCATTGCTGAGTCCAGTGGATATCACTGACATTTAATTGGTACACATGGCTCATGCTTCAAATCAAACAAAGAAATGTGTGAAATCTCAAACTCCTTATCAAAACTCTGTATCTGTGGTTTTGAATATTGTTTGAAACTTGAAAATATGAAAGAATAACATGTATTTTTGAAAAGCTTATTTGAAGACCATCATTTTGATACTAAACTTGAGTATGTAAAATATTGGGTTTACTGTTCTTCAATCCTGATAACAATATTTGTAAAAATATGCTTCATAATAGTTCCCCTCTGGCCTTTTAACTTTGGACCCCAAAGTTTACATAAATACAAGTTTACAATGTTCATTTATAAACATACAATAGTTATGTAAAGGTTTTAAGTACCTGTTCTGAAAAACAGAATAAGGTCAATATTGTGATGGTAGCATTTTACTGAATATGAAAAATTTGATTCATTTGAATTTTGTGTCTTTAACACATGTTACTAAATGAATTGATACAATTTTTCAAATATCAAAGTAATTCATCTCCTTCTGAGTACAATTACCTAGAAATAAGTAAAAATGCATACATGCATCACATGTAAACTCCATTTTAAAGTTTACAATTCAGTGGTATTTTGTGTCTTTTACACAGACCTCGCACTGAATTAAGCTGACATGTTAACATGAACTGAAATATAAAAATGTGTATGAACATAGCAATATGAGACAATGAATAATATTGAACAATATTATATATATATATATATATATTGCAAGATAAGAATTTCTTTGTTCAGCTCACACAGACACTTGGTAAAGAACACTAGGTTAAGTGATAACTATTATACACATATCGAAATCAAACCTTAGGCGAAAAATGATAAAGACAATACAAATTGAGATACCTCAAACTTTGTATATTACACTTTAAATGGAAACCTTGAATAATGAGAGGGGAAAAAAAACAACTTATAATGAGAAAAGTGGTTGTAATAATATTTTTTTCATAGCACTTTATCTCACTACAAGGAAAAGAATTTTGAATTTTGATGTACCGGTACAAGCCTAATATGCCATGCATACATGGACTTTGAGGTTCCATTTTGTGTAAGTGGCATTTGAAATGATAATAGTGAATGCCTAAGTTGTCTGTTGTTTCTTTCGAAAGAATCTTAAGGTTTTGTATTTGCGGCGCTTGCCGGCTTTTGTATGTGTTTTCCAGTATTCCTGTAAGCAATCTGGGTCAATTTTAGTTTCTTCTACCCAGATATTGGAATCATCCTCTAACTTTATGTAGAACCATCTGCCCTTACTGTACATTTTTGTTTTGAATATCTTTTTTGGTTTTAGAGGAGATTTCTTTGGGTCTTGTTTATTAACTAATTGTTCTTGAGGATTATGAATGTCATCTGACGAATGACTTTCATTTGGGGTTTGCTTTACTTTCTCTTGTTCCCCTTTACTTGTTGGTGGGGATTGTTCCACTTGACTGTCTTGTAGAACAGGATTATTAAGAATAGTTTCATCTTCACTATCCGAGTCAATCAGCTGCTTATAATGTTTGATTCTTTTTGAATTAACCAAATTTGTGATTTTGTTTGATTCACAATCTCTGAGTTTGTATGTGAAGTTTGGTCCAATTGTTTCAATTTTGTAAGGTCCTATCCATTTCTTTGATAGCTTTGGTGACAATCCAACTTTTGTTGCATTAGCTCTAAGCAGCACTAAATCATTAATTTGAAAGTTAGGCGTTTTTGCCTTTACATTATGCCTGTTTTTAGCCTTTTCTTGAGCTACTGTGAGATTTTTAGAAGCAATATTTCTTTGGAAATCAAGTCTCTCCAGGAGATCATCAAAGAATTGTTTGGTTTGTTTTGGTAATGTAGGTTTTGGAATTAAGTCAACATCAATTGGAAGAGTCATGTTTTTCCCAAAGATTAGCTGATATGGTGAGAATTCGGTAGATTCAGTGGCTGGGGTTGACCGAAAAGCCATCATAACACTTGGTAACAAATTTGGCCAATTTGTCTGATTTTCATCCACATATGCAGCAATTGTTTTTGCGAGAGTACTATTGGCACGTTCTACAGTAGCGTTTGTTTGTGGATGGTAGGAACTTGTGTAATAACGTTTTATCTGAAACAGTTCACACAGAGCACTGACAAGTTTTGACATAAAAGTTCTACCACGGTCAGAGACAAGTGCACGTGGTGCACCATACCTAGAAAAGAACTCATTATAAAGAATGAATGCAACTTCCTGTGCTTCCTGTGTCATTAATGGAAACGCTTCTGGCCATTTGGAAAAACTGTCAATAACAAGCAGTATGTACTGATACCCTTGTTTAGTCTTTGGTAAAGGTCCCAAAATGTCAATATGAACTCTAGAAAATGTGTCCTCTATTGGCAAAGGATGAAGAGGTGGGGGATGCCTATGTCTGTCAACCTTAGTTCTTTGACACATGTCACAGGCACCAACATAATCCTTCACCTCTTGGTACATTCGTGGCCACCAATACTTTTGTTTTAATTTGGCATAAGTCCTGGTGACACCAAAATGACCTCCTCCTGCTAGACTGTCATGGTAATGATAAAGTAGATCTTTCCTCATAGACTGTGGAACAGCTAGTTGAAGAATGTAACGATCAGCAGTATCTATTTTACCTTTGTGTCTAGGCTGGTATAGATGATATAGAATGTTATCTTGTAATACATACTGATCTTCAGCCCTCAAGCATATTCTCTGTAACTTTTCATCAAAAGGTTGTTCTCTTGTCTCAAGATACTCTATCAAGAAATCAAAGTCTTGACATTGTCTTTGAAAAAGACCAATATCTTTTGTATTTAATTCATCTATCTTGTCTATAGAACAGAGTGTTTCAAAGTCATTACCATAGTCGAGAGTAACCTCTGTTAAGATGGTATTGTTACAATCAGGTAAGCTAGCCTCAGAACAACTCTGTGTCTGAGATAAACCCAAGTCATTTGTTTCTGTCATATCCTCAGTGTGTGATACAGCTGAATGCTGGTTATTATTTTCAGCACTAACAGTCAAAACACAATCACTGGGACTCAAGGTAACAGTGTGTACACAATTTGCTGATAAGTCATTTTCTGTCAGGTCAATTTGTGAACACACTGCAGTGTCATGACCATTTTCTGCAGTGCCATACGGAATCCTGGAAATGGCGTCTGCATTCTGGTTTGTTTTACCAGATTTATGAACTATGTTCATATTAAAATCCTGCAGAAACATAACCCATCTTCCAAGTCTTCCTGTAGGATCCTTCAATCCTAACAAATATGACAATGCTTTATGATCCGTAAAGACAGTAAATTGTCTACTAGATAGGTAATGACGGTATGCCTTGATACCTTCAATGACAGCTAAGCATTCTTGATCAGTGACTGACCATTTCTTCTCTTCTCTTGAAAGAGCACGCCCGCCATATGCAATAACAAATTCTTTGCCTTCTTTATCTAACTGACCAAGAATATAGCCGATTGCTGAACCTGATGCATCAGTTGAAAGAATAAACTGTTTGTTCATATCAGGAAAACCCAGAACTGGAGGTGAAGCCAATGCATCCTTTAAATTTTGGAAAGCAATTTGACAGTCTTCAGTCCAATCTCCTTGCCTAAAACTTCCTTTTTTATCTCCCTTTAAAAGTTTATTAAGAGGGGACGTAATATGGGAATAACCCTTCACAAATTTTCTGTAATAATTACATAATCCTAAGAAGCTCTTTAACTGTTTCTGAGATTGTGGAACAGGGAAATGTTTAACCTTATCTGTTTTCTCCGTATCCACAGAAACTCCTTCCTTGGAAATGATATGTCCAAGATACATAACCCTTTCAACACCAAATTCACATTTTTCAGGTTTTAAGGTTAAGTTTGCTTCCCTCAGCCTAGCGAAGACTTGACTTAAATGATCAATGTGCTCATCAAAGTTTTTACTAAAAACCAAAATATCATCAATGTAGCACAAAACAAATTTCCAATGGAGACCTCTTAAAACTTGCGACATCAACATTTGGAAAGACATAGGGGCATTTTTCAGACTAAATGGCATACGATTAAATTCAAATACTCCTTCATGTGTGATAAATGCACTTTTATGTTTAGTTTCAGGGTCTAAAGCAATTTGAAAATATGCAGAATTGAGATCTAAGGTAGAGAAGATTGTAGCTGAAGTTTCACCTATGCAATCAAAAACATCTTCAAGTCTTGGCAAAGGATGTGAGATAGGAATTGTTACTTTGTTTAACTTCCTATAATCAACTGCAAATCTCCAACTATTATCCTTTTTCTTTACTAAGACCACAGGAGAATTCCAAACTGATGAAGAAGGACTAATTATATCTTTTTCTAACATTTCCCTAGTTTGTTTTTCCGTTTCTGCCTTAAGCTCAGGCCTTTGTCTATAAAAAGGCATGTGCACAGGTTTAGCATTATTCTCAGTTTCTATTCTGTGCATAAATAAATTTGTTTTTCCAATATCTTCGAATGATGTAGAAAAAACATCTTTATTTCTTTTTAGAAACTCTGCTAATTTTGTCACTTGAGCAGTGGTCAAGTTTGAATTCGAGATGTTAAACTTTAAATCTGAATCCTTACCACTGTGTTTATCATTTAAGACTGAATTTACATGTGTTTCAGAGGTTGACACCTGATCATTAAGTTCAAAAATACTTTCAACGTCAACCTTGTTAACTGAAGCTAGAGTTGTATTGATTGGCAAGTGAATTTTGTCATTTGTTGGATTTAAGATCCGTAGGACTGCAGTTGCAGTGTTTGATTTTCGAGAAAATTTTGGTTTAACTAAGCATCTAGCACTTTGAACACTATTAAAGGTAGGAATAGGTTCAAGCAAAACAACTTTATTTGATTTGGTTTTTGATACTGAAACGGGAATTTCAAGTTCTTGACGGGGTTCAATACAAATAGGCATGTTTGTTTTTGCTGTACCAGATGTAACCTTAAGTTGTGTGGTAATCAAGTTATCTTTTAAGGAAAGCTTGTTGTTTTTCAAATCAATAAAGCATTGATTGTCATATAGGAAATCAATTCCCAAAATAAGAGAATGATGTAATCTTTCAATAATGTAAAAGGAATATGAAAAGCACAATCCAGATATAACAACTGGAACTAAAATTTTTCCTAGCACTTTATGTTTTTCACCCCCAACCCCTGTTATCACCTTCAATTTGCAGGGTTCCATAGCACTGTGATTTAAACCTGTTTTATTGAGAAGAGTTTTTGAAATACAAGATATACTAGCACCTGTGTCAACTAATGCAGTGGTTTTTGATCCAAGAATTTTTACTAATACCGTATTCTTGATTAAAGGTGTAGTAACAGAGATATTCTCAAGATTTTGAGAAATATTTTGAAAAGTGATGGGATCAGAATTGTTATGTGATTGACCATGGGTCACATTTTCATTAACTTTGAATTCCTCAGTTTGGGTTGCTTTTTGTGACACATTATTCTCTTCTTGCTCAGAATTTGAACTTGTATGCCTACTCACATGTTTTTGCCTGTGAATAGGCATAAATCCCTATTGTTGACCTAACTGTTCCCCACGCTTTTTGTTGTACCTTTCAAGACCATAACAATCATCAGTATAATGCCCAGTCTTATGACAGAATTTGCACAAAGGACTGTGTGAGTTGGTAAAGAAACTCTTACCTTTCCCTTTATGTCCCCCTCTGTGCTGATGTTGACCACCTCTTTGATAAGGCTGTTGTTGTTGTGGCTGTCCCTGCTGCTGATGATGATGAAAACTTTGCGGCTGGGAAACTGGTGGTCCTCTGATCTCTCTATCCACAAGAAGATTTGTCAGAATGTCCAGCTTCTCAGCGAGTAGATCAATGGATGAGGTTGCATTCACACTTTGAGAAGACTGAGATTTCATAGTCCTCTCAGCACGAAGAGCTGCAAGCCTCACTGACTCTACTGTCTGTAAGTCCTGTGGCATCACAAGCTGTTTTATGCTGTCCTCAAGACCATCAACCAAAAGTGTCACTAAGAACTGCTCTGGCATGCCTCTATGATTTGTCATTGACAGAAACCTAGTGAAGTAGGTGGAGATTGTTTCTCCCTGAATTTGTTTCACTGAGGAAAGATGAAAAGATCCATCTTTCCCATCAAATCTCTTGAAAAATTCTTCAAGAAACTTCTTAGCATCTTCCTCGTTCCTCGTAGGGATTTCGCCATTCCTTGGCATGGTCGACAAGAAAACTGTACAGTGTGTGGGACCTTCTCTTCCAATGTACTGTGAAGAGCACAAAAATCCTAAATTCCTGGTACCACAAGTCCGCTCTCTCCCAGGATTTCCATGGAAAGGTGCATCTTCAATTGGTGGCCATATGTGTGAAGGACATGTTTGTCTAGTTTCAGGCTCAAAAATTTCTTCAACAATGTCAGTCTCCTGACTCGTACCTGGAACCTCAGGTTCTTCAACAACGGCGGGTTGCTCCACCCTTTGCAGGTTTGAAGATGATGTACGAGCTGGC
Organism: Solen grandis; assembly: GCA_021229015.1. Classification (NCBI taxonomy): domain Eukaryota; kingdom Metazoa; phylum Mollusca; class Bivalvia; order Adapedonta; family Solenidae; genus Solen; species Solen grandis. The sequence continues at coordinate 20,427,338 of CM037780.1, read as the reverse complement.
CCTGACAGCGGTGAGACAAGATACCCTGTTGGTGGTTCTGGTCGTCTTCCTCCTAGTGTCCTTAAGTATTTTCCGTTATTTGGATTTTTTGTAGTAGACATTTATTTACCCGGATTCTCCACCAAACTTTTGTGTAGCGGGTGAATATATATATATATATATATTGAAATGTCTCTCACAAAAACTAACGGGGACTTATATCAGGACCTGGAAAGAAGGCAGAAGAACCGTTTCAATTCATGGTGTTTAATGATCAGTGTCCAAGCAGAAATGACAATTATAATGAAATAAATCATAATGATTCATATACAAAACAGTATAAAATGCAGTACACTTGTAAATATACAGTTTATAGCAACATTGAACAGAACGGTGATATCTATGCCTGAATTCAAATAAATATTGAATTTAAATGGTTAAAATGCTAAAATGGGTTGAATTAGCAAACTAGACAAAATCGATTAGTGAGAGGATATAATCAAATGCAACATAATAAATGAGATAACATTATTATGAATAAAACACCTTTCTGTTCATGTCCCTATTTTAATCATATCTAATTAATCCAAGTCTAAGGTTGAACAATGACTTGAACACAATGGTCTATTCTTATTTACTTAAATCAAGAAACATCCATATATCTTCACATTATTCAAGTAAGATTCAATCAATATTAAAGATTACAAACTATATCTAGAAAAGAAACAATTAAGAGAATTACAAAATAAGTAAATATGTACATACCTGGAAAGAAGGCAGAAGAACCGTTTCAATATCATGGTGTTTAATGATCAGTGTCCAAGCAGAATATGACAGTTTGGACACTGACCTGCACCGGTTAAATATCCTGCACTTTCTTCCAGGGAAACAAGGAATTGTTTTAATTGCCATTAGCCAGGACTTATCATGAAAGCAGACATGGCATGTCACCATTGCTGAGTCCAGTGGATATCACTGACATTTAATTGGTACACATGGCTCATGCTTCAAATCAAACAAAGAAATGTGTGAAATCTCAAACTCCTTATCAAAACTCTGTATCTGTGGTTTTGAATATTGTTTGAAACTTGAAAATATGAAAGAATAACATGTATTTTTGAAAAGCTTATTTGAAGACCATCATTTTGATACTAAACTTGAGTATGTAAAATATTGGGTTTACTGTTCTTCAATCCTGATAACAATATTTGTAAAAATATGCTTCATAATAATACCACCCAGGTACATTCTAGGTTGGTTCAATGTAAAAAAGTCTTCTCTTTAAACACATGGGTGTTCCCAAAGAACCCCAGTTTCGTCCAACATCAATGTTATGCTATCATTAAATTCATACAGAAGAGCTTAACCCTTTCCTTCATATAGGATACCATGAAAAGACCTATGCGAACAGCATAAAACCAGATCAGCCTGCGAGTAACTCGCAGGCTGTTCAGGTTTTATGCTGTTCGCTGCTCCTCAGTGGTCTGGTAATGAGGATTTTACAATTAAATTTGGTAAGGTTTGAGTTTGGCTTTCTGCAGATCAGGCTTTATGTGGTACCTATTGAGTGCATCAAAATGAGTCTATATGAGGGAAAGGGTTAATGAGCTTAATGATTAGGGAACATTATGTTGTAGTAGCTTTTTGTGTTTGTATTTTACATACATAATGAGCAGCTTATGAAGATTAATATCTTGTGAGATTGAGAAGAAGCTTTTTGTGTCTTTGTACATTGTATTTCATAATTGCAGTGTAGGAGAATTGAAATCTCATGAGACCTAAGGTTAAGCAAGATGCCAAAATTTCCTACACAGCGAGTACAAAGCCTGAAAAAGCTTCTGCATCTTAATTTTCCTTTTATCATATATCTTTAAAATTTCAAGACACAAAAAGTCAGTTTGTAAAGGTTAGTACATAATAAACTAATAAAGATAGCGAAAATAAAACAAGAGGGCCAAGATGGCCCTCAATCACTCACCTGAGAAATATTGCTTTCATTGCCTTTTACAAATAGTTATACTGAATACAAAATCCATACAAAGAACAGCAAATAATCTTAACACCACACAAAAAGTTTTCATGTGTCCATAAAATCAAGTTAACCCTAGCGTGGGACCAATTTTGACTCCAGGGCCATGATTTGAAAACTTGGTTCAGGTCCACAAAAAAAACCCATGATCTTGTGGTTTAAAAGGATATCTTTTAAAAAAAAGGACCCCCGGGGGGGCCAATTTCGACCCCAGGGCCATGATTTTTACAAAAATTGGTAGATGTCCATAAGGCATTGTTACACACCAAATATCTAAACTCCAGGCCTTGTAGTTTCTGACAAGAAGATTTTCTAGATTATCCTATATAAGCCTATGTAAAATCAAGTAACCCCTGGGGCCATGATTTGAACCAAGGGGCTTTCTAAAGCGTTGTGATACATGTTAACTAAAACTCATCTTAATATTACACATATTTAGTTTTAAACATTAACAAACACTAACTAAATCCTTAAGGATACCCCTGGAACAAACTTGGTAGAAGCCCATAAGGCAATGTTACACACCAAATATCCAGTCCAGGCCTTGTGGTTTCTGTGAAGAAGATTTTTCTTGTTATTTTCTATATAAGTCTATGTTTAATCAAGTGACCCCTGAGGTAGGGCCAATTTTTACCCCAAGGCCATGATTTGAACAAACTTGGTAGATGTCCATAAGGCATTGTTACACACCAAATATCTAAACTCCAGGCCTTGTGGTTTCTGACAAGAATTTTTAGATTATCCTATATAAGCCTATGTAAAATCAAGTAACCCCTGGGGGCCATGATTTGAACACAGGGGCATTCTTAAGTGGACGCCCTCTTGCCCTTGCCGGGTTAAAATCACCCTGGGCAAGTGATTCTTCAAAGGAGATAGCCCGTCGGGCAAGTTTATTTTTGTAAAAGAAATCTTTCATTTTTTTTTTTATTTTCTACATTATATAGGGGGTGAGTTGCTTGCAAATTGTGTTTGATACATGTTAACTAAAATTCATTTTAATATTACACATATTTAGTTTTAAACATTAACAAACACTAACTAACTTAAAGATCGGACAAGCTGTTTTCACAGGGGCAAGTAGATGTTCAAAGTAACATGCCCCTTGGGCAATTTTAAGTCAAATCCTTAAGGATACCCCTGGAACAAACTTGGTAGATGTCCATAAGTCAATGTTATACATCAATTATCTAAACTCCTTGCCTTGTGATTTCTGACAAGAAAATATCACTAGATTCCTATGTAAAATCAAGTGACCCCTGGGGCGGGGCCAATTTTGACACCAGGGCCAGGATTTGAACAAACCTGGTAGATTTTCATAAGGCCATGTTATACACCTAAAATCTTAACTCCAGGCCTTGTGGTTTCTGTGACGAAAATTTTTTTCTTATATAAGCCTATGTAAAATAAAGTGACCCCTGGGGCGGGGCCAATTTTGACCCCAGGGTCATGATTTGAACAAACTAGGTAGAGGTCCACTAGACAATGCTACACACTAAATATTTAAGCTCTAGGTCTTTCAGTTTTGTAGAAGAAGATTTTCAAAGTTTGCATTTATAAAATCTATTTTTAGCTCCTGTGACCTACATTTTAAACCAATCAAAATAATTTGAACAATCTTGATAGAGTGCATCATAAAGATAATTCTTGTAAAGTTTAGTCAAAATCCATTCAGCCGTTTAAGAGGAGATGTTGTTTAAAGGAAATTGTTGATGCCGGACGCATGCACACATGAATGCCGGACAAAAGGGGATCACAATAGCTCACCATGAGCACGTTGTGCTCAGGTGAGCTAAAAAGAACACAGAAAAAGACTTTAAATAAAATCAAACTAAAAGTAGATGCAGTAGTTCTGTAAGGGTAGATGCAACCTACCTCCACCATCCTTGACATCCCTATCTGGGGAGGGATCCCGTGACCGTGGCAGACTGTGACTAGTGCCATCGTTGTCTTCCTCCTCACTCTCACTGAAGTCCTTGTCTGGGGAAATGAAATACAGTAAAAGGTCATGATTAAAGCTAATGTATAATCATTAATTTTTGCTGACAAAAGATTTCTTGGAATCTGTAATAAAGTCAATTTCTTTGATACATATATATATGTGGATCAATGGTCTAGAAAACGCAAGGTCTATTTAATAAATTTTATTGACATTGAAATTGGTGGAATGTGTTGCACATTCTTTGGTTATTCATGGATCCATGCTCTAGGAAACACAAGGTCTATAAAATAAACAGTTTTCGAGGGGATTAATGTTTGTGGAGAAAATTTCCACAAAATCATGCATCAATCTTTTGTTAGAATAAGCCTCATTATATTTCTAAATAATCTAAAATCGTTTGAAAAAATGAAACAAAATACTCTACATTTTTTCTGAGGTGGAACATTTTCCAGGTTCTTGACAGTTGCTACTTGTGAAACAGAAAATAATATGTCAAGAAAATCAACAAATATCCTCTACATCATATACAGTTTCCATGATGTGACAAGAAGTCAATGAATGCTTTCCTGCCAGAAATGGAGAGTTCCAGGGGCTGGCAAACTTTCTGTCTAGATAATCAACAAAGTGATATCATACCTAAAATGTTTCTCTGGAGACTACTGATAAACTTGTACAGAGGGTGGAGAGGAAGTATTATAGAAATGCACATTTTGATAATTTGATCTATATTTTCTTCTATGTTAATATATGCCATTACCTCCAATTTTTCCTTCACAACTTTGAATTTCTTTCCATACAAAGTATAAAACAAGAGGGCCATAATGGCCCTATGTTGCCCTGAACCGCTCACCTTGTATCATTAGGCTATGTAAAATCAAGTGACCCCAGGGGCAGGGCCAATTTTGACCCCAAGGCCATGATTTGAACAAACTTGGTACTGGTGCACTAGGCCATGTTACACATAAAATATCTAAACTCCAGGCCTTGTGTTTTCTGACAAGATTTTTCTAGTTTATTCCTTTATAAGTCTTTGTAAAATAAAGTATGATCACTTTCCCATCACTAGTTTCAGAGAAGATGTTTTAAGTAAATTGTTGACAAAGGCTGGTCCCAAAAGCTCACCTTGGCAGTTAGTGCCAGGTGAGCTAAAAACAACCATAAACAGCCTTACTTACCATATAAAATTGATCAAGAAAACAACATAAACAGTCAGCCTTAACCCAGATCAATCCAAGGGTAACTTAATGAATAATCAGACTCCTATTCTTGAGATGTCAAAGTAACACTGCAATATCCCTTCCGACTAAGCAGTGCATTACTTTTCCAACATGAAGCATCCTGATGGGAAGGACTATGAATTAAAACAAAAGGCTGCAGTCTTGTGTTTGTTTATAAGACTTAATGTTCCACCGAAAGTATTTCAGTCATTTGGAGACAATGTCTACTTGAGACAGATATTGTACTGCCAAGCTGCAGGATCATGCCGTAGATATGTGATACCATAACCAGTCACATTATCCTGACACCAGGCCAACCAGTCCTGGAACTACCATTATATGCTGAGCATCGAGCAAGGGAGCTATACCAGTGCCATTATTTTTACAACCAAGGCCAAGGATCGAACACATGACCTCCTGATTCCAGGGCAAACTCTAACCACTGGAGTCTTGTGTACTAACTTCTCAACACAACATATCATTAGGTAAAATACAAAGCCAAGTACATGTTATCTACTTACAGGCACTTCCTTTGTATTTTCCAGGTTTTTTGACGGATTCATCGAAGGAAATGGCTGCAAGACCCATTTTGTTCATCCACCTGTAATATATGCTATGTTACAACACATGCTAACTCTCAATGATTGATTTCCATATTTTAATACACAAACATCCAGTTTGACAAGGGTGATCCAGAGTATTAATTGTAAAATGGATCAATAACCTTTAGACAACTGTTCCAAACCTACAAAAGACTGAAGAGAACCAGCCAAAGAGAAAGAAAATCAATCTAATTATACTTTATCAAATATAATGAGATTTTGTAAGATTAATCATATTCAACATTTACTTCTAGTTTTGAAATGAGGGCTTTATATGGTCATAAAATAGGGAAAAATATCCATTGCTTGATCATTCTGTAAAAGGTCAGTCTGAAGAAGATATTTTGAAAATAGTCATATATACTGATCGACATAAATGATCAAGAAAAACTATTCATATTAACATTTACAGTCTTCTTAATTATGTGTTGGCTGTGAAGGTAACGACAAACACCTTATATCCTAACCTGCCCTCAACCCCTCCAGCCAAGAGATTTTTGACAATAGTCTGAGGAAAAACTTCCAAAAGAACTGGTCTATTTTTTATATTCTTTTTTGCATGTCTACACTTGGAGAGTCCATACTAGCTTTGTCTATATTGTTGTGCCAATTATTCTTAGTACACTTATACTTGCTGTTTTGCATGTCTATAATTGAAGTGTCTATACACAGTAAACCTTTTTATTAGCATGCCTGTATTTGATGAGTTTATACTCATGGTACCAATACTTGGTGTGTCTATACTTTGAGAGTCAATACCTGATGGGTTTGCAGCTAGTGTGTCTATAAATTTACTTTGTGAAACTATTCTTGATGTGTCTATACTTGTGCTATAACTGGTGTGTCTATGCTTTGTGAGTTTATACTTGCTATCACACATGCCTATCCTCGGTGTGTCTATGCTTTGTGAGTTTATACTTGCTATCACACATGCCTATCCTCGGTGTGTCTATACTTGGTGAGTCTATACTTGCTATACACATGCCTATCCTCAGTGTGTCTATGCTTTGTGAGTTTATACTTGCTATCACACATGTCTATCCTTGGTGTGTCTATGCTTTGTGAGTTTATACTTGCTATCACACATGCCTATCCTCGGTGTGTCTATGCTTGGTGAGTTTATACTTGCTATCACACGTCTATCCTCGGTGTGTCTATACTTGGTGAGTTTATACTTGCTATCACATATGCCTATCCTTGGTGTTTCTATACTTTGAGTTTATACTTGCTATCACACATGCCTATCCTCGGTGTGTCTATACTTTGTGAGTTTATACTTGCTATCACACATGCCTATCCTCGGTGTGTCTATACTTTGTGAGTTTATACTTGCTATCACACATGTCTATCCTTGGTGTGTCTATACTTTATGAGTCTATACTTGATGTGTCTTACTTGGATGTGTCTATACTTGGTGTGTCTATACTTTGTAAGGCTATACTTGATGTGTCTATCCCTGATGTGTCTATACTTGATGTGTCTATACTTGGTGTGTCTATACTTTGTAAGGCTATACTTGATGTGTCTGTACTTGATGTGTCTATACTTGGTGTGTCTATACTTTGTAAGGCTATACTTGATGTGTCTATCCCTGATGTGTCTATACTTGGTGTGTCTATACTTTGTAAGGCTATACTTGATGTGTCTATCCTTGATGTGTCTGTACTTGGATGCAAATATGAAACTTGTGCCTGCATTATGGATCTTGAAGGCGCTGCAATACATGAAATTAGACACTTATTCCTCAAAGTCATACTAATGATGTGTACACAGTTTTGAGAACCAATGTCACTTTACCCTTTACCATATGAAAACAGTTTGAGAAAATCATTTCGAACTGTGGCAGGCCCCGTGTTCTCAAAACATACTTAAGTGTGATCTCAGCCTCATACTCAAATTCCCAAAATGAAACTAATGGGCATAGTTTGAGTCTGAATATGAAAATCATAATTAAGTACCATTTTTATTTTCGAGAACAAAGGTCCTGAATAAAATCAGATCAATTTCAAGTTCCCTATGAAAATGTGCCTTTGAGATGGGATTGAAACAGCTTGAATTTACTTACTCTAACTCCACCAACTCCTATACTAAGCTATACATAAATGCTTAACCCTTTCCCTCATATAGACTCATTTTGACGCACTCAATAGGTACCACATAAAGCCTGATCTGCAGAAAACCACAGTTAAACCTTACCAAATTTTATTATAAAGTCCTCATTTCCAGACCACTGATGAGCAGCTTCAAAGTTTACTACTATAATAAAGGTTAAACAAGGAAGAACACTTTCTACAATTCTTGTTTAACCCTTTGCCTCATGAATATTCATGATTTAATTAATACATGTATCCACTGATTTGTTTATGAAATAATAATTATTTCTTTGCCACAGATGACTGTAGAAGCTGAGCTTCATTATTGTATGAGAGCTGTCTGATCGAAGTCTGCTCTGTTTGCCTATGTGTTAAAATGAGTCTATATGAAGTAAATACACACAAAATGACATAACCAGATACCAGAATAAAGACAGCGTTTGTTTAGAAATGAAATATCAAGGCAACAAGAATTATGAAATAAATCCTCAAGTATTTAAGTACTACTTAGCATAAAGTATGGTTGATGGTATTTGCATCTGACTGAAAGTTGCATTAAGTTTAATCTGGCTACTTGGTATGAGTGTTTGTGGGATAAAGGGTTAAGCATGAATATAATAAACTGGGTATGATAGGAAACTGAGATGAGTAAACAATCTATCTGGGTATAAGAATGAGATGTTAAAATGTTTTAATTAGGCATTTTAATCTTGCAGCAAAAAAGTTATGAGAATCAAGTGCACAATCTATCGTTAATTCCACATACATAAAGTTGGTTTTGCAATACAGACTAAGCTGTTGATACATGCATGTATATTATTATGAAACACTGAATTTATCTGAAAGACTGTAGAGTATGAACTACAATATTGTATGAGCAAACAGAGGAAACCCTAATCAGACAGCTCTTGAAAGGAGTTGTCTGACCTGGGTCTGCTCTGTTTGCCAATGCATCAAAACAAGTCTATATAAGGTATAAAGCTTTTGATATTTAGTAGAGGATTAATATGTACCTTGCATATCAAATTACCAAAATTGGTAGGCAGGCTGTAAGATGAGTGTAACCAATGGCAAAGTGCATTTAATAATTCTAAAGAGCTAAAAAAAATATCTTACTAATGAACTGAAAGAAATAGGAAGATTAAACCAGAGGGCCAAGATGGCCCTGAATCACTCACCTGAGAAGCAGTGCCTTCATTGCCTATTATAGTATTAAGAGTCATACTGAATATATAAACCATGCAGAAGTGACCCCTATGGCGGGGCCAATTTTGACCATAGTGCCACGATTTGAACAAAATTGGTAGGCCATGTTACACACCAAATATCTAAACTCTAGTCCTTGTGGTTTCTGACAAAAATATTTTTCTAGTTTTTTCCTATTTAAGTCTATGTAAAACCAATTAAGTGACCCCTTGAGTTGGGCCAATTTTGACCCCAGTGCCATGATTTTAATACATGTAGTCCTTGTGGTAAAATCAAATGACCCCTGGGGTAGGTCCAATTTTGACCTCAGGGTCATAATTTGAACACACTTGGTAGTGGTCCACTAGACAATGCCACACACCAAATATCTTAACTCCAGGCCTTGTGGTTTTGGAGAAGATTCACTTTTGAAATCTATTTTTAGCTACTGTGACCCAGATATGCAGTGGATGAGATCCATTTGAACAACTTTGGTAGAACTGCATGCAAGGAACATCATAGGCAAGTTTTATCAATTTTGGCCTGGTTGTTTCAGTGGAGATGTCGTTTGAAACAATTGTGGACAATGGACAGATAGACAACGGACAGCCATCGATCCTAAAAGCTCACATGAGCACTATGTGCTCAGGTGAGCAAAAAATGAACAAAGCCAATGAAATGTGCTAAGTAATTCTACTAAACTGAAATAATTGTACCTTGCTTTTTATAAAAGACAGTGATATGTAGGTTTAAAGATGACTACAAAATGTTATATTCTATTAACTAAAAAATTTATTTTATAATAAATATGTGGGTTTTAAGTGCAACCAATGCCATATGCATTTCTTGAATCATCAGATATGAAATAAGCTCAGTTGTTACTTACTACTCCTTCACATTATCACATACTAACACTACACACAATCAAACAGAAAACACAGAGGATGTCACTTGACCTTGACCTTAGATTAACCAACATAATACAACAGACAAAATCGCATGATATTTATCTAACTTTGTGGACAATAACAAAAAAGGTGCAAAATGTCTTGCAGATCTATGAAATAAAAATAATAATTATAAAATTCAAAAACTGGTGGTAAAAGCAAATAAAAAAATAACTAAAACACTTGATAGTAAAATAAAGAATTATCAGCAAAAATCTCACATTAATCTTAATTATATATGGAAACACCATGCTACTTTTTATTAGAATTTTACAATTGTAATGCAGAGAAAACTATCTACAGGTAACAGAATGTGCTAAAAAAAAAGTAACACTCCTAAGTAGGCCTTAATATTTAACTTTTTAATTTTGGTGCCATGGCCCAGTGATAACTACCCAACAGTGGACCTGAAGGTTGTGGGTTCAAACCCAATTGGGGGCAAAGATTTTTCATGACCTTTTCAGGCACATAGTACTGGTCCAACCCAGGAACTGTCGAGAGTGATTAGTATAAGTTGTAGGAACTTGTTTCCCAATCTATGTAAAACAAATAAGTTTAAATTAGATTTAACTGTTTTCTGGCAGAATTTGCCACTTTGATGTACAGATCTCTCCTTGAAGCCTTATTCTCTTTTAGTATCAAAAGTATTATAAAAATACAGCCTATTTCTAGGGTCACTTTCTATATGTATACCCAGGACCATGCACATGGAATCACTGGGACAGATCCTTGATAAGTACCAGCTTTAAAGTAGATTATAACACATAGCAGTAAGGTGCTTTTCATGTGATTGACTGGACCAAGATGTAATAACCTTATAGAGATCTGCAACTCTGATATAGGTACAGAGCATGTCCAGAGAAGCTCTTGTAAAGTTACCAGTATGATCATGTGACCATGACATAATATGAGATGAGTAAAAATGTCAAGTCAATTTCAAATATACTGAGGTTTCTCTTCAATTTATTGCCAATTAAACCAAATATGCATGTCTCTCATGAGATCGCAAATCTCTTTAATGAGTGATTATGTAAAATGCCTGTCTGTTAAGCATCTGTAAGATGTTGTCTTAGCGAGAACTCATTCAAATCCCAGTCACCTGTTGTTTTTTCATCACAAGAAAAAATGTCATTTTGGACACTTTCATATTTCTTTTGAATAGATCTTTGACTGGACTGAAGCTTTTATGTTTGTTTGTTTGTTGGGTTTAATGTCCACCGACAGTATTTCAGTCATTTGGAGACGATGTCTACTTGAGACAGATATAGTGCTGCCACACTGTAGTATCATGCCGTAGACATGTGGCATGATACCACACCCAGTCACATCATCCTGACACCGGGCCAACCAGTCCTGCAACTACCACCCTTATATGCTGAGCGACAAGCAAGGTAGCTATAACAGTACCATTTTTTATGACTTTGGTATATCGCGGCCGGGGATCAAACCTACGACCTCCAGCCCCCAAGGCGGCCATTAGAAGCACTCGGCCACTGGGGACAATACTGAAGCTTTTAAAATAGACTGTAGCACAAACAAAATAAATGTCCATACATTATTATGTGCACTCATACAAAAAAAAATCCTACAGCACAGAGCATGGACAACAAAAAATCAAACCGTTTTACCACTAATGACAATTAAAAAGCATAATTTTCCCCATCAAGGACAGAACCAATATACCACAAGAACAACATCAAAACCATTACTTTGCCTGAATAGCTTACCATCCGTCACTTTTGATGAATGAATGAAAAGAATAAATGATAAACACATGAAAGGGATAGAAATAAACATACATGCAGAATGATGCAATATATATTGCAAATGCAATGTCTATCTCCAACTAATTTACGTAAATTCAAGAATATCTTAATAACAGCATGAATACAAATTACATGAAATTAATTTTACATAAAAATGTGAAATTTTTTAACCCTGACAATGCTGTGGGAAAACAGTGAAAACCAAGATCAGCCAGCACATGCATGCAATCTGATCATGGTCTGCATTTTTCACTATTCAGGGAATAAATTTTCAGTAAGCACCCCCATAAATAAGAAATGATAATGTCCAAAATGAGGAAAGGACAAGTCCATTTAAGAAATTTAGCATGGTAAGGGTTAATTACATTAAATAGATTCAAATGGTAGGAGTGACTTAATGAGATCTTAAAGTGAAATATAATACAGCCATAACATTTCTTTCAGCTGATTCTTCTGTAATTTAGTACCTAAATTGGACAAGGAATATTTTTTTCAACGTGCACTATGCACCATTTCAGTTTTTAATTGGTAAAAATGTAAGTCCGTATCTTTACCATTAAAGGCTAGGTCAACTGCTAACAAACAAAATCACAAACAAAACCATGTTGTTGTTTTTTGTTTGTTTGTTTTTGTTTTTTTGGTATTTCAGGTCAACCATTGCCTACCTATGATCCCAGTGTAACTAGCTATTAGATAGCCTGTAAGTCAATTTGAACACATTTGTAAACACTGAAAATATCCATTCTGTGAAACTCACAGATGAGACATGGTAATTTTCACTGGCCTGCAGGCAGCTGTGTTGTCTGTCAGTTAAATGTACCATGTCAACAAAGTGTGAAATAATTATCACTGTGTACTGCAGTCATATCCATAACAATACAGACACTATCTGCTTCCTTGTAAAGACCACTGATAGCATTACGCAAGCTTCATGTAGTTAACAATGGGCAGACTCACTGTCAGTGTCAGAAACCCACAAGCGCTCTTTCTATTACTTCATTCATCGCCCATAGGGTTGTTAGTTAGCATTTGCTTGTTATCGATT
>CM037780.1:20364436-20414436 GCA_021229015.1 Solen grandis | reverse complement strand
ATTTGAAAAGCCGCACCACCATTTGCAGCCCCACTAGGTAGTGGGGATTTTTTTTTACCAATAGAAACTCTCGTTCTTACGATAGCGCAGAGTGACGTAATCACTGTGAGGTATGTGTTACTGACTTACAGAGTTTAGATCTCCAACTGAAGAGTACTCTTTTTTGTAAGCAGCATTTTGATAGGTTGATGTACCTCTTATGAATATCTTTATAACAAACAAGTGCTAGCCAAGTAACCCAGGGCTAACAGATGTATAGGCTGCGCATGATTAACTGTGCATGTCCAGTTAACAAAGTCATGTAAACAGCGAACCGGTGTGAATTTACAGAAATATGGCGAACTTCAGTACATTTCAAAGAATATTTTTAACATTTTTGAGTACAATGAAGATAACGTTGTGGCAATATTCAGCCTAAATAAAATACTTTACTGAAAAGTACACGTCATTATAATTAGTGCTAGAAAAGATGTCCGAAACATAATGTCTGAAATACTATACAAAAATAATGTTTTCTTGTATGGCATGACTATTCCAGTGGTATTGTACAATATACTTGTTTAATTACAGGTACAAAATTTTTTTACCAGCACAAATCATGTGCGTGTTTAACAAAGCTTCAATCAAGATTCAGTAAAAAAAATCAATCATGGACACTTCTTAAGCATTTGCTGTCCGCCGTGACAATTTCCATAGTGACCTATGCAAATCTAAGATTTAATCAAGATAAACGGATGACGTCATTCTAGATCAACTAGACTCTATTTTGGCGAAGTCTTGTTCAACCCGTGTAACTACAGTCATTGCGAAGGTCAACCTATATATACTGCGGGCTGACCACAAAATTATTCCATCTTTCTCTTTTTCTATATGCACTAAGAATAGTTTCATGGTCATCCCGCATCATTTGTTAAACCCTCTTCTTATATTTACATCTTTCTTTTTTTCTACGTGTCTGTCATTGTAATATTTTCCCTTTCCTTTAATTCATTTTCATAGTCCTTCTTATGTATGTTACTTAGTTTAAGTTGCATCACATACCTCATATTTGATAATCAGTTTTCCTAATTGTTGTAGCTTGGAGGGCAATTTAGACTCCGAATATAACATTGATAAAATTAATGTACCAAAAAAAAAAAAAGTCATAGCATTTCCTACATAATCCCCAAAATCCCGACCCCTGGGTGTTATGATCCAAATGCCCTTTTAAAATATCACAAGAGGACAAATAAAGACTTATTCAATAAAAATATTCAGTAGTTAACTTCCATCTCTAAATTCCCAATATGTCTCAACAATATAACTAATTTAAAACTAAAAGTTTGATGGTAGTGCCTTTACACATAAACCCACAATATGATCATGAATCAATGAAAGCCAGGTTTAAGTAGACTTACAATTTTTTGGTCTTCAGTTGGGAGGGGTCAAGAGGAGAGACCTTGAAGGCTGGTAGGTGGACCACACTCTCGGCTTTCTCTGCCTGTAAATGGAAATGGGTCAGTCCCCTCAGGTTTACATGTGTGGTGTTCACTGTGTACACACATCCATTTGTGTAATACAAACACAGTAATAGACAATATCCACAACTCATATAAATAGGGGTTTTCCATGTAGGTACAAACAAGTTATCCATGCATTGTTGCTGAAAAGCATGCATCAAAAAGTATTTCTATCATGATTCTTTGAAGATCACAGTAAATTTAGTTTGTACCTACATGGAAATTGTAAAAAACACTGTTTATAATTCTGGGGTATTGTAAGTCAATAAACCCTTTACCACTCAGTGGCTGTATTTACATCATCCTTTTTTCTTTTTTTTTAACCTAAGGCAACAATCAGTTATTTCTGCTATGATATTCATGAATTTTGATAAAAATGCTGATAACTGTGGAAAGTTTTCCCCATCATCTGGTAAATCAGCAGTTTAATTTGAGAATCAAATATTTCAGAAAATATAGGGACTACAATTTTTTACCACAGGCCTATTGTTTGTTTGTTGGGTTTAACGTCCCACCGACAGTATTTCAGTCATTTGGAGATGATGTCTACTTATAGACAAATATAGTGCTGCCACACTGCAGTATCACGCTATAGACATGTGGCATGATACCACACCCAGTCACATTATCCTGACACCGAGCCAACCAGTCCTACAACTACCCTTATATGCTGAGTGTCAAACAAGGGAGCTATAACAGTACCATTTTTTACGACTTTGGCATGTCGCAGCCGGGGATCAAAGCCATGATCTCCCGCTCCCGAGGTGGACGCTCTAACCACTCAGCCACCGAGGATGGTAGTTAGGCCTATATCTCATGATGTCTTGTGAATTTGGCTCGAAGACGTACAACTTTACACCATGAAATGCTCAGTTAGACTGAAGCTATTCCTGGTCTGAACAGGTTTTACAGTGTTAAAAACCTCCTGGCTCAAATTCCTTCAACACTCAGCGTTAAGTAATACTTCAATTCTATGGGGCAAATTTCATAATTCTTGTTTCTCTCATAAAAGTACACAAATATTTAATATGATTTATTAGTGTATATCTAAACTGACAGACATTATTGCCTAAACAATTGACAATATTTGCTAAGTAATAAAATATTTGGATTTTTTTTTTTTACAAAATCAAAAATGATAAAATCCGTCTCTAAGTATTTAAGTATTTCTTAGCTCTAAGTAATTGTTGCTGAAATTCAAATCTGATTTCTAAAATAGTAGAGAGAGGCAAACCATATAAAACCTGATCAGTCTGGGGGTGTTTTGCTGGCTGATCTGTTTTTTTTTTAATACTAGTTACCAATTCCATGACAGCCCTTCTGTGGTATAGGATTAAATTAGACATATTTACAAGTTTTCTCTTCAAAATTTTCACTATTGACATCAAATTACAAGTAAGCACTTAACATCAGTAATGGGCCTTGTACTTTGGACATAAGAATAAAAATACATCTGTCAGAGCATATACATGTATATAGAAATTAACTGTTATCATGACACCTAAGTGTAGCACACTTCCTTGCTATGTACTAGAATCACTGAGTATAATACAAAATCTTGTACAAACATACAAGACACTACTATCTAACAATCAATATAATCAATACCCTGACATACTTACAATTCAAACAAACAAGGAAGTTTATGAAATTGTAAATAATATTCAGCGAATGAGAAAGAAATTTTTCAATGTGACATTTGGCGTAGTTTTTGAATTTTCACAAAAATCAATGTGATATTTATTGTTTTAAAGTGATATCTTTGAATTGGAAATTCATTGTGACATTTTCTGTTCAAATGTAACTATGGTGCAAGGCATCCTCCAGTCCCAATCACTAAATAATATGAACAAGAGCACCACATCCAGATACAAATGCTTATCTGTTTTTTTTTTTGTTGTTGTTTTTTTTGGGTTTTTTTTATTTAAAACAGAGGATAAAAAATTGGTCAAAATGGGCCTACGAGTAATGGTCCTTAATGAAAACATAGCCCTTGTGATAGTGAACAAGTTTGTGAAGTTTGATGGCAGTTGTTTTCATAGATAAAATTGTGGCCAAGGTTTAATTTATAACTGTATCTTTTTTTTTTTAAAAATGGATATAAATTTTGTCAAAATGGACCTAGGAGTTATGGCTTTCATGGGAATGTAGCCCTTATGATAGTGAACAAATATGTGAAGTTTGATGACAGAAGCCTTAATAGTTAAGAAGTTATTACAAAGGTTAAAGTTTTCACGAGAACGACACCAGAGTGACGACAGTACCTCAATTTTTTTTTCTTTGAAAGAGAACAGCCAAGCTAAAAAGCATTGACAAGTTATACACTTGCCAACAAGCATTTGAGGTAACCAAACTCTGTTACACTTATGTTTGCTATCGTATATATATCAAGTAGGATATTTTTACTTGGTAATAAAATAAATTACCTAAAATAGTAAAAAATTTAACTCAAAAGAAAATATTGAATATAAACTTGTATAATTTCATAGAAAAATTCAGAAAAATGTCATAAGATTTACATTTGAAATTAGCATAGGTAGATATTCTCTTCATATACATGTACGAACATAATTTTGCAAATCTTTTTTCCCCATCTAAACTTAAAACTGAGATCAAAGTTAGAATTGTAAAGTATCCTTGACAAATCATAACTGTCAACATGAAATTAGTTCATGGAAGGAGTTTTAACAAGAGGGACATGATGGCCCTGAATCGCTCACCTGATAAACTTTGCCCTCAATGCCAATTATTGTGTTACGAGTCATACTGAATACATAATCTATGCAGAAATACAACAAGATCATCTAAATTCAACACAAAAACTGTACCTGACATCCAAACTTTGAAGGTCCCCAGGGTCATGATTTGAACAAACTTGGTAATGGCCCATAAGACAATGCCACACACCAAATATCTAAACTCCAGGCCTTGTGGTTTACGACATGAAGATTTTTCTTGTTTTTCTTATATAAATCTGTGTAAAGTCAATTAACCCCTGGGGCTGGGCCTATTTCAACCCCAGGGTCATGATTTGAACAAACTTGGTAATGACCCATAAGACAATGCCACACACCAAATATCTAAACTCCAGGCCTTGTGGTTTCTGAGAAGAGATTTCTTTAGTTTTTCTTTTATATGAATCTATGTAAAATCAATGACCCCTGGGGCGGGGCCAATTTCGACCCCGGGTTTAACACTAGTATTCTTGCCCCTGCGAAAATGTTTAGAATCGTTCTAGTAAATTTTAGAATAGTTCTAGTACAATAGTACTAGAACTGTTCTTGATCCACTCCATGTATGTTCTAGAACACTTCTAGAATGTAATAGAACGTTAAATGGCAAAACTACATGGATGGTAAGACAGTTCTAGTACTATTGTACTAGAACTATTCTAAAATTTACTAGAACGATTCTAAACATTTTCGCAGGGGAACCCTTGAAGGACCATTGAAAGTCTTTATATACTAAATAGTGCAACCATTGAAACTCCATCAAAACACCATTGAAATTCAATTGAAACACCATTGAAACTCCATTGAAATGAGCCGAAATATGCAAATGATTTCTCCCTAAAAAAATTAAAAATTATTTTCAATGGTATCTAATGAGGGATTTTAATGGAATAAAATGGGTTTTCAATGGTATTTTGGTGGTGTCATTTTACATAAAATAATGGTGAATCAATGATTTAAAATGAAATATCAATAACCTTCAATGGTAATAAATGTAAATTTAATGGTGCCAAATAACTCATGCAGTGAGTATGGTGGACCAGGAGATTTAAATGGGCAACATGGCTGGATACAAAAATAATTTTTATTCATGTCATCACATCCGTATCAAGTCTAAACAATCTTTTTTTTTCAAACAAATTACAGTGACCAACATGGATACTGATTCCCCATGCTTAAGAGCAGTGTCCGGTTTCATCCTTTATTAAATTAATAATTTTTGTTTTTTCATAATGCACTATAGCCTATTTTCCAAGTCCTGAACAACCTCCTCTTTCTCCACCTATTGTATTAAAAACACTTATAACGTTTTAAAAACTTATTATGCCACCTGTTGGATGCCTTGAATTCACTGAAGTCCAAGTTCCAAAGCGATTTTCCTTGAATTCACTTAGATCAGTGGTCCTGATGATCCAATGCGCCATGGGTCAGAGATCAGTTTCCACTTTGAAAGAGGAATGTCCAAGTCCTTGTTGACATTCCTGAACATATGCTGATGTTACACATAAATTAACATTGAAATTCTGCTCATATTCTGCAAGGACTTCAGCTTCCTTCCTCCCACATGTCTGAAACTTAAAAAAAAAAAGAAAAAAAAAAAGTAAAATGATTTTAAAGTAAAATAACTAAGAAGCGCAAAGCCTATAGCCTGCCTTTGTATTTAAACAGTTATTGTTTACTCAGATTTGATCATTGATCCTTATTCCCATTCATACCACTATTAATAATAAAGATGAAGTTCTGACTGTGCATGCAAATGTGTAAAACCAAAATTTTCTCATCATTATAAATTCAAAATATTTTTCCATCTTACAATATGTCAGTTAACTAGGAGAAATTGAGTTCAACCACAATCAAACTCAGTTGCAATAGAAGTATGACAGCTATAATTTGAAAACTAAGTTTGAGAGATATAGTGCTGTTACACTGCAGCATCACACCATAGATAGTTGGCATGACACCACTCCCAAGTTGCATTATCCCCAACACCACGACTGGGACCTATTCTAATATGCTGAGCACCAAATAAGGGAGATACAGTGCCATTTTCCTTTTACAACTTTCATACGTTGCTGCTAGGGACAGGAACCCAAGGCTTCCAATTCCAGAGGCATACACCCTTACCACTGGGGACAGTGTTATGTAAGGTAAACTGCCTGTCTAATAAACTACCATGAAAAAGGTAAAGGCAGTAGCATTGTGGATGTCTCAAGTTGTTCTTTGATATGCGACACTTCAGTTTTCAAGGATCTTAGAAACTTTTTTTTTTTCTCAAAAAATGTATTCATTTCTAATAAGAGTCTATTTACCTTTTGTAAATCACCATGATTCAAAGTCTGTGTTGTTTACAAAGTGGACAAGAGGGGGCATCATCCTTGTTGAAAACATGATTGGACATGTTGCTAAAATAAAAACAAAAAAGTTGTGTTAAATTAATCAGATTTCATTTTATTACAGCAATGACAATGGACATAATATAGCTGAATTTCATTCAGCATTCAATGTTAAAAAATTCCAAGTCACTGCCAGCAGTTGGTCATGAACAAATATTCCAACAGAAATTCTTGTATATCTAAAGGAGTAAAACAATAACGTTATTTTTCCTTAAATTTTTATAGATCTACATGTAAGATAACCAAGCGATGATTAAGTGTAAACCAAAATGAGTTTTATTGCGAATCGCACATTTGTTAACAGAATTATTGTATATACAGTGATTTTTCACCAAGGCCTTCCTTTTTTTAAAATTAAGTACGATGCTAACCGTGGACGATATGACCTGCGATCGATTATTTTTCTTTTAATTTCCTGAAAGGTTAATTTGCACATATTGAACACATACATATATATATTCTGGAAAGCAAACAAAAGAAATGCGATTCAACTAAACCTTGTAGGGATTGTGTTATACATCGACGGGCAGAAAATAATTTCATCGCCATTTGCAGACGAAACAAAGTCACGTATTTTTTTTTATCGATAAATGGAAAGTAATTTCATTACAAACATAATTATAATACTCATAACTTTATTGAATATTCTTACCTTCGTCATAAAATGGATGTCATCTGCGAAAATATTGCGAATCAATAACGTTATCACCTATTGTTTACACTGTTTGTTGTTTGTCGTTCTTTTCAAAATGGCGGATTGATGCACCGCTGCGTTATTTTCGGTTTTCAAATTTAAAAGAGGGAAAGTTAAGATCAGTTACGAAACAAAAACTGGGTTTCGAAATAAGGTTTAAAGAGTGGGTTTTCCAAAATAAAATATAAAATATAAGTAAAAATCATTGATCTACGTAGAAATTAGCGTCAATTTTTCGGCACTACTTTTCCTCGTAGGATTGTCCTACAACCTTGCAACAACTTCCGAACTTTTATTCGGGGCGGGTTTTTTTCGAACTAAAACCATTCGTAACCTTTTTTTCGATGCATAACAGTTTTCAAAAAAAAAAAAAAAAAAAAAAAAAAAAAAAGGAAAAAAGAAAAGTAAATCACCTAAGATTTCTGTTAAAACATCAGTTAAAAGGTCATAGTAATACATGCAGTTATATGTAGTTAGATTTAATCGTTTTTGTTTCAATCTAATATTCAATAAGCTTTTAAGCTTTCGATTTAATCCTATTTTGACCTCTACAAAAATTTGTTCAAATTGTTCTGGTTTAAGATAAATAAAAAGGTCACAAAATCAAAAGGGTTGTTTTAATGTAAATCTTTGAATTTCTTGTACACTTGTGAAACCATGTCTTTATCACAGTGTTGGTAATTTTTTTATGGTGTCTTTTTTAAACCCATTTAATTTTTCCTGGTACCATGTTTGTTATATCCATGATCGACCATGGTCATAACATGGCAGACCATGTTCAATCTATCAAAGCTTATTTCTACCATGGCTGACCATGGCTGCCCATGGTTATACCATGGCCGACCATGTTTGATTTCATGTTATTTGATGGGCAACCATGATTTAACATGGATGACCATCAAAAAGGCTCTATAACTGTTCCATTTTTTATTTCTTCAGAATTTTTGTAGAACTTTTGTTGAAATTCATTTGATTCTAAAAAGACTCTATAACTGTTCCAAAACATTTTATGTTCTTATTTTATGTCTTCAGAATTTTTGTAGAACTTTTGTAGAACTTCATTTGATTCTAAAGAGGCTCTAGAACTGTTCCAGAACATTTCAAGAACCCATGTAGAACCTTTTTTTTTTCTACAAATTCCTACAAATGTTCCATTTTGTCCCAGATTAATGTTATAGAACAGTTCTAGAACAACTATTCTAGAACATGATTTGGAATATGTCTAGAACCTTTCTATAACGTTCTAGTATAGTTCTAGAAATGTCCTGATTTGTAGAACTGAGTTTCGCAGGGGAGCTACACACCAAATATCTAAGCTCTAGGCCTTTCGGTTTCAGAGAAGAAGATTTTTAAAGATTTCACTTTTAAAATCTATTTTTAGTTCCTGTGACCCAGATATGCAATGAACCGGAACCATTTGAACAACTTTGGTAGAGCTTCATGCAAGGAACATCACAGGCAATTTTCATCAAATTTTGTAAAGTAGTTTCGGAGGAGATGTCATTTGAAATAATTGTGGATGCCGGACGCCGGACACAAATTGATCCTAAAAGCTCTCGTGAGCACTACGTGCTCAGGTGAGCTAAAAATCTTTTAAAAGGAACATCTGTGCAAAAAATATTTTAAAATCTAGCCTGAGTACTTTTGGAGGAGAAGATTTTTTAAGTTTTCACATTTTTCCCCCTTTTATTTGACATGGCTACCAGATTATGGCATGGAATTTAAATTCTCATTTTTTAAACAACTTTGGAAGAGGACCACCCAAGGAAAACTTTCATGTAAAGTTTTATGAAAATTGGCCCATTGGTTTAGGAGGAGATGGTTAAAACTCCGACCAGAAAAAAACAAACAAGAAAATGCTTACCTCCTTGTCATGGTAACAGAACATGTCATAGTTCTTGATGACACACCAGCGCTTCTGCCAGTGACTTGACAGGGGCCCACCACCTTTCATCCGTCTCCTGTACAGCCATCCCTCACAGTCTCCCTTCCCAAGGTCCTTACACGAAACCCGCCGATCTGTCAGATAAATGAAATTCTACTGTTAACCACAAAAACTTAAACATTCAGCGTTAGTCTTCAGAAGCTGGTTGCACAGGAAAAAACTGACGTTACTTTATAGAGACTTATTTTGGTGCCTTGGCCGACAGAGCGGTCTGATCAGGGTCTCCTCTGTTGTCTTATATCATGCTGAAGCTCAGATTCTACAGTCTGCACAATAGAGAGAAATCCATTGCTTCATATACTGTTTAAAGGTCTGTAAATTAAGTCATAAATTTGTACATGAATATTCATGAGGTGAATGGTTATATTTTTCTTGTAATATTGAAATGATGCAGGGAAGATGAGCATGGTAAAAACTCCAACAAAAGGTGATGCAAAAAGGTTTTTCCTAGCTTAATTACTTTCAATCTTATGTTGACACACACACACACAAATCAAATACAGCATCCAAATGTACATGAAGATAGGTCCACTGATCAAGTGATGTTTTAAAAAAGGTTCGATATAACAAGAGGGCCAGGATGGCCTTAAATCGCTCACCTGAATTTGGTTTGTTGTAGAAAGACTGGAACCATGAGAGGATACTATATACCAAATATCAAAGCTGTAGGTCAGTATGTTTCTAAGAGAAGGCATTTTATAGTTATGCATTCTGGTTGCCATGGCAACAAAAGTTCTTCATTATCCAACTATGGTTTCAGAAGATTTTTTTGTTTTTCTTATATAGTTCCATACAAAATCTAAGAGTGGTCCCAGGAGTGTCCTCATGTAAACCCTGATGCACATATTTGTTGATAGCGTTGAGCCACCAGAAGCTGATGCTATGTACCAAATATCAAATCTGTAGGTCTGTATGAAATTCTGAGAAAACACATTTTGATGTTGTGCTTTCTGGTTGCCATGGCAACCAAAGTTCTTTATGAAATTCAAGAAAAATTAGGAATAAGCCTTAATCTAACATAAGTATCATTGAAGTTAAATATGGTGAAAATCCATCGACATTTTGGAAGAGCAGTTTTTCAAGAATTCCCTATATAGTTCTATATAAAAATCCGGGTGTGGTCCTTGGGCGTGGCCAACTGTGACCCCAGGGGAACAAATTTTGCACTGAAGTTGAGGCAACATGACCTGATGCTATGTACCAAATATCAAATCTGTAGGTCTATATATTTCTGAGAAAAGACATTTTAAAGATTTTATCTTCTGGTTGCCATAGCAACCAGAGTTTTTCAAGGAATTGAAAAAAAAAAAAAAAGAATTTGCATTAGGCTATCATAAGTATGATTTTTGAAAAATTTGATGAAAATCCATCTGGTAGTTTCAGAGGAGAAGATTTTTGAAATTGTTAACGCACGACACACAACGAACGAGGGACAATCAAGTGATAACAAAAGCTCACCCTGAGCTTTGCTCAGGTGAGCTAAAATGCAAGACATCTTACACACCCACTTGAAAGTACTACTGAATGGTTGATAAGCACTGAGAATATCTTACAACTTGTATTTGATTTATTCTTCAGTAGAAATGGTATATTATGAGAAGAATATAAGTATATCTTTATTTAACCATAAGTTAAGAAACTAATACTTTTTTTGTTTTACACTATTTTTCTGCTTTTGAATACAAAAACTATATGGCCAAAGATCAAAATGTGTAAAAAAGTTGGTGTTTGGCAAACTTTGAGCAGTTTATTATAAATAAATTCATATTGATAGTATAGCATGTTCTTATACATCATCTGACTTCTCCTGAGGAGTCCTGTATTGATCTGGAAGGGCAGCAAGTGATCTACTAACCCTTAACCTGCTGAATTTCTCAAATGGACTTAGCCGGCATCTTTTTTGGAACTGTCATTTATCAATTTTAGGGATAACAAGATGAAAACTTGTAGTTGGTCAGCCAACAGTAAAAAGCCAGGCCAGCCTGCACATCCGTGCAGGCTGGCCTGGCTCTTTACTGCTGGCAAAGGTTAGCACTTACAGTTCCAGCAGGGTAAGGGTTTACAATCAGCTGATCCTGAGGCTTCAGTGATAACTCTGGATGACCCAATAAGTCTTAGTTCACATACCCAATTTTTCACAAGATCAACATTTTGCTTTCCCTTCTGTGTAGGAAAAGGACAGTATGATAGTGGGAAAAAACATGCTTTCTTGTTAATACAATATAGGTTAAATCCGGACCCAAGTTCTGTGTTTGAAGATGCAAGGGTCAAGTTCTAATGTCATCCTGTGGACAAATGTGGATACCACGTTCTGCCACATAATGCATACTACAAAACTTTAGAAAACACAATCCAAGAGGTTCAGCAAAACTGTTTAAATCATTAATGTTTCCAATACATAAATTGTTTACTTTTATATAAGGGGTATACGAGAATTACACACTAACACAAAGTTAATAATAGACACTGGCTGTGAAGCATAAAAGATAAAGAAATAAGAATGAAAGCTTTCAGTTCAATCCTTTTCTTTTTTTTTTTCACAACTACTACTTATACTGCATCTACTTATTATGCTACTGGTATGTTGATTTAATGTTATGTTGAAAAAAAAAAAAATAAAAAAAAAATAAATGCATAAGAAAATAAAAAAAAAAAAAAAATGTTAAATGATGATCAATGATGAGGAGAAGGAGAAAGTGAGTGATGACTTAGATTATGCTGCTGCTGACGATGATGATGATGATGATGAAATTGGTGATGATTTAGATGATGCTGATGATGACAATGAGATGATGAGAAGGAGGAAGTGAGTGATGATTCAGATGTGAGTGATGATTTAGATGATGATGATAGATGAGGAGGAGTAAGTGGGTCATGATATAGACAATGATCATGTTGATGATGATGCTGATAATGATGATGATCGATGACAGTGAGGAGGAGTAATTGGATGATGATTTAGACAATGATGCTGATGGTGATGAGGAGGAGGAGGTGGAGATTTGGGTGATGATTTAGACCATGACGATGATGATGATGATGATGATGATGATGAAAGTAGCCTGATAGAAGTAGAAAAAGAGTAGGCAGTATAACAGCAGGCACAACTTCCATAACACCTGCCTTCTCTTCCAGCTGGCCCCACTGCTGCTGTGTGTCTCTCCATATAGATTTTTAGCCAAACCTTCACTGAGCTACATTTAAAAAGTCACAACCTTAACATGCCACTGGACATAGTAAATAAATTATAATGTCTGGTAGAAACAAATATATTTGAGAAAGTCAGTCATATACATGTCTATACTGAAGTGTACAATGTATCATTCAAACAATGCGACAGGAAACTGGCATTTCCATTCACTGTGGTTTATAATGAGTCAACCATAACAATTTTTACCCCTGTTTTGTCCATGGTGAGACATTCTTCACATCCATAAGAACCTCAACAATGATGTTAACTCTATCAATGAATTAGTTTACTGTATATCAACTATCTTGACCTACATTAACACTGGCTGTAAATGTACATAATACATGGGTAAAATATTAAGCTTCTTTATTTACATCCTATTCATTTAATTTCAGTGTTCTTCTTACCCCTCTTTCTCTCTCTCCTCTAGCTCATGCACAAACACAATTCAGCACATATTATCTCTTACATTCAAAACCAGGAATCAATATTACAGTTTTTATATTCAAATACAATTAATATGTTCAATTTATATACATGTGCCCAAGAGGTACATAGTCACTTACAAACAATTACATATAACACTTAAGGCAATTGGACAAACCAAGACTTGGTATGACATACTCATATCTATAGTGACATTGTACACATACTGTAAAAACAGTTATTTTCAATTACAGTAAATGTCGCTGATTATGTACCTAAGGGAATTTCATGGTTACATTTATTTGTGATCTATGTTCTAGAAAATGTGAGGTCTATAATTATAAGAGACAAGTTTTCGTGGAAATTAATATTCATACATAAAACCAACGAAATCGATAAAAATTAGTGTCACATGAAAATTAATGATTTCGCAATAAGTGATGTTTTCATGACTCAGCAACTGAACCTGACCACCAGCATCAGTTACTTCCCTCACCTGACAATTAACACCTCCCTGACACCTGCTCTGACATTCCGCCACCACCGAGAGTGACTGTGTGATACACCTGACATCCGAAACTAGATCGGATGATTGGTCAGTGATTAGAGGGAAGTTTAAACCTTGACCCTTGTAGGGGTTATACCTGAATGGGGAAAGTTATACAGTGACAAAATACACATCAAAATGGCATTATTGTTGACATTCCTTAATACCACTAAATACAATAGAAACACAATTTGACAATTTTTCTAGCCTTTATGATTCCCCATCTTATCATTTTACCACATTTATATACTACTTTTTTCTTAAACACAAGAGTTCAAAAGTGCTTCAAGAACAGATATGCATGTATATTTTGCAATAAAGATTGCTGCCTGTATATATGAAATATTGACCTAAATAAGTACCGTATCTGTCAATCTCTGTCTTATAAAAGTATGTCTAAATATTATCTTGTCATGTTTTTTTATCTTAAATTATACATAAAATCTGGTGTAAAATGACCAGGTGTTAAACCTGACTTTCTCTACCTGATCTGGTCTTTACAGCCGATATAGGTTGTTTTAGTGTCTCCTTTCCAGAAGAAAAGGTGACCAAGTTATAAATACTACCCATGCGTAAATAAATGGCATTCTGAATGAAGCCCCTCTCTAAATAGGTTTCTATAAAGTATTCATAAAAGAAATTAGTTTAATTATATAGAGATTAAGGTAAACCGGTACTTAAGTCTTTATTATAGTTGCTGTCATTTGGAATAATGAGAAGAGGGTTACGATAGACAAAAAGGAGGATGGATGGATGTACATTCTCATTTATGGATACAAATGTGATCAATTTATTGTTCTTTCCGTCACATAAGAGCTTATAGAATGAATGATATTGAGAGATATTTACTGTTATTTATTGTTTCTATAGCCAACTAAGTATCTATATGTGAATGTGGATGGATGGATGGATGGATGGATGGATGGTTGGATGGATGGAAAACTGGATAATAGATGGATGGATGGTTAAATGAATGGATGGATAAAGGTATGAATAGAGGGATGGATGAGTGGAGTGTCAAACGGGTGAATGGATGGATGATTGTATATAATGAGAAAAGTTAAGACTGAAATGCATATAAATAATAAATAAGTAAAAAGTAAACTTACAAGAAATGATACTGGCTTCCCTAATTGAATACTTCTTAGTTTTTTTCCTCAACATGTTCCCACTCTGACTCCAGTGATTCACCATCCCTAGGAGACTGGCCAACTACTTTGTCTACTCCAGGCCATGTCAGGCTAGCCCCGACAAGGAAGTTATTGGTATATACTGTAGTGCTGTACTATTTCTCCATCTACATAAGTAGCCAGATATTCTGATAGGATACCTGTACCCTCAAAAGTAGCTGTTTCCTTATTTCACAAAACATCCCCTCTTAATTTAATTTGCTGATTAATACATGTACGTTAGATTATGATTATATCTACATACTACTACTATACTACTTTTTTTTTTTTTTTTTGGGGGGGGGTGGGGGGGGGGTCAATTTCTGGAATTTGAAGTTTTATAAATGAGATAATAAGATGTCAGCTGACTTCTAGTGTGCAGTAAAGCATATTGAAATATCCTAAAAAAAACAAGAGGGCCATGATGGCCCTGAAACGCTCACCTGAGTACCATTGCTACAACTGATTACAAGGTTTTTAAACAGACAAGAATTCTGATATAACTCAATCTTAAACATTATTAAACACCAAATATATAAGCACTGGGCCTTATGGTTTCAGAGGAGAAGACTTAGTGCGGGGTCATTTATCTCCAAAGGGCCACCATTTTGAAAATCTTGGTAATGAACTATAAGATGATGCTACATACCAAATATCTAATCTCTAGGCCTTATGGATTCATAGCTGAAGATTTTTAAAGATTTTCCTATATAACTCTATGTTAAACAAGTGACCCCTGGTGCGGGGGCATTTATCAACATAGGGTCATGATTTGAACAATTTTTACCAAATACTAATCTCTAGGCCTTATGGATTCATAGCTGAAGATTTTTAAAGATTTTCCTATATAACTCTATGTAAAACAAGTGACCCCTATTGCTGGGGCATTTATCACCGTTTGGCTATGATTTGAACAATCTTGGTAAGGAACCATTAGATGATGCTACATATGAAATATCTAAGCTCTAGGCCTTATGGATTCATAGAAGAAGATTTTTAAAGTTTTTCATATATAAATCTATGTAAAACAAGTGACCCCTGGTGCGGGGGCATTTATCACCATAAGGTCATGATTTGAACAATCTTGGTAATGAACTATAAGATGATGCTACATACCAAATATCTAATCTCTAGGCCTTATGGATTCATAGAATTTTTTTTAAAGATTTTCCTATATAACTTTATGTTAAACAAGTGACTCCTGGTGCGGGGGCATTTATCACCATAGGGTCATGATTTGAACAATCTTGGTAATGAACCATTAGATGATGCTACATACCAAATATCTTATCTCTAGGCCTTATGGATTCATAGCTGAAGATTTTTAAAGATTTTCCTATATAACTCTATGTAAAACAAGTGACCCCTATTGCTGGGGCATTTATCACCGTTTGGCTATGATTTGAACAATCTTGGTAATGAACCATTAGATGATGCTACATATGAAATATCTAAGCTCTAGGCCTTATGGATTCATAGAAGAAGATTTTTAAAGTTTTTCCTATATAAATCTATGTAAAACAAGTGACCCCTGGTGCGGGGGCATTTATCACCATAAGGTCATGATTTGAACAATCTTGGTAATGAACTATAAGATGATGCTACATACCAAATATCTAATCTCTAGGCCTTATGGATTCATAGCTGAAGATTTTTAAAGATTTTCCTATATAACTCTATGTAAAACAAGTGACCCCTATTGCTGGGGCATTTATCACCGTTTGGCTATGATTTGAACAATCTTGGTAAGGAACCATTAGATGATGCTACATAAAATATCTAACTTTTACCATAAGGTCATGATTTGAACAATCTTGGTAATGAACTATAAGATGATGCTACATACCAAATATCTAAGCTCTAGGCCTTAGGATTCATAGAAGAGATTTTAAATTTTTCCTATATATAAATCTATGTTAAACAAGTGACCCTGGTGCTGGGATTTATCACCATAAGTCATGATTTGAACAATCTTGGGTAAGAACTATAAGATGAGCTACATACCAAATATCTATCTCTAGGCTTAGGGATTTAGAAATTTGTTTAAAGATTTTCTAATATAAACTTTATGTTAACAAGTGACTCCTGGTGCGGGGGCATTTTACACCATAGGTCATGATTTGAACAATCTTGGTAATGAACCATTAGATGATGCTACATACCAAATATCTTATCTCTAGGCCTTATGGATTCATAGCTGAAGATTTTTAAAGATTTTCCTATATAACTCTATGTATAACAAGTGACCCCTATTGCGGTGGCATTTATCACCGTTTGGCTATGATTTGAACAATCTTGGTAATGAACCATTAGATGATGCTACATATGAAATATCTAAGCTCTAGGCCTTATGGAATCATAGAAGAAGATTTTTAAAGTTTTTCCTTATAAATCTATGTAAAACAAGTGACCCCTGGTGCGGGGGCATTTATCACCATAGGGCCACCATTTTGAAAATCTTGATAATGAACCATTAGATGATGCTACATACCAAAAATCTAAGCTCTAGGCCTAATATCATAGAAGAAATTTTTAAAGTTTTTCCTATATAACTCTATGTAAAACAAGTGACCCATGGTGCGGGGGCATTTATCGCCATAGGGTCATGATTTGAACAATCTTGGTAATGAACCATAAGATGATGCTACATACCAAATATCTAAGCTCTAGGCCTAATGGAATCATAGAAGATTTTTAAAGTTTTTCCTATATAAATCTATGTAAAACAAGTGACCCCTGGTGCGGGGGCATTTATCACCATAGGGCTATGATTTGAACAATCTTGGTAATGAACCATAAGATGATGCTACATACCAAATATCTAAGCTCTAGGCCTAATGTTATAGAAGATTTTTAAAGTTTTCCTATATAATCATGTAAAACAAGTGACCCCTGGTGCGGGGTCATTTATCACCGTAGGGCTATGATTTGTACAATCTTGGTAATGGCCCATAAGATGATGCTACATACCAAATATCTAAGCTCTAGGCCTTGCAGTTTTGCAGAAGAAGATTTTCAAAGTTTGCATTTTTAAAATCTATTTTTAGCTCCTGTGACCTACTTTTTTAACCAATCTGAATAATTTGTACAACTTTGATAGAGGCATCATAAGGATGATTCCTGTGAAGTTTAATCAAAATCCCTTCAGCGGTTCATGAGGAGATGTTGTTTAAAGCAAATTGTTGACGACTGACGCACGCACGCACGGACGACGAACGACGGACAAAAGGCGATCACAACGTTGTGCTCAGGTGAGCTAACAAGTGACCCCTGGTGCGGGGGCATTTATCACCGTAGGGCTATGATTTGTTCAATCTTGGTAATGGCCCGTAAGATGATGCTACATACCAAATATCTAAGCTCTAGGCCTTGCAGTTTTGCAGAAGAAGATTTTCAAAGTTTGCATTTTTAAAATCTATTTTTAGCTCCTGTGACCTAATTATGCAATGGACCAGAACCATTTATACAACTTTAGTAGAGCTTCATCCAAGGAACATTCCTGCAAAATATTTTTCAAATTGGCAAAGCCGTTAAGGAGGAGATGTTGTTTGAAGCAATTGTTGACGCCGGACGCCGGACAAAAGGTGATCTGAAAAGCTCACCTTGAGCACGTTGTGCTCAGGTGAGCTAAAAAGGTCCAAAAAGAAGTATAATTACGATGAAAGATATGTACAAGCTCTATATAGAGAACTTTCATTTAAGTTAATTTCTCAACATCAACTAGGAAACAAGTTATAAACAACTTGTACAAATCCTTCTCAACAATTCCAGGTTGGACCAGTACTTGCCCCTGTGAAGCTATGGAAGATTCTTTCCCGAACAGGGTTCTACCCACAACCTTGTATATCCACACTACCACTGGATCGCTTACATACAAGTACACAGTTAACAGAGATTTGTTTTTCAGAACGTGAGATTTGTTTAAGATAACAAAATATCAGTAAGCTAGGTATTGTATGTACAGAAAGAGGCACATAAAGAGAAAAGAATGATGAGGAAAATGAGAAAAAAAAATTAAAAAAATGACAATGATTAGAACTAACTGATAACACTATTGTACTGTTTCCTATCTGAAGGACAGTCATTCATCGGTCAAGAGGCAATATATTGTCATACAAGAAGTTGAAAATGAAACTTGGTTGCTCGGCAATATACATATATAAGACCACCACGCTAACACTGCCACTCCTGTACAGCTGGCCGCCACTTCCCTGTTGTCTACACCGGATACATGGCTTAATGGTACCACACTTAAAACAACATTACCAGATGTTCGACAAAAACAATGGTTTCATGATATACTAAAGACAATTTTAATAATGAAAATGATAATTTTAAGTGAATAAGAAAGAAACAAAATGATGATGAATTGATTAAAATGAGTAACTCCATATTAGAAATAACTTGAACTGCTCCTTCTTAATTTTGGTGTATTAAGGGAATAAGTATTTACATTGTAAATATGGGTAACATTAACACTGACTTACAAATCTGTCACATATCATAGGAAATACACTAGGGTTTGCTAATCCTGGTTTGCTAACCCTGTGACTGAGCAATATTCTCATATAAAAAAATTATGCATCGCATGATATTTTTTAAAGATGAGAGAAAAAAAGTGTCTCAAAGATAACTCACAACAGGAGAAAAACTTGTACAAGAGCCTGGGTGGCTCAGTTGATGTGTATTTGTATATAATAATCCCTGTATGCAAAAGGCTATGAGTTGTAGACCCTGTCAGACTTAACAATTTCTTCCACCCTGTTACATTGTGTCCTTTATTTGACAGTTTCCTTGCACAAGTTTCTATTTATTGTACTTTCTTTGTTTCCTTGTCTTGTCACCTACACTTAATCTTGAACAAATACTTTTAGGCCACCGCCTCATCATTAAGACCAGCTCACTTTACTTCAGAGACCAACATTTTCAAGTCCCTTTTATGATAAGACCACCTGATAATTAAGACCAGATGGTGCAGCTAAATATCTTGTATCAATACATGTCAATTATATTCTACAGACTTATTCAATTCAATTACCTGTGTAGTTTAATTAAATTAGTTTTGAAAGGAATTTACTAAACTGTCATACATATTTTCATACTGAAAGTGACATTAAATTGTTATCAAATTAATATTCTTTGAAATATCTTATAAGTAGAATTAATATTCTTTGAAATATCTTATAAGTAGAAAACCTTTTATTTCCATATAAATGACAATAACATTTTGCTCCTAATCATTCTATTCTCATACCTATTTTCTATAAGATTTGTTTATGAATTATGTGATCGAGTTTCAAAACACTATAAGATATTAAAGATATCTTAAACTTATGAAGATATAATTATGGTAATCTGGACCTAAGCTTGTCTCCCTTACTTTGAACTAGTAGTTGAATATCATTAATCAATGTAATATGATAAGGCATCATAAAAAAAAAAGTTTAATAAAATTTCCTTGTTTTCACTAACTTGTCAGCTCATAAATTTTATTGCACACATGACACATTTTTTCTTCCCTATAGTAATTAATCTAAGACGTAAATTATTGAAACTGATTCCCCAAGTCAAATCATGAAATAAGGCAAACTACATGAAAAAACAGTCAACTAGTTGTTTTTTTTATTATTATTATCCAAACCTGTGAAATGGCTGAAGAGAAAGATGGAAACTCACAGTGAATGTTGTGAAATTTGCAGACATGCATCATTTCATTGTTCTTTTATTCATGCTTTTAGCCTTTCAAACAAAAGCAAGGACAACATTACCTATAAACTATTGGAAATAAACACACCACACAGCTACTTTTATAAGTAATTCAAAATTCTGCAGTATTGCTTGGGTGATACAACAAACAAAATCCAGAGGTGCACAACTTTACATGCTTTGAGACTATGGATACAACAGTTTTCAAGATAATCATAATCTCTGGACAGAAAAAAGTATGACAAATGAATGGATCAACAAATGGACTACCAGATTAATGGCCCTCTTGTCTATAAAATATTGTGGAAAAAAAAAATTCAGTTGTTAACTTTTATACCAGGGAAACCAAAAAGTCTAGGCGCCGGTAAAAAACCGTGCAACAATAAAATTGCAAGATGCACGTTTCTGCCTTTAGACTGCATACCTGAAAATATTTGTTTTATGCCTTGTCCACTATCCAATTATAGTCATGTAAACCAGTCAAAAGTGTCTGTTTGTTGTGGATGCTGAAAATGTCAGAATACTTTGATTTAATTTTTCATACCTTATTGAAGGACGAGTAAAATTATTGCAGGATGAGTGATTTTTATCAGTGACTCATCCTACTGGACGAGTACTATTTGAAAAAATTTTGACCCCTGAAGGGTAATCTGTCCATCATTAAATTGTGACTATTGTCCATTAACCCTTTCCCTCATAGAGGACACCATGAAAAGACCTATGTGAACAGCATAAAACCAGATCAACCTGCAAGTAACTCGCAGGCTGATCAGGTTTTATACTGTTCGCTGCTCCTCAGTGGTCTGGAAATGAGGATTTTATAATTAAATTTGGTAAGGTTTAACTGTGGTTTTCTGCAGATCAGGCTTTATGTGGTACCTATTGAGTGCATCATAATGAGTCTATATGAGGGAAAGGGTTAAGCAACTGTGTGAATTTTAAAGTAAATGCAAACCCTTTATAGACATAGAATATAAAAGCCTATAACTCCATGTCAATGGATGCTTGCATCTGCACTGTGATCTTTTTAAGCATTAGATATATAAATTGTGTGCATATTAATAGCATACAACAAAAATAAGAAGACGAAGAAGTAGAAAAGGAAATAAGACCCTTAAGGTTGTGGGAAAAATACAAAATTTAGCGGCAGCATGAATTTCTCTTTAAAAGTTGACTGGTTTTTCCTGCTGGCTTACAACCTGGGCATGCTACCAATATATAGCATTAGGCTTGGAATAAATGAAAATCAACTGTAAAAGTTCATCCAAATTTAACAAACACTTAAAGAGGTAAAGTTCAGGAAATAACAAAGCATGAAAGCTTAACTTTATAAATGGGCCATGACTATAGCATACATGTAGATGGGGACAGAAGGAACCCTTTCACTCTTGTGACCAGGCCTTTCTTTTTCCTCAAGAAAGTCATCCCAAACTGAGATTTTCCACAATTCAAAATTCTCAAATGTTGCATCACCAGGGATCCTAAAATTTTGGAATCTCAACCGGTCGACGGCAAAATCCCCCCCCCCCCATTACAACAATTCCGTTCCGTACCCCCCCCCCCCCCCCCCCCGAAAAAAAACATAACCGAAAAAAATGAAAAAAAAATAACATTGATATTTTCAATCAACATACCCTGAATCATTTGCAGTGTGAAAATAGATCTTTTATTATATTTCAGCATCCTGTTGGCATAATAAGGTATTTTTCTGCAATATTTACCTCTACGAAATTGAAAGTTTGTTTACCGGAAGTGCATGTATATGACGGTCTGTATATGACTCTAACGAATCAATAAATTGTTGGAAGCAGTCGTTTTGGTGTTGTTAATTATGTGCCTTTGTGTTTATATATTTTTTTTGTCAATAACTTTTATTTATTTGTGATTATTTTTTTAAACATCGCAAGTAAATTGCGCTGAGCCATTTCAACGAAATGCAGCCTTGTCACTGATACCATCCCCTTATATACCAAATATAAAGTTGAGTAATAACACCAAACAGTTATCAGTTTTTTTTAATTCTTTTATTTTGTTCTTACAAATTACAAATTACTAAGGAGATCAAACATTTTGATTAGCCTTTGATATTGTCATTAATTACCGCATTTAAAAGTCGACCGGTTACAGTTTGCAAACAAGCAATGGTCCATTATTACGGCATAGATAATTACACGGCACCGTCCAAATAACCGCTAAGTACAAACCGTCAATCCATTCATCTTAACTGCCCAATAATGACCTAGACGGGTGTCCCTGCCTGACCCCCACTGACACCTGCCCCGAGGGTACACCGGAAATTCAAGAAGTAGGTCAATTGGTGTGTAAGAGAGACTATTATGAACCGTTTGGACCGATTTTGAAAGTTTTAGACGAGGATTATGGATTTTTTTCGACCGATTTTTTTGGTACTTTTTGAAATCTGAACCGGTCGATTGAGATCAAAATCGGTCAAAACCGGTAAAAAATCGGTTTTTAGGATCCTTGTGCATCACCACAATCACAAATAGTCAATTTTCTTTACGCAGGGTTTCCCATGATTTTTTCCAAATGGTGGTCAAGTGACCCATTTATATATATAGAAAAAGAGACAATTTGGGATTATTTGGGGTTCATTTAGACAATCTGAGGATTAATATGGGCACTCCTGTGTGTACTGTTTAAGAGTATGCTAATAACAAACAACAAAACTTAGTATGCAAAAGTCACTGAATACTGGAGTTCAAGATCTTCTAAATTCAAACTTATGAATAAACAAGAGGTTGCGGAAAAGCATGTATGCCCCCTTGCTGTGTGTCAGAAGCATGGCCAATAAGGAATACATTATTGTAGATACAAGTTCACTGAAAGTAAGAGCCAGAATCAAGTAAGTGAACTACTATTTTAGGAATGTGGGCTCAAGTAATCAATCAAAATCAGATTTCCCATTCAAGGTCGCAGGTGACCCATTGACCTAATGATCCCAAAATCAATAAAGGTCAACTACCAGTCATTACCAAACACCGTATCAAGTCTGAGGAATATAGGCTATAGGCTCAAATAGGCTCAGAAACAATTTTCACAATTAAGGTCACTGTGACCTTGACATTTGACCTAGTGATCCCAAAAAGGGTTCATCTACTAGTAATGACTAAACACCCTTTCAAGTTTGAGAAATGAGGGTTTAAAAGTTCTCTGAAGTTATTGATTGGAAACCATTTTCATATTCAAGGTCACTGTGATGTTGACCTTTGACCTAGTGATCTGACTTTTGACCCAGTGATCCAAAATTCAATAAGGAACACCTACTACAATATCAAGTTTAAGGAATATAGGTTTAACTGCTCTCAAGATATCAATCAGAAATGGTCTACAGATGGGCCAACAAACAGACCATTAAACAGACAGACTGACCAATATTTGCAAAGCAATATATATAATGTGGGCAAAATTAAAGGGTTTTTTTTATAAGAAAGTGCTAATAGTAGCATGTATGCAAAAAAATATTTTATTTTGGTCAATGAATAAGACAGTTCCAGATCTTATAATACAAAAAAAGACAATTTTCTATACATGTAAATATGTAAATTTTGTATGATTTAGGTCAATGAGTAAAAGCCAGAGTCAGTGGAATTATTTACATGAATAACTCAATACTGATATCACAAATTGTCATGAAGTCTTCTGTGTGCCATTTATTTATAAATACAATAAAGACATAAAATGTCCTTCTTTTACCTCAAACAGAACCACGACTGTCACATGTTATAATGTCCTTACTGATTATGAAAAAAAATGGGGAAATATCAAATTGATATTTGTTATAGCTTTATAGAACTCTTTGACAATCAAGACTGATTTATTGATAGAAAGAAAGAAATTCATTAAACAAAATACAGAGTCAGTACCTAATGTCATCCTAGTCCATAACTTCAGACCAATACTGGCGACACAGCAACATATCCAACATGGGTATCCTTCCTCATTCTCACCATCCCACTCAAACCAGACGTAATCAATACAGCAAAGGAGGATGGTACACACAAACTCTCTACACAATTACCATAATAAGTGGGAAACCATATAAAGGTCAAAGTGGACGAAAGAGCAAAATACTGTAAAGAATATAGGGCATGTTACTGGTATCTCATGTTGATGATGAATTGGTCAAACAATAGAATGTTCAAAGTACACTTGGAGAGTACATGTGTCATCAGTTTTCATCATCATCATATCTTTTTAAAACATCATTTAAGGCTAGTTCACATTGAGAAAGTTATCAATTTCAAGAATTACACAGAAAAACACAATGGGACCTTTGAAACCTTTTAAGCACCCCAGTTGGTCATTTTGCTGACTGACTGTTCCAAGGAGGTAGCTGTTGGTATTCCTCTGTTTTATGCAAAGTCATGTCTCTGTGTTTCGTTTTTACTTCATTTTCTTGCACCTCCTTCTGGAGTTTAGTTAGCTTTCTCATTGACCTTTTTATTATCTTTCTTTATAATGATAAAATTAACACTTTTTATCTGGATGATGTAACAAAGTTAATACAAATTAGTCAAATTAGCTGTTTAAAAGCTAACTGCACAAAACAACAATGCAAAATTGACAGAACTTGCACCAGATTCAGTAACAGAAATCAAACTTCATTAATTGATACACACTAAGATACCAGTATTGGTGAACCAGGGGGATGATTTGTTTGTTTGCTTGGATTTAGAATTACAGTCATTTGGGAACTATATTATGACCCTGGGGCAAGCTTTAAGATATCTTTAAATACTTCAAGCTCTATATTGTAAATTAAAACTGTTTGCCATATTCTATAACTGAAAGAAAGTGCCCGGAAGTCAATATTTACAAGTACAGTAAAACCCTCCCAAAATGTTACCACTGAGCAATGGCTACCTCTTATCAGCAACAGTTTTATTCCACCATCCCCATTAGTTTAACCTGGGCACTAGTCTTTACCTCTGTACAGCAACACCTCTCAGAAGCAACACTTTAACCCTTTCCCTCATAGAGGACACCAGGTTTTATTCCACCATCTCCCATTAGTTTAACCTGGGCACTAGTCCTATTTGAGTGCGTCAAAATGAGTCTATATGAGGGAAAGGGTTAATGCTACTATGGCAGATATTATTGCTGAGAAGTTCCACTATACCATAATGGGGAGATGCTTGATTAATGAAGACATGAAAATATATCAGTCTTGTAATATCCTATAGTCTGTCAAATCAATCATGATAACCCATACTCTATGGATATGGAATCCTAACCTATTTAATGGCTTCCTTATAATTATTGTCAACTGATCTTAGTTCAAGTTTCCTTTAAAATTTAACTGAAAGATCACATGCCTCATGATTTCACTTGGTCTTAAAAACCTTGACAACTGATCTGAGTGCCTTATCCAACTCCCTGTATATTAATATATGTGTACCTAATGGTTAACCAAGGCAGTGAAATGATAATTTCCCTGCTTATGTAACTATTAGCTGTACTGGGCAATTATCTCCCAAATGCCAGGGCAAAACATTCATTGTTCTGTATAATACATACATGTATCTGATATAGCATTTTCTAGCATACTGTCAATATTCTTTTTTTAAGTCAAACCACATACTGAATGTATTCATTTTTATTCTACCCACAGTTTAAAAATGGATACAGATCCTTATGTTACTTTTGGTATTAACCCTTTCCCTCATAGAGCACACCATGAAAAGACCTATGCGAACAGCATAAAACCTGATCAGCCTGCGAGTTACTCGCAGGCTGATCTGGTTTTATGCTGTTCGCATAGGTCTTTTCATGGTTTCCTCTATGAGGGAAAGGGTTAAAGGGTGCACCTTTACGTGATTGTGTGAAAGTGCTAGAGCATGTGTTAAAAGACCAAAAGTGCAAATAAATGAAAAGATTGAAATACTGTTTGGGTACTCTGTATCCACTGCTATGGAGTGAACACAAAAATAAATGTGTTATTTCAAAAATGTTATCCCTGTTATTTTTTTTTATTAAGTATCCGGCAGAGAATACATCTTTAATACAATAATAACAGTCTGCAGCTATATCGACTGCTTTTCAGAAATTACAGAATCACTTAACTAAGAAAGAATATGTGGTGTGTTATTGAATCACAAAATTGTATAAGGTATCTTGGTGCTTTTTTGGAAGAGTTCCCTAAATTACCAAGATCACATTTAAAGAAAGTGTAAAATTGCTATGATTAATAATATTTCAAGATTAAGAGCATTCAAAAGGATATGTCAAAGGAAGCCCATGTAATACTTGTTTTATCTTTAGTAACATCCAACTTAGATTATTGGAACATCTTTTTTTATGGGATATCTCAAAATGAATTATCCAAACTTCAACGTATTCAAAATGTATGTGCTAAACTGGTGTTAAATCGTTCCAAGTATGATAGTTCAAAACATGCATTATTCCATCTTCACTGGCTTCCAATTAAAGCATGAATCAGTTTCAAGATACCAACATACGTGTATAACTGTTCAGTAGGAAATGCACCATCATATTTAACAGAGCTTTTATCTCATCAAGTGTCAATCATCTGAATCCTCTGATGGTTGTTATGTTGTTCCTTTTAATAAGAAAAAGACTTTCTCTGACAGAAGTTTTTGTACGATAGGCCCAAAAGTGTTGAATGAATTATCTCTTAGTCTGAGACAATGTGCAAAATACAACTGAACGAACTATTTTGCACTTTTTTTTAAATGATGCTAACGGCATCGCTGAATGTTCCTTTTACTTTATGTATGTGTTTTATTCATTCAGTTTTTATTATTTTCATTGCACAAGGCCAATGAATATGTATTTTACATGTAGAAATAGGCTTTTAATCAAATTTGCAAGTTTCAAAGTTAGAAAATCCTCTAATATGAATTCAAGCTGTACCATAAAGTGCCGTGTATAGTGTGAATTTATCTTTTTACTTATATTTTGTTTATAAAGAAATTGTTGCACAATACACGAGAATTCAATTTCTGCATACTTTACCACACCAACTAGAGACGGTGTATAAGAAATGTCTATGGGTTATTTTCATATGTTAAATTCATATTAATTCAGTATTGTATATACTTGCCTGTAATTGTTATCTGTTTGTGATTTCTATCATATTATTGTAAAATGAATGCTTATGAAATCATTGCTCCCATATTATTTTGTTGTTTATATTTTTATATGATTCAACTGGAAGTTTTGTATTGTACCTACATGATAATTAATTGACGACATACAAACAAATACTGAGACCACCCATAAATAAACAGATTGTTGTTGTCAATACAAACAGACAATATTTTGACTAGTTTCATTTTGTACAGAGCTGTTTGAATCATAATAATTGTGTACTTGGAATATCCTTTGGTAAAAGACCTGGTAAAAGACTTGCGACAAACAAACTGGAAGGTGTTGGCATTTACTATTACTTGTTCTTTTGGCTATATAAATCATCAAGGTAACAATGCAAATGCATTTGGATACTAAAGGTGTGAAAATAATCCCGGTGTTCCATCTGACTTGCGGAACCAGTCGACCATTTTCACCAGGTGTGCAGTAGAACACCTGCAAAACACATGCGGGAAAACAAGATGGCCATCTCCTTGTAGAACAAAAAAGAGATATGCATTATAGAAGGGATTCTTTTTCCAAGGTTTACAACCTTAAAGTCATGGTGCACACAATACATGGATGAGCACTATAATTGGCATTTTATAGTAGTAGTACTAGATATCTTCTAGGCCCTAAGTAAGTGGTACACAAAGCTTACATAAT
Organism: Solen grandis; assembly: GCA_021229015.1. Lineage (NCBI taxonomy): Eukaryota > Metazoa > Mollusca > Bivalvia > Adapedonta > Solenidae > Solen > Solen grandis. The sequence goes on along the minus strand of CM037780.1, from coordinate 20,386,359 downwards.
AAATAGAGTCTCCCTTTTTAAAATAATTGGGTGTTTTTCAATTGAGTACACAGCCTAACTGCTCCACTGAGCCACCACCATTTTACCACCATTTTACTTTTTATTTGAGAGTTAAAAGTATCTTGGCCCATTTTTCTGAAATCTATTGCATCACCTTTGAATTCCCTGATCCAATGATAAAACTTTATCTCTGCCAGCCATTTTCTATCTAAAACAGACTTCCTCAATGCATTCAGAGCAGAATATGATATCCTTCTGCTTAAATGGCACACTCATGCAGTAACTGTGCAGTCCAGGTGCAACTAGAACTGTCGCCTAAGGGCTTACTAATACCCCCCCGCAAGTGTTTTTGTCAAACATGGCTTTGGAGCATGAAATCAGAATTCTTGCATACAACACTCCATCTTAATACGTATATAGAGGACATATGTGCCAACTACATGGAAATCTAGTGATCCTTTGTAACACATACCTATGGATATACCTATGTCTATGGATAAATATCATTAAGATTCACTGAAATCTATCAATGGAAGAAAATTGTAAAACAAATACCATCAAAGGGACATATTTTAAAAAAAGGTTAACAAGTTTATTGAAATCCTAACAGGGGGGAGGGGGGGGGGGGGGTAACCCAATGTTATATAGAAAAAGCGCTACTACAATGTCTAAGGTTGAATGACAGCAAGTTTCATTGAAATCCCTCAGTAGTTTAGGAGGAGTAGTCTGCAGAAAATTGTAAAGCAAAAATCATCAAAGGGCATAACTATAAAAAAGGGAGGTAATCCAATGGGAGGAGTAGTCTGCAGAAAATTGTAAAGCAAAAATCATCAAAGGGGCATAACTATAATAAAGGGAGGTAATCCAATGTTATATAACTACACATTTCTTAATGTCTAAGAGAATGGCACAAGTTTCACAAATTCCAGTTTTAGGCGAAGTAGTCGCAGAGTTTGTATGCAAAAACATAAGGGCATACTTGGAAATGGGAGTAACAAATGATCTATGAAAGGCTTATACATTTCATAAGGATCACTCAGCAAGTTCATATTAATCTTCAGTATTTAAAGGAGTAGTCCGAAGTTTGTAATGCAAAATCATCAAGGCATAATTTGGGTAAAATGGATGTAACTCAATGCTATTAGAGTCCTATATCATTGCAGTAGTTTCATCAAAATTCTTCCATAGTTTAGAATGGAAGTCCGAAATTGTAACTTCAAAAATCATAAATTGGGGCATAACTTGTAAATAGGGGAGAACTCAATGCATATAGATAAAGCGTTTGCTATGTTGTAGGATCATGACAGCAATATATTAAATCTCAGTATTTGCGGAGTATGCAGAGTTTTGAATCAAAAATTTCAATTCAAAGGCATAACTTGGTGAAAGGAGTAACTCAATGCTATAATAACTGCTGCTACAAGGGAAGGTCTTGAAGCAAGTATATTAAATCCTTCAGTATTTAGGCGGAGTAGTCCGAGAATTTTAATGAAATCAATCAAAGGCATAATTGGTAAATAGGAGGTGACAATGATAATAATAACGCGCTTTACCAATTTCTAGGATCATTGCAGCAAGTTCCCATCAAAATCCTCCATATTTAGAAGGAGTGTCGCAGTAAGTTTGTAATGCAAAAATCATCAAGGGGATAACTGTAAATAGGGCAGGTAACTCAATGCTATAAGATAAGCGCTGCTACAAGTCAAGATCATGAGCAAGTATCATTAAAAATCTTTCCAGTATTTTAGCAGTACCTAGAAGTTTGTAATGCAAATCATCAAAGGCATAAATTGGTAATAGGGAGTACAATGATATAGTAAGCGCTTATACAATGTCTAGGATCATTGCAGCAAGTTTCATCAAACTTCCAGTATTAGAATGAGAGTCTCCGCAAGTTTGTAATGAAAAATATCAAAGGGGCTTATTGTCAAATAGGGGAGTAACCAATGCTAATAGTAACGCCTGAGCATTCTAAGGATCATTGACACATTATCATTTAATCCTTCCAGTAGTTAAGGCGAGTAGTCCGCAGAAGTTTGTATGCAAAATCTAATGGGCATAACTGTAATGGAAAGTACTCAATGCTATATAGATAAACGCTTATACAATGTCTAGATCATGCCAATTTTCATCAAATCCTTCAGAAGTTAGGAGGAGTAGTCCTCAGATTGTGTGTCACAGGACGGAGAATATGGACGGATCGACGACGGACAAGGGACACGACACACCTGATTCAGTAATACCCTAACTTCGTTGCGGGGGGGTATAAATATGATAGAAGGGTCAATATGTCATAGTCCTATTTAGCAATTTAATGAAAATCTAAGGGAGACCACTATATCAATTTTGCTAGAATCTACCAGAAATTTACTATTTTTCAGGTAATGTCGAAAAATGTCCTATCTGATTGAAAATACTAACTAAACTTACAATTTACCGGTTTGTCATGGGCTAAAAAGTAAATTTAAGGTTTTTTGGAGACAGACATCAAATTCAAGGGCTTTTAAAGATATGTGCGAATCATGCAAACTATAGCAAAACTAACACTTCCGTTAACAGACTCTACTGACTTCTAGCTTTTACACAAACTTAAAATCTGCTAATGCTCATTACCTTTCCCAGTGCATACTGCAGATACACAGGAGATTTGTTGACTTTAAAGTAAATTTGTACTTACATCTTAAAATATTATATCTAGATCTAGGTGAGATTCATTATGTCAACATTTTCAGCCTTGACATTTCCGATATCTTGACATATCTTAAAAGTCTCAACTTTTTTCTCTATTAAAAATAATACATAAAATCCATTTTTATCTCATTTTTTATATCTCAATTTCTAATTTCTTTGGTCCAATCGGGTAAATTCTCACCTGAAGCTATGTATTTATCTCCACACAGGCCAACATGCTTATGAAAGTGTAAATAAATCAATATTTCACACATTTTTGTTGTTTAGTCCCTAGCCAGCATGATAGTGTCACTGATTATATTATTAATATGTTGCAAACTGTAAAGTTTGAAATTATGATATGTAATGCCAGTATCATTATGAGATGGAATGAATTTTGAATTTTTTGTATATTAAACAGGATATTTCTATCACTGTGATTTAGAAAATGCTCAACATGACAAAACAATGAAACAGGGTCACTCTGTTCTACCCTCACAAGTTGAGTAATCCAGAGATGGAACCAGACCTGGATCAGACTTACAATAAACAAACCACACATATAAAGTAATACAAAGTTACAAAACTTACAAAGTTTACAGAAACATATTTTCATGAAATTACAAAACCTATATTATGAACTGTTTTCATGATAAAACTGCTCTCTAGTCAAGGCTGTTTGGTAGTGCTAGTAGCAAATATACTGAAAGACACATTCAATTTGTGTCTAATTGTTTATATATGATTGCACGTTTGTTAATTCATGTGTCAACATATCTCTATCTTGACATAAAAAAAAAAGATTTTGTTCAAGTCGAGATAACGAGTCTCACCAATACGTCATGCTTTCATATCAAAGTATACATTCTCAAATATCTTTCCTCCTAATTTGCCTTTGAAACTGTCCATACGGAGCCACAAACAAACCATGTGCCATTTCATCCCACAGATTAATATCTTGTTATAAGAATGATAAGATCTTATCATAAGTGAATATTATAGGATTTTAATCATGTTTATTTTTCAGTCTCTCACCAAATCGTATGGAAAAACAAAGAAGATTATTAATGAAACAAGTTGCATGAGATATATGATGTGTTTCTCTTTCATAAAAATATATCTCAGTCTTTCACCTGAAAGCATGGAATAAACATAGATAATAAAGAAGGAAGAGGATTGCATGAGATTAGCTGGCTACATGACATCTTACTCACCAACTCTGGTCCTCCCAGCAGGCTTTGCTCTCCTCTTCACAGCTGGAGACTGAAAAAGATTCAATGTCAAAACTTGACTTAACTCAAATACTCCAGTCAAGCAATTGTTTCCTTTGACTTCATAATATTTGAATTCTGCAATTCAAATATTCATTTAACATAACAGCAAAATACCATGTGTGTTTTCATGGCCAACAAAATGAGCTTTCAATTTCTTTTCCTTTTTTTTATTATTTTCAAACTTTGAAAACCATTATATTTGAGAATATGGAAAATATTTTCAGATTATACATAAATTGCTATCAAAGTCCAAGACAATAATGCTAAATAATAGACTATACAGCAAAACTACCATAAATATATAAGCATTAAAAATTGAACTAAAGTATTTGAAAAATGTCACTTTGACAATGTTATGCATATCAGTAGAAGGGAAGTAACTCTTACAACAGATAACATTACTAATTATAGACACATCTAAGAAAATCTAAATATCCAAATGAATACTCTTGAGGTGAAAGGTAAGTAGACATTACTGGACACTACAGTATATCTGTTAGGGAAGACATACCTCTCCTGGTGATCCTGTACCCACTGGTATTTTCTGGACAACTCCGCCCACTACTTTACATATGTAACTGAAAGCAGAGACACCAGGCTGATATCATTATCAGGTAAAACCAAGGGAAATATAAATCAAATTCTTTTAAGTATGCTTTCAGTAGTGGTTTCACTTGTTATCCTAAGTCAGTCTGAATTTGTATGTGAAAGTGTAGCCTCTCTGGTTACTCTGGTTTCCTTTCACAACAGGAAGCATGCAAATGCCACAAACAGTGTCAATGAGAATATTTTTGTAAGATATTTAACTTTCTATCCAATAAGTATAAAAGAAATAAAATTTCAAACTTAGTCATTAAACTTAAAGCAGTAACAGAGCAAATTTGACCTACAGAAAAGTATTAACCCTTTCCCTCATATAGACTCATTTTGACGCACTCAATAGGTACCACATAAAGTCTGATCTGCAGAAAACCACAGTTAAACCTTACCAAATTTAATTACAAAATCCTCATTTCCAGACCACTGAGGAGCAGCCTACAGCATAAAACCTGATCAGCCTGCGAGTTACTCGCAGGCTGATCTGGTTTTATGCTGTTCGCATAGGTCTTTTCATGGTGTCCTCTATGAGGGAAAGTATTAACCTGTCAACTTTTTATCCAGCAGACATGAGTATCCTCTTCCTTTAATCTACGGGACTTGATCACATTAAATTAATATATTATTTATATCTCATTTTAAAGGAACTTTATAATTTCCCTCATAACTCTTGCCTAAACTTGAAGGATACATACCATATTTAAAACAGGCACCTAAAATTCAGTAAATACTGCTGTTGATTTTCCTATAGACTTTACCATAACAACGACAAATCTTAAGTCATGTCTAGCTACTTTAATATTTGGAAAAGATTTGAGTTTCACCAGGGGCACACAAGTAAGACCACCAAATAACCACAAACGAGCCGGATAGCTTACTCACATAGAAAATATGATTGGTCTAATAGGATTTGTTTGTTTGTTAGTTATGTTGGGCTTAACATCCCACCGACAGCATTTCTGTCAATTGGAGACGATGTCAACATGAGACAGATATAGTGCTGCCACACAGCAGTATCACGCCGTAAACATGTGGCACGATACCACACCCAGTCACATTACCCTAACCCCAAGCCAACCAGTCCTGGAACTGTCCTTATATGATTAGTGCTAAGCAAAGGAGTTATACATGTACCTTGATGGGACTTGAATCCACAGCTGTGAGGGGGCTTAGTGATAGAAAGTCAATGTCTATGACCACTCCAAAATATTTCCCCTCATGGCTAAAACCCTTAAAATCTCAGAAACCACCTTACCTATCCACTCCAATTTGAAGGTTACATCCAGAGTACTCCACTGGTGTTGGATACATGACATCCATTCAACAAAACACTTCAATTATCCCCCAACTTTCTCTTAATATAAACTTTAAATATCAAGAAATTACCTCTGATATCAGTCCACACAGAACACATGCAATTTATCCTTCAGCACAAAGAATACACTCAGTAATCATCCTTTATAAATGTCAGTTATGTCAGTTTTTAACTAATGAGGTAAATACTTTGCCAAATACCCTTATATCCTTTTAATTATTAATAAAAATGCCTTATACACATCTAATGTAATCTAAATAACATTAATCTTTAAGTTTACAATAATCAGTTAAGTTTGAACTGGTAGTGGTATCAAACATATGATGAAGTAGCAATTAATCACTCCAATTAATTAGCATGTTACTTATAGATATAAGATCAATTGTGAAACAACACTTGAAGTAACAGATTCAAGGATACAGACCCATCTGACTGCTAGTATAATGCAGTCACATGGATTTCTTGTGATTAGTTCAAACTTTATTTATTTTACATCGACTATGAAACAAGTTATCGCAAATTATATTAATTACTCTCAATGGTTCTGGTGTAAGCATATGTGGTCATAATTGTAGGACAAAGCCTGGGAAACTGGAACAAGAGGGCCATGATGGCCCTGGGTTGCTCACCTGAGAACCAGGTATCAGTGGGAGGAAAAAAACAGCAACTATCTTATAATATTGTGGAAAAAGGGCTCTGCCCTCTGCCAGCCATAAATCAAGTGAGTACTTTAGGACAAGAAGAATTTTCAAATTTGTACTTTATTTATATAAGGAAAACGGGCTCCGCCCCCTGGCAGCCATGTTTTTCAACGGATCAAAATAATTTGAACAATCTTGGTAGAGAGTGACCCGAGGAACATCTATGCCAAATAACTTTGAAATTTAGCCAGTACTTTTAGAGGAGAAGATATTTGAAGTTTTTACTATATACATATAAGGAAAATGGGCTCTGCCCCCTAGCGGCCATGTTTTTCAACGGATCAAAATAATTTGAACAATCTTGGTAGAGAGTGACGCATGGAACATCTATGCCAAATAAATTTGAAATCCAGCCAGTATTTTAGAGGAGAGGATATTTGAAGTTTTTACTATATACATAATTATAAGGAAAACGGCCTCCGCCCCCTGGCAGCCATGTTTTTCAATGGATCAAAATAATTTGAACAATCTTGGTAGAGAGTGACCCAAAGAACATCTGTGCCAATAACTTTGAAATCTTGCCAGTAGTTTTGGAGAAAAAGATTTTCAAAATTTTCATGTTTTTTTCTTTCTGTTGCCATGGCAACCAGAGTTCTGCATGGAATCAAATTCTTTGAACAACTATGAAAGGGCTTCACCCAAGGAACTTGTGAAGTGTCTTTGAAATTGGCCCAGTGGTTTAGGAGGAGATGTCATTTTAAGTTAAATGTTGACGTTGGACTACGGACATTCATTGGTCGTTTTGCTCAGGTGAGCTAAAACAAGAGGGCCATGATGGCCCTGGATCGCTCACCTGAGTACCATTGCTACAACTGATTACAAGGTTTTTAAACAGACAAGAATTCTGATATAACTCAATCTTAAACATTTTAGCCCTGACAATACTACACACCAAATATATAAGCACTGGGCCTTATGGTGGGGTCATTTATCTCCAAAGGGCCACCATTTTGAAAATCTTGATAATGAACCATTAGATGATGCTACATACCAAATATCTAAGCTCTAGGCCTAATAAGTGACCCCTGTGCAGGGGCATTTATCACCATAGGGTCATGATTTGTACAATCTTGGTAATGAACCATAAGATGATGCTACATACCAAATATCTAAGCTCTAGGCCTAATGGATTCATAGAAGAAGATTTTTAAACATTTTCCTATATAACTCTATGTAAAACAAATGACCCCTGGTGCGGGGGCATTTATCACCGTAGGGCTATGATTTGTACAATCTTGGTAATGAACCATAAGATGATGCTACATACCAAATATCTAATCTCTAGGCCTTATGGATTCATAGAAGAAGATTTTTAAAGTTTTTCCTATATAAATCTATGTTAAACAAGTGACCCCTGGTGCGGGGGCATTTATCACCATAGGGTCATGATTTGTACAATCTTGGTAATAAACCATAAGATGATGCTACATACCAAATATCTAATCTCTAGGCCTTATGGATTCATAGAAGAAGATTTTTAAAGTTTTTCCTATATAAATCTATGTTAAACAAGTGACCCCTGGTGCGGGGTCATTTATCACCATAGGGCTATGATTTGAACAATCTTGGTAATGAACCATAAGATGATGCTACATACCAAATATCTAATCTCTAGGCCTAATGGATTCATAGAAGAAGATTTTTAAAGTTTTTCCTATATAACTCTATGTAAAACAAGTGACCCATGGTGCGGGGTCATTTATCACCATAGGGTCATGATTTGTACAATCTTGGTAATGAACCATAAGATGATGCTTCATACCAAATATCTAATCTCTAGGCCTTATGGATTCATAGAAGAAGATTTTTAAACATTTTCCTATATAACTCTATGTAAAACAAGTGACCCCTGGTGCGGGGGTATTTATCACCGTAGGGCTATGATTTGAACAATCTTGGTAATGAACCATTAGATGATGCTACATACCAAGTATCTAAGCTCTAGGCCTAATGGATTCATAGAAGAAGATTTTTAAAGATTTTCCTATATAACTCTATGTAAAATAAGTGACCCCTGGTGCGGGGTCATTTATCACCGTAGGGCTATGATTTGTACAATCTTGGTAATGGCCCATAAGATGATGCTACATACCAAATATCTAAGCTCTAGGCCTTGCAGTTTTGCAGAAGAAGATTTTCAAAGTTTGCATTTTTAAAATCTATTTTTAGCTCCTGTGACCTACTTTTTTAACCAATCTGAATAATTTGTACAACTTTGATAGAGGGCATCATAAGGATGATTCCTGTGAAGTTTGGTCAAAATCCCTTCAGCGGTTCATGAGGAGATGTTGTTTAAAGTAAATTGTTGACGACGGACGCACGCACGCACGGACGACGGACGACGGACAAAAGGCGATCACAATAGCTCACCATGAGCACGTTGTGCTCAGGTGAGCTAAAAAACCAACGCGTCTGGATGGGCAACCACTGTACCCTCTCACATATTTGACCTGGAATCAAACCTAGTTAACACAACGCTATCCAGGCAACCATAACTCAAAACTATACTTCAGAGAAAATATGTCTTCCCCCTTCACACACAACCATGAAACTCAATGACAGAGATTTACGTCGTGCTATAATATTATTCACACTTAAGATAATAGACAAAGAAGTCCAGTATTACAGATAACAGCAAATACCCTGTGAAAACAAGCCTGCCATTAGTGCTATCAATGATACACAATTTTGACTCAACATTATGAAAAGATCAAACTTTTTCTGAAACAGGATGCCATGTGACGTGACATGACTGGACAACAAATGCAATTCTTACATAGTCAGACTTCACTCTGTGAAGCAGGGGTACAATTAGTAATTACCTTAACAATGATACACAATTTTGACTCAACATTATGAAAAGATAACTTTTTCTAAATTTCTTTTCCTCATATAGGACTCATTTAACCCTTTCCCTTCATAACTCATTTAACCCTTTCCCTCATATAGACTCATTAACCCTTTCCCTCATATAGACTCATTTTAACCCTTTCCCTCATATAGACTCATTTAACCCTTTTCCTCATATAGACTCATTTAACCCTTACCCTCATAAAGACTCATTTAACCCTTTCCCTCATATAGACTCATTTTAAACCCTTTTCCCTCATATAGACTCATTTAACCCTTTCCCTCATATAGACTCATTTAACCCTTTCCCTCATATAGACTCATTTAACCCTTTCCTCATATAGACTTATTTAACCCTTTCCTCTCATATAGACTCATTTTAACCTTTCATCATATAGACTCATTTAACCCTTTCCCTCATATAGACTCATTTAACCTTTTCCTCATATAGGACTCATTTAACCCTTTTCTCATATAGACTCATTTAACCCTTTTCCTCATATAGACTCATTTAACCCTTTTCCTCATATAGACTCATTAACCCTTTCCCTCATATAGATCATTTAACCCTTTCCTCATATAGACTCATTTAACCCTTTCCCTCATATAGACTCATTTAACCCTTTTCCTCATATAGACTCATTTAACCCTTTCCCTCATATAGACTCATTTAACCCTTTTCCTCATATAGACTCATTTAACCCTTTCCCTCATATAGACTCATTTAACCCTTTCCCTCATATAGACTCATTTAACCCTTTCCCTCATATAGACTCATTTAACCCTTTCCCTCATATAGACTCATTTAACCCTTTCCCTCATATAGACTCATTTAACCCTTTCCCTCATATAGACTCATTTTGACGCACTCAATAGGTACCACATAAAGCCTGATCTGCAGAAAACCAGTTAAACCTTACCAAATTTAATTACAAAATCCTCATTTCCAGACCACTGAGGAGCAGCGAACAGCATAAAACCTGATCAGCCTGCGAGTTACTCGCAGGCTGATCTGGTTTTATGCTGTTCGCATAGGTCTTTTCATGGTGACCTCTATGAGGGAAAGGGTTAGGGTAATAGGGTTATAAGAGCTGAAGAACTCATGAATTACTTTCCACAAGTTAAAGCTTCAAAACCTAATCTGACTGAAAAATGTTTGTCTGATGTGTTATCATGGACCTTTAAACAGGACTGATCACCTTTCATACCATATCCTTAGCATTTGTCAGAGATATCTTTTGCTGTAGTTTTTATAAAACTCTTGCTGTGACAGTAATATCCAGAAATTACAGATGGAGGAAGAACCCTGGGTGCACATAGGCATGTAAGAAGTACAAGCTAAATGGATGGTAACAATGTTTAAATACTGAATTACAGACAGAGGAAAAACCCTAATCCACTGATCTGCTACATGCTAAATAGATAGTAACAATGTTAAAATATGAATTACAGAGGAAAAACCTTAAGTTAACATTAGCATATATGAAGTACCACTGATCTGCTACAAGCTAATTGAATGGCTTCCACATGTGAACAAGCTATATTCGAATGACTACCATGCTCCCGGGGGAGTCCTAAGACCTTGGGGGTCAAGGTCATTTGAAGGTCAAGGTCACCTGGTGGGTAGAGCTCTTTAAGGTGCATGCACCTGAGAAGTTTGGAGGCTGTAGGTGGAAGGACTTCAATTTTATGGTCAAGGATAAATTTTTGTGACAAACAGACAAACAAACATACATCTGGGGACATAAAAGTAAAAGAGTGACCATCCAAGAACTTGAAACTACAATGGTGAGGGTGAGCAACAGTAAAGTACTATAACCGCTCAGTCCAGAGGCTCCAATCAGTAATATTCATACGTACAAACACATTTACTGATATGATTATATGGGCTTATGAATAGTTGTTGGAAATACTTGAGTGTTTTGTTGGCTACAAAGCTATGCATAGCAAAAATTGTTTTACTTCTTTGATTGAGGTTAGCCAGAATCTAACTCAGTGATTTTACAGTAGTTACTTTATTTCCTTATTGAATCTTTCATATTTTTTATGGCAACTTTTACATAAGAGAGGAGGATATAAAAGAATGCATATTTTTAATTTTATTTTTCTCGCCTGAGAATGACATTTATTTTCAGAATACAAAGCTTTGATCTGATAAGGCACTTCCCTTACTTTTAAGTTTAACTAATGGTATCTTGAGACAGTGACCATTATTTACCTGTTGGCATCCTCAGCAGAGTCCCTGTCTGAATCAATACCTCCGAAGGCTACATGCTTCTCTGGCTTGGGACCATCCCTCTCCTGTCAACACATACCAAACTTCATCATAATAGGTCCTCCTATCAGTAGCAAACTACATTCAGTGACCCCTTACCAAACAAGATTCCACAATTATAAGGAAATACCCTGTGTTGCAAGTAGGCATAGATATAGCAGGCAAAACAATATTGTGGAATATTTCAAAATTTTTATATTCCAAATTTTTAACTATATTTTTAAATATATTGCAATAAAAAGCCAATGTATTTTCTTACTGATAAAAGTATATATAGTTATGCTGAAATAAAAACAAGAGGGCAATGATGGCCCTGAAACGCTCACCTGAGTACCATTGCTACAACTGATTACAAGGTTTTTAAACAGACAAGAATTCTGATATAACTCAATCTTAAACATTTTAGCCCTGACAATACTACACACCAAATATATAAGCACTGGGCCTTATGGTTTCAGAGAAGAAGACTTAGTGCGGGGTCATTTATCTCCAAAGGGCCACCATTTTGAAAATCTTGATAATGAACCATAAGATGATGCTACATACCAAATATCTAATCTCTAGGCCTTATGGATTCATAGAAGAAGATTTTTAAAGATTTTCCTATATAACTCTATGTAAAACAAGTGACCCCTGGTGCGGGGGGGGCATTTATCACCGTAGGGCTATGATTTGAACAATCTTGGTAATGAACCATTAGATGATGCTACATACCAAATATCTAATCTCTAGGCCTATGGATTCATAGAAGAAGATTTTTAAAGATTTTCCTATATAACTCTATGTAAAACAAGTGACCCCTGGTGCGGGGCATTTATCACCGTAGGGCTATGATTTGTACAATCTTGGTAATGGCCCATAAGATGATGCTACATACCAAATATCTAAGCTCTAGGCCTTGCAGTTTTGCAGAAGAAGATTTTCAAAGTTTGCATTTTTAAAAACTATTTTTAGCTCCTGTGACCTAATTATGCAATGGACCAGAACCATTTATACAACTTTAGTAGAGCTTCATCCAAGGAACATTCCTGCAAAATATTTTTCAAATTGGCCAAGCCGTTTAGGAGGAGATGTTGTTTGAAGCAATTGTTGACGCCGGACGCACGCACGGACGACGGCATCACAGACAAAAGGCGATCAGAAAAGCTCACCTTGAGCACATTGTGCTCAGATGAGCTAAAAATAATTAACCAAGAATAAGAGTTTGATCATTTTTATTTTTCTGCATATTTTCCTGATCTTTTTTCAGTTACAATATTTTTTTGTAACTTCCACCAGTAAGATTTAATTTGCGGAGGTGCATAAATTTGTTCAGCTTCTATTTAAACATTATCATGTTCACGATCCAATGATGTTGATCATGGTATCTGATATCATGAAAAACAGGTATATACGTATCATGGCACATTTTTAGTATAGCATCTAAAGCCAGAAAATTGAGGGTTTTTTTCTGTTGTTTAACATGGTGTAAACAAGAGGCCCATAGGGCCTAAAATCGCTCACCTGAGTACCACTGCTCTATATGCAACCTAGTATACATGTATCATACTGATATACATGTTTCTCAGGAACTTGACAGTTTTTCTTACCCATTTTAGCAATAGTATGGAAAAAAACAGTGATCATGAGATTTCAGTGTGGTACTGCTGATTGAAAATGGACAAAAAGAGAGATGGTCCTTAACCTTTTCCCTCATAAAAACTCATTTTGACATAAATCCTGATCTGCAGAAAGCCCCACTTAAACCTTTCCAAATTTAATTGTAAAATCCCCATCCCCAGACCACTAAGGAGCAGCAAACAGCATAAAACCTGATCAGCCTGCGAGTAACAGTTGGACTTGCAGGCTGATTAGGTTTTATGCTACTCACATAGGTACATATATTTTATAGATCTCTATGAGGAAAAGGGTTAATTATTAAGAAATAAGTTGCAATTTATTACAAAGTGTTTTTAATCATTCGTTTGTGGTTTTTAAGAGGTGTTTGGTATTCCCTGTGTACTGGAACACTGACATGAACCAAAGTAAAGGCAGACAATCTGCATATTCACCCCCCCCCCTCCCACATTCACTTTAATGATGATGTTGATGCTGCTGCTGATTTAGGATAGTATCAATAACCCTTATATCTCTATCAGGTGGCTTTGTGTAAAACTAGCCTAGTATCTCATATACATAGTAGCAGGTTATGTAGTTTTTGCACTAACTCAGTGGGGCAACACAGTCCAGAAAATGTGACCTCTGCCAGTAGGTCAGACTAAGCTATAGGAATGGTATTTGTGGTAATGTTATCTTCTCCACCTCTGCATATGTAGTGGAATCACCCAAATGACCTATCAGACTAGTGGACAATCTCATCTAAGGGTACAATTTATTTTTTTGTTTCTAGCTGGTTTTCTCTCTCTCTCTCTCTCTCTCTCTCTGTTAGACTTCTCTCTCTTTAATAAGTGGCCTTGTAATTTAATGTAACTTTTTGCATTTTATTAAGCTACCAAGACATATTTCTTGTTTTGTTTATGAGCTGATGCATTCTTTTTATGCATAAATGTAACAAAATATCACACTTAAAAATATTCAACTTCTGTAAATCTGATCTGTAAAGGATCAACTTTTGGAGAGGTAGCCTGAACTGCAGAAAAGAGGCCCATGTTGGCCCTAAACTGCTCATCTGAGATAAATAGGTTGACCCAAGGAACATCTGTACCAATTTATTTTAAAATCTGGCCAGTAGTTTTGAAGCAGATGATTTTTAAAGTTTTCATATTTTTTTCTTTTGTTGCCATGGCAACCAGAGTTCTTTATGGATCAAGTTTATTTTAGGAACTTTTGTGAAGGTTGACCCAAGGATCATTCCTGCCAAGTTTAATCAAATTCTGTCCAGTGGTTTCAGAGGAAATGTTGATTAAAGTTTTCCCTATATACATATAAGGCAAATAAGCCCCGCCCCTGGTGGCCATGTTTTTTACGGATCGGTATTATTTTAGCAACTTTGGTAGAGGTTGACCCAAGGAACATCTGTACCAATTTATTTTAAAATCTGGCCAGTAGTTTTGAAGAAGATGATTTTTAAAGTTTTCATTTTTTTTTTCTTTTTGTTGCCATGGCAACCAGAGTTCTACATGGATCAAGTTTATTTTAGCAACTTTTGTGAAGGTTGACCCAAGGATCATCCCTGCCAAGTTTAATCAAATTCTGTCCAGTGGTTTCAGAGGAGATGTTGTTTAAAGCTTTCTCTATATACATATAAGGCAAATAAGCCCCGCCCCTGGCGGCCATGTTTTTTTTACGGATCGGAATAATTTTAGCAACTTTGGTAGAGGTTGACCCAAGGAACATCTGTACCAATTTATTTTAAAATCTGGCCAGTAGTTTTGAAGGAGATGATTTTTAAAGTTTTCAAATTATTTTTCTTTTTGTTGCCATGGCAACCAGAGTTCTACATGGATCAAGTTTATTTTAGCAACTTTTGTGAAGGTTGGCCCAAGGATCATCCCTGCCAAGTTTAATCAAATTCTGTCTAGTGGTTTCAGAGGAGATGTTGTTTAAAGGTTTCTCTATATACATATATGGCAAATAAGCCCCGCCCCTGGCGGCCATGTTTTTTTACGGATCGGAATAATTTTAGCAACTTTGGTAGAGGTTGACCCAAGGAACATCTGTACCAAATTATTTTGAAATCTGGCCAGTAGTTTTGAAGGAGATGATTTTTAAAGTTTTCAAATTATTTTTCTTTTTGTTGCCATGGCAACCAGAGTTCTACATGGATCAACTTTATTTTAGCAACTTTTGTAGAGCCTCACCCAAGGATCATCCCTGCCAAGTTTCATTAAATTCTGTCCAGCGGTTTCAGAGGAGATGTCGTTTAAAGCAAATTGTTGACGACGGACGACGCACGACGACGGACGCCGGACGAAGGGCGATCACAAAAGCTCACCTTGAGCACTTTGTGCTCAGGTGAGCTAAAAAGTGTACCTTCAATTGTGAAGAGTAACCATATGAAACTTAAAAAAAAAATATGCATATCCATAATATAAAACTTAATCATGAAACATCTTAACAACATTTTCCTAATTCCAAAGTCCTAAATTATGTATTTTACTCCAAAGATCATGCTTAACCCTTTCCCTCATAGAGGACACCATGAAAAGACCTATGCGAACAGCATAAAACCAGATCAGCCTGCGAGTAACTCACAGGCTGATCAGGTTTTATGCTGTTCGCTGCTCCTCAGTGGTCTGGAAATGAGGATTTTGTAATTAAATTTGGTAAGGTTTAACTGTGGTTTTCTGCAGATCAGGCTTTATGTGGTACCTATTGACTGCGTCAAAATGAGTCTATATGAGGGAAAGGGTTAACAGAATGACCAGCATATTATTATGTGAACAGATACATACCAGTGTATTTTGTTTTCTTTTTCAAGTCATATAAATATCTCACAAAGTATTGGTACCTTATATTAAACTTTGTTTTGTATCATGATATGATGGATGGATAGTTACAAAATTTAAAAGAGAAGTGTAAATCGAACAATTCTTAGATATAAAAGAGAACAAGACTCAGTCACAGACAGTATATCCCCTGCCGATCGGTGCTTGTTTGAAGAAAGGGTTAAGTCAGAATTTGCATAAAAAGAAAATGGGAGAAAGAAATCAGACAGCTGGATGCTAGATGAAAGGTGATCCTAATAGCTCACCCTGAACATTTGCTAAGGTGAGCTAAAAATTGTGTGATGGCAAAAAATGATGATATGTTCTGTAGCACATGTGGGTTGGTCATTTCGGTGGAAGCAATATGATTTAGGACCATTTAAGGAATAAATCGCAGGCTATTGTGATGAAGGGTCCAACGGGAACATGCCAATAATTTGTGCATCTCTTACTGAAATTATTGGTTCCCATTAGGTTTGTTGAAATTCAGTAAACCACTGCTAAGAAATAGCACAGAAACGAATGTTATTCTGTATACAAACTGCATGACTAATCAAGGGCCATAACTCCGTATTAAATGGTCTGATTGGAATATGCCGAGGATATGCGCATCTCCTATTGGTAATGATGGTTGCCATTAAGTTTCGTTAAAATCCAGTCAGTAGTTGCAAAGAAATAGTGCGGAAATGAATGTTACTCTGTATACATACTGCATAACTAATCATTGGCCATAACTCCATGTCAAATAGTCTGATCTGAACATGCCGAGAATGTGTGTATATCCTACTGGAAGGACCTCAAATCAATATCCCCCTCCCAATTCCATTGGCGGGAGATAACAATATAAAAACATAGAATTACACTAAAGGCAATTAATATCCCCACACATTTCTTTGACACAGACAAAGAAACCTATAATATTAGACAAAAAAAATAATGTCTAAAATGATAAGCTTTTGGTTAATTTTCTCCCTTTTGAAATGCTAAACAGAAATTATATTGTATCATGTACATTGCCATATGATGTACTGATTTTATGTAAAGTTTCCTTGAAATCCAAAAAGCAATGTTGGAGGAATTGTTACTCTTAAGTTAACCCTTAACCTCATGGATATTTATGTACAAATTGTTTACTTGATGGGTATTTATTTACTAAACTTTAAATGATATAATGAAATAATGGATATAAAATTGTGGCTTAGATTCTACACATGACAAAGAAACATCATATTTCTTTGCCGTGTGTAGAATCTGAGCCACAATTTTGTATGAGCAAAAGGTGCAAACCCTGACCAGACAAAACCTTTAGGAACTGTCTTCTCTGTGTCTGCTTTGTTTGCCATTGCGTCTAAATGAGTCTATATGAACCTTTATGTCAGTTATCTCCCCTTGGAAAAATTGAGCAGATACTATCTTGCTTTATGAGTTTGGGCATAAATTTCCTTGAAATCTATCACATAGTCTAGGAGGAGTTATACTTACTATAACTATGGACAGACAAATGGAGACAGACAAACAGATGGACAAACAAACAGATGGATAGGGTGCCCATGTTACCTACATATTCCCATATTGGTTTAAACCTTTACCTCATGAGTATTCATGAAGATATGTATGACTTCATGAATTTTCATAAACTGAACTTAACTGGTTTATGAAATACTGGATTCTCATTTCTGCTAATCAGAATCTGCAGAATCTGGGTAACAATATTGTAAAGGCTTCAAATCCCATGAGGAAAGGGGTCAATAGGGTTTCCCTTAATAAATACATGTATATGAACAGATTTTTTTTTTAAAGCATCAGATCTCACCGAGTGTCAAGGGGGATTTCAGATGTTCAAAAGTTAAAATATTGCAGAAAAACATTTCATTTTTAAGCAATTTTAACCAATAATTTTGCTTAGCTCTTGTTTGATAATTAAAAAAAAATTTATAATTCTAAACACATTACTAAAAATATGTAATGCATATATCAAAATCACATATACCACATACCTTATGCATATTTATTTCAGTAAATCACAATCTCCGTGTTAAGTTTTATAATCACTCATTTGAATCACACAATTCCACACCAAATAAATTCACTGAATCAGTAAAATGCTTTCTTTCAACACCAGAAACCAAGCATTTCCATTGCTGAATGTTACTTCAGCTTATCATTCAAGGAAATTGAAACTGAAGACAAGCTTTAGCCACAATAGCCACTGCTGCTGTTGAGATCTTGTCATATAAAAGACCCTAACAATGGCTTATCACAGACTTCATGTCTATTATAAATTGTAAAAAAACAAAACACACAAGCACACATATAACAAAAATCAGTATTATCACACAAATAAATTCCCCAAAAATCCATTTTTCTTAATGAATATAAATGTCAATGAACTCAAAAACACCAATTAAACAACTATATAAGTGTCATATATCCATTTTCAGAAGCAGATTTTCCTGGCATTTCAGCCATATTCCACTCTGACAATGGGACAGGTCTGTAGACAGTGAAACTGTGATCATGGTACATGTACAACTGAGGGCAGATGTACAGGAACTAGGTACATCTGATTAGACCACTTGTTGATTTCCCCACCACCCTTACATCAAGCAATGTTAAACACTGATACTGTGATACAATGTACAGAACAGAAATAAACAAGGCCTTCACACTGAAGTGGTTGCATGGTAATCCCTGTACTTCATAATTATAGACTCATTTTGACACATTGGCAAACAGAGCAGACCCAGATCAGACAGATCCAGATTATATGCATAGGCAAACAGAGGAGTCCCTTATCAGACAGCTCCTATGAGCTGTCTGATCCAGATTTCCACTCTTTGCTCATACAATATTGTTTGTTAGGTTAAATGTCCCACTGACAGTATTTCAGTCATTTGGAGACAATGCCTTCTTGAGACAGATATAGTGCTGCCATACTCCAGTATCACGCCGTAGACATATGGCATAATACCACACCCAGTTACATTATCCTGACACAGGGCCAACCAGTCCTGCAACTACCCTATATGCTGAGCGCCAAGCAAGGGAGCTATAACAGTTCAATTTTTTAGGACTATGGTATGGCGCGGCCAGAGATCAAACTCATGACCTCTCACTCCTGAGGCGGACTCTCTATGATGGTTACAATATTGTTCTTCAGATTCTACAGTCCACATGGCAAAGAAAAATCTATTGTTTTGTGAACCATTTAAAGTTCAGTAAATTAATATTCATGAAGTCATAATTGGCACATGAATATACATGAGGATATAGGTTTAGGGTCCCCCCACCCCCCCTCCCCTGATCTCCAGTCTCATATTATTATCAACGCTGCCTAATCACAAGCCAATGTTCATATTTATACACTATATGTAATATGTATTGCCGCATGGGTTGGACGACCTTCTGGCTGATATTGAATAAAAACTTCAAACTTCATATCAGCCCAATACTGAAAAAGATAATGATCTCTCTTTTATCTTTACTTCCCTTTTGTCCAATTAATCAGAAATACTGCAATCATTTTGACATATTTTCAAAATATGCAAAACTACCAAACACTGTTATATTTATAAAATGTTGTATGTGTATTTCAAAACACAGAACAACAACAATATTTCAGGAAGTTGCATTGCACACAATTAATCTTATCAACCCTTGATAGTGTTGACTTAATTAGCATCAATTTGCATCAATTTGCATCATTAGAGATAACAGGGTGCAAACATGTTTGATTAAAATCCATGATCAACCTCATTATCACCACCACCACCACCATCATCATCATCATCATCATCATCATCATCATCATCATCATCATCATCACCGTCATCATCATCATCATCAGAAATACTTATGATTAATGTTTATGTAATACTGACACTTTCCAAAATATGTTAATTTTTTCATGCCACAGGGCCAAAAATTATTTACCAATGGTTTTAATGTTTAGATTCTCATAAAGTAAAGACAAAAGATGACCATCTCAAAACAAACAAAAAATTAAAGAGAACCATAAAACAAGAGGCCCATGATGGCCCTAAATCGCTCACCTGAGATAAATAGGTTGACCCAAGGAACATCTGTTCCAATTTATTTTAAAATCTGGCCAGTAGTTTTGAAGAAGATGATTTTTAAAGTTTTCATATTTTTTTTCTTTTTGTAGCCATGGCAACCAGAGTTCTATATGGATCAAGTTTATTTTAGGAACTTTTGTGAAGGTTGACCCAAGGATCATTCCTGTCAAGTTTAATCAAATTCTGTTCAGTGGTTTCAGAGGAAATGTTGATTAAAGTTTTCCCTATATACATATAAGGCAAATAAGCCCCGCCCCTGGCGGCCATGTTTTTTACGGATCGGAATTTTTTTTAGCAACTTTGGTAGAGGTTGACCCAAGGAACATCTGTACCAATTTATTTTAAAATCTGGCCAGTAGTTTTGAAGAAGATGATTTTTAAAGTTTTCATATTTTTTTATTCTTTTTGTTGCCATGGCAACCAGAGTTCTACATGGATCAACTTTATTTTAGCAACTTTTGTGAAGGTTGACCCAAGGATCATCCCTGCCAAGTTTAATCAAATTCTGTCCAGTGGTTTCAGAGGAGATGTTGTTTAAAGGTTTCTCTATATACATATAAGGCAAATAAGCCCCGCCCCTGGCGGCCATGTTTTTTTACGGATCCAAATAATTTGAACAATCTTGGTAGACACTTACCAAAGGAACATCTGTGCCAAAACATTTTGAAATTCAGTTGGTTGTTTTGGAGAAGAAGACATTTTAAGTTTTTTCTTTCCGTTGCCATGGCAACCAGAATTCCAAATGGAATTCAATTCTTTGAACAACTTTGAAAGGGGACCACCCAAGGAACATCCCTGTAAAGTTTTATCAAAATTGACCAAGCGGTTAAGGAGGAGATGTCGTTTGAAGCAAAATGTTGACGGACGACGGACGGACGGACGACGGACGGACGGACGACGGACGAAGACCGGTCACAATAGCTCACCTTGAGCCTCTGGCTCAGGTGAGCTAAAAATTCCAATGCCAGTTTTTTTTTGTTTTGTTTTTTTGGTTAATTCAAGATGTTTTATCTTTTCTACATACTGATAAAAATAATACAGACTGGTCTTATAAATAAAAGCAAAGTTGCTTAAACATTATGTCCATTATTATTATACACACATATAACTTAAACAATATATATGTGTAAACATTCAGTGTATGTTATCAACAAATTACAACAAAAATAATGCTTGTTAAAGGCAAGAATAATGAACAAAAACACACACAAATATCTGAATATATGCAAAGTCATACACATATACTTGTCATCCCAGACATCTTGTTTTTACAATAAGCATAGAACCTCCTCTTTTTATTAACATTTTTCTACTATGAACATGAAGGAAGCATAGTTGTTGTTATGCCAAAATCAGAATAAACAAGAAATGTTTGTAAAATATATATGCCCCCCTCATATGCCATAATATTTATATGGCTATATTATATGTATGATGTTTGGCTTTATAATGTGGATATGTTACAAAGTTCAGAACTTATCTTGGTGAAGGTTTACTACTGATAATTATTAACACTGCTAACTCATTTGAGTTTTACCTTGTATATTGCATCCAGTAAAGGTGAAAATGCTGAAAAAAAATCTGGTGAAAAAGATTTGACCAGAACCCATTTTGATCAGAATCTATCTCTGCATTCAATGTCACAGTGACCTTGACCTTTGACTTAGTTACCCCTAAATCAAAAGGGGTCATTTACTGGTCATGCATAATCTTCATACTAAGTTTGAAGTTCCTAGGC
>CM037780.1:20314336-20364336 GCA_021229015.1 Solen grandis | reverse complement strand
AAAAACAATATAGATAATACTGACCAACCTATAAAAAATAAGAAGCCGTGGTTTAATGCGGAATGCTTCAATATTCGATCAAAATTTAAAAAATGTAGAAATACTTTTCTGAAAGATAAATTAAATGATGAGGCGAGAAATGAATACGTGAAGGCAAAGTCAGAGTATAATAAGATAAAAAGGAGATGTAAGAACTCATATAACCTAAAACAAAAGCGTGTACTGACTGACCTCAGTAAAAATCAACCAAGAGCTTTTTGGAGGAAAATAAAACAACAGTATAGTAAAAAGAACAAAATATCTGAGAACTTGAGCATAAATGATGTATATGACCATTTTAAATCCCTTTACAATACAAATGACATACCAGAGGATAAACTTCATAATAATATGTCTTTAGATGAAGACTTAGATTGTGAAATCACAATAAATGAAATAAGACATGCAGTTTTAACACAAAATAATAACAAAAGTACAGGTATTGATAATCTACCAGCAGAGTTATATAAACAAACCTTTGACCACATTTCCCCACTATTATTTGCATTGTTTAACAGGATTTTTCAAAATGGTGAATACCCGAAATCATGGGGATTAGGAATTATTATCCCTATATTCAAAGGTGGGGACATTGACAATGCGAAAAACTACAGAGGGATAACTTTGATTAATATTATTGCAAAAGTATACTCACAAGTCCTACTCAATCGACTTACAAAATGGTCAATTAAACATGAAAAAATCATTGATAACCAGTTCGGCTTTCAGAAAGGAAAGTCAACGGTAGATTGTATTTTCATTCTAAATTCTATTATTGCTAAAACTCTATATTCTCGTAAAAAATTGTATTGCGCTTTCATTGACTTCGAGAAGTGTTTCGATAAACTTGAAAGAACTTTCATTTTCCAAAAAAATTTAAAAGAACATGTCAGTACGAGATTCGTGAGGGCTCTTCAAAATATGTATGGCAATGTTAAATCTGCAATTAGATTTAATAACGATATTTCTTCATTTTTTAGTTCAAATACCGGAGCGAAGCAGGGCGATCCTAGCTCTACTCTTCTATTTTTATATTTTGTGAATGACATCTTGGAAAATATCAACTCTGAAATAGATGGTCTTTTCACACTTGATGATATTAAATTATATATTTTACTTTTTGCAGATGACGCTGTGCTTTTTGCACACACCCCTGAAGCCTTACATTCATTACTAAACGACCTTTGTGATTATTGCAATACATGGAACTTAAAATTAAATACCAATAAAACTAAAGTTATGATATTTGAACTATGACGTTCCACTTCACACGATTTTTACATAAACGATACAATTTTAGAGATTGTAACATCCTTTAAATATCTTGGAATACACTTATTCAAAAATGGCCACTTCTTAAGATCCCAAAATAAATTAGCCCACCATTCTTTGTTTACTCTACATAACTTATTCATTGTATTTAACCAATTAGATGTGTCTATAAATGAAAAATGTAGACTATTTGACACTCTCGTAAGCCCAATTCTAAATTATGGCGCCGAAGTAACGGGTATATATCTATCAAAAAACATAGAAATAGTTCATTGTAAATTTTTAAGAAAAGTTCTTAATGTTAAAAAATCAACAAATGTAGATTGCCTTTACGGAGAACTCGGACGATTCCCAATAAAAATACACAGGCAAATTATTATGTTTAAGTATTGGATAAAAATTCTTAATTCCACGGGAGATAACTTAATTACTTCTATGTATAGCTCTCTGAAGGCTGATGCTGATAGAAACATTTCTTACAACGGTAAAAACTGGGCCTATCATATAAAAGTATCTCTCTCAGAAATTGGACTAGGTAATTTATGGATTAATCAAGACATTGGAAACATTGATTTGAATGTTATACTAGAATTATTGATATATATAAGCAAACTTGGTACGAGAATATTATTTAAATTAATATAGGAATGTTTTGTCAAAATTTAGACTCTCATCTCATGATCTATCTATCGAAAAAGGTCGACATGAGGGAGTACTAAGAGAAAATAGGACATGTATACACTGTAACATGAATAAAATCGAAAACGAATATCATTTTTTATTAATATGTCCTAAATATTATGACCTTAGGAAAACATTTTTAAAGCCATATTTTTGTCATTGGCCTACACTTAAAAAATTCGAAATTCTAATGGAAACTTTTTGCATTTATAAAAAGAAATCGTATTCAAAATGCATAACATTCTTTTATCATTACTTGAACTTTATTGTACAATATGAGACGACCCCTCAATTCTAAGAGCATGTGCTCGCATTTTGGTCCATTTGATTAACAGATTATTCGAAAATATCACGGTGTCATACCTTTTTGCTGGTTTGTTTGGGCCAAAGGGTTATTGATAAATTAATTGTATATTGTTATTTATTAGCAGAATTGTTCTCCGTTCTTCAATATGTAGTATCGCAGCATCCCTGTCTACCGGATATTAAACATTTGGTATACTTTGTACTTTTCGTTATATGCTCTTGGTAGGGCTTCGGCCAATCGTGACGTTCCTTGTAAGACCGCGTTCGTAGAAACCAATCAAAATGCAGTATTTCAGACCCTTCACGAACGCGGTATATATAAACAAAGTCTGCTGAGGGTCTGTAAGAAGTGGTCAGTCTCTAGATTTGTCTTGAACGAACCCTGGTGGTTTGTGTGTTCTGGGCTATCTGATTGTAGATACGTTTTATGAGACGTCATTACAATATATATTTAGACTAGATCTAGCCGATTCAGAAATTAATAATCAGATTTATTAAGGATCTCTAGTAGATACTTGTAGACTTAATAGTACATCTTCTGGCAGAAGATAGCCCAGAGTAAGAGACCACCGTTGCCACTTCTTCCATTCTCCTCTCTCTCACTCCCTTTATTTGTCTATGTTCCGCAGTATGTCCGTTATGTTTATATATATGCTTCTATATTATTTCTATTTGTTCTACACTATTAAACCACGTTCAGTTAAACCGAACTTCTCTCTGTCGTTCTTTTCATTTCCAAAGCCTCGGTTCGATCGTTAGGGACGCAACAAATTTGGTGGCAGCGGTGGGATAATGCATCCCAGTTCAGTTGCTTCCTAATGATTGCAATTCTTTGGGTTTTTATTCTCTTTTCTCAGTTATTATTCTGTCTTCAATGTTTTCCTATTTACTCTCCTAAAGTCTAAGTCTATATGTATTAACTAGATCTAGTGTACAGTGTACTACTGCATTAAGTGTATAAGTATTGATTATTCTGTGACCAGAACAGAATAGATTTATGTTCATGATTTCTGTGATTGGAAAAAAAACCCCCTCTCTAATCTAGATTTGTATTGACAGAATAGAAAACATTTTAAATTTATTCTTTTATGTATCAATATGGCATCTGGTGAATTGAACCATGCCGATGACAATGTATTTTCTCCGCAGGGAATTCTTATAGATGGTACCCCTAGTGGAGAAGTACAATTTAATCTCCCAGTAACTCCATCTCACGGGGAACCAGGTATGAACAACCCAATAGAGGATCCTAACAAAGACATACTTATGCTAAGGCAGGAAGTAAGTCAAATGAATGACAAATTTTCTCAGCTGGCAAATGTAATGGAATCGCTTGTCCATGTCATACAAACTACAAATAGGTCAAACCAGGGTCTCTTTAATACAAACTTGTCTCCAAATGCTAGCCTACCCCAAGAAATTAGATCCAATGTAGAACAAGAATCTTATGGTAATAATCTGACAAGACCTAGGCAAGTTCTGGTACTTGATGACAATGACCCTGATCATGCTGGTGTACAAAGCCATCCTGCCCAATGCAATGTTAGGCCTGAGACCATCTCTTGCCCCTCTGCCTCTAAAGAAACAAGAGCAAACAACAGATACAGGCATGACACCATTCCACTAAATGGTGTAAGCGACATATATCAAAGTCAATTTACAGCCCCTCAACATAATTATAGTCAATCGCCAGATAATGGGTCATATAGTCGACTGGTGGTAAAAGTGTGTCCCTTTGATGGAAAAGGTTCTTGGTCTGACTATTTAGTTCAATTTGAATTGGCAGCCAAATCCAATCAATGGAATGACCAGGAGAAAGCCATCAGACTTGCATGTGGCTTGAAGGGCTCTGCACTCTCTGTTCTGTCAGATTTAAATGAAAACGAGAGAGAAAATTACAACAAGCTAGTGTCAGTCCTAACAAACAGATTTGAACCTGAAAACCAGAGTCAATTATACAAAGCCCAGTTAAAACATAGGTTTAGGAAAAGGAATGAACCTATCCCATAACTGTCTCATGATATCAGACATTTAGTTAGGCTATCATATCCTAATTCCACTGTATCTACAAGGGAATAGCTGGCTTTAGATTACTTCATTGACGCTCTGAGTGACCATGACCTTGAATTTTACATTTTGCAAAAGGAGCCCAGAAATATTGAGGAAGCTGCTAGTTTAGCTATCAAATATGAAGCTTTTACCCACGGGCGCCAGAAAATGTCAACACCTGGCAGATACAATGTGCGTTACCAGAACAATTATGGTACTGGTTCTTTTGCTAAAGACAGAATCAAGGAAATAGGTCAAGTTAAAGGTGTTATCAAAACCAAAAATACAAATGGTCAGAATAAAAACCCAGGTCAACATAGATTCCCCTGATATTGTTTGTTTTAAATGTAACATGAAAGGTCAAATTGCCAGGATATGTCCAAACAAGTCACCTAAGCATTCATATCCAAAGTGGAATCACCAAGACAGGGCTAATAGACAAGTCCCTCCCTCTGGTATAGCTGGGTCCTCACAGAAACAGGAAAACTGTTAAAAGCTGGGACTGAGGGTCAAGTTTCAGCTGAGTTGCAGAAAAGCAATTTAAGACCCAAGTACAAAAGTCCAAAGAAAGAAGAAATTAAGCTTAGAAAATCTGTGCAAGAGAGTATCTTTGTCCCTATTGAGATTTGTGGTAAAAACATTTATGCTTTAATTGATACTGGTAGTACTGTTACTGTCCTTAGTCAGAGTTTGTTCAGTAAGATTGATACCAGTCTAAAGCCAAATATAGAGGAAGTTACAGACCCTTTACATATGGCAAATGGTGATACTAGCACAATTCATGGGAAAGGTGTGTTTCAGATGAGACTTGGTCAAACACAGTATAATCATCTGATAAATGTGGCAGATATTAATGTTCCATTCATACTGGGATATAACTTTCTATTTGAGAACAACTGTTCCATTGATGTGGGTAGTTCTTTCTAAAGAGTGGGCCCTGAAACCATTAAATTTAGCTTAGAGAGTCAGTTAAAGCTATCATTTCATGTGCGGTTTGAGTCAAAGTTTACTATACCCCCAAATTCAGAGGTCATAGTTAATGCTAGGATAGAAGACAAAGAAAAATGTCTTGGGAGTCAGAAAAATTTACTGATTGAGTCTAAACCAGACAGTAATCTGACTAATAGGGGAATTCTGGTGGCTAGAGCACTGGTAGATACCAGAAGTGATATAATTCCCCTAAGACTTATGAATATCACAGATGATCAACAAACAGTATATCCAAAAACTATAGCTGCCATAGCAGAATCTATCCATTGTGTAGGAAAATTAAACTCTCAAGACGGCATTTCAGAGTCAAATTCACATGTAAGACACACTAGTTTAAATATAATGGAACTTCCTGATCACTTGAAATCAGTCTGGGACCATAATGTTGGTGAACTTAATGAAAAACAAAAAGAAAGATTTAAAGACCTCTTGCTTAAACATAAGAGTGTGTTTGCATCATCCAAATATGATGTAGGTAAAACTGATTTGGTCAAACACAAGATTGATACAGGGGAGCATCCTCCAATAAAACAAGTCCCTAGAAGGTTACCAATAAACAAGAAAGAGGTTGCTAAGAGAGAAGTAGAAGCTATGCTTAGTCATGGTATAATTGAACCGTCCACCAGTCCCTGGTCAAGTCCTGTAGTTCTTGTCACTAAGAAAGACAGTTCTATAAGATTTTGTGTAGATTATCGGTCGGTCAATGAAATTACTAGAAAAGATTCATATCCTTTGCCCAGGATTGATGATTGTTTTGACGCATTAAGTGGAGTCGCTTGGTTAAGCACCATTGATTTACAGTCTGGTTACTGGCAAGTAGCCATGGATCCTAAAGATGCAGAAAAGACCGCATTTACATGCAATGGCCTTTATCAATTCCGTGTGTTACCATTTGGTTTATGTAATGGTCCACCAGTATTTGAGAGACTTATGGAACATGTACTCTCTGGTCTCCAATGGAAAACTTGTCTCCTATATCTGGATGTTATTGTGGTTTTCTCAACCACTTTTGAGGATCATGTCACACGTCTCAGTGAAGTTTTTAAAAGACTGGAAGAAGCAACTTTGAAGGTCTCTCCCAAAAAGAGTAGCTTTTTTCAGTCTCAAGTAAAGTTTCTTGGACATGTTGTCACAAGAAATGGTATTTCAACAGATCCATCTAAGATTGAACATGTTAAAAACTGGCCCAAACCCAAAAATGTGAAAGAAGTAAGAAGTTTCTTAGGATTGTGCTCCTACTACAGGAAGTACATAAAACAATTTGCTGACATTGCTAGACCCCTTCATAGACTTACAGAAAAGGATGTCCGATTTATATGGACAGACAAACGTCAGAAGTATTTCATTAAGTTAAAGGAACATCTTATTACAGCCCCAATATTGTCATATCCAATTGTTGGTGAACCTTACATACTTGACACCGACGCGTCTGGTTCGGGCACTGGTAGTGTCCTGTCCCAAGTCCAAGAATGCAAAGAAAAGGCTACTGCCTATTTTAGTCGATATCTGTCAAAGACAGAGAGAAATTATTGCGTCACACGCAGAGAGTTATTAGCAATTGTGGAGAGTATCAAGCATTTTCATCATTATTTATATGGTTCAAATTTTGTGGTTAGAACCCCTTACGTGGTTATTTAATTCAAGAACCCAGAGGGTCAGCTGGCTAGGTGGTTACAAGTTTTGTCCTCCTACAATTTTACGGTCCAGTATAGGGCTGGACGTATGAATGGGAATGCTGATGGACTTTCCCGTCTCCCTTGTCACCCATGTAAACACTGCCAAAGAAAAGACAGCAGATCTAATGATGAGTGCGATAGGCAACAGAGTGCCTTTGCAATGAAATTAAGGTCAGATATTAACAAAGATGATGTAGTGGAGGATGTTCAAGCTTAAATCCAAGTCAAATACAAATTTAAAAGATGGTCAGTTAAGTGATACACTTATCAAAACAGTTATTGACTGGAAAGAGAAGTCTCAGAGTAGACCAAGTTGGGAATCAGTCTCTCATTTAGGTGTTGACAGTAAGCATTACTGGTCACAATGGGATCGCCTAAAACTTAAAGATGGTTGTCTGTATCGAGAGTGGTATGACCTCGATACAAAGGTCACTAGGTTACAGTTTGTCTGTCCTGAAAAATGGAGAGAGGAAGTTTTACATCTCTTACATGATAACATTTGTTCAGGTCATCTAGGTATACAAAAGACCCTTGCTAGAGTTAGAAGTAAGTTCTACTGGGTTGGTTATAAGAATGATGTAATAACCAGATGTGAAAAGTGCAAAATATGTCAGGCCCGGAAAATGCCTCAAAACCCCAGTACCAATGGAAAGAGTGGCCCTTGATATAATAGGTCCATTACCTCAGACTTATATAGGGAATAAGTATATACTCGTAATGACAGATTACTTTACTAGGTGGACTGAAGCCTTTCCTCTCAAATCTATTACAGCCAAAGATGTAGCTGTAAGCTTAGTTGAAGGTTTCATTTGTAGATTCGGAGTACCTAGAGAAATTCATACTGATCAAGGCAGACAATTTGAGTCTGAACTTTTTAGAGAGCTATGTACATTACTTGATATTGACAAAACGAGAACAACTCATTTCCACCCTCAGAGTGATGGAGTAGTGGAGAGATTCAACAGATCCCTAGAGGATATGTTAAGTAAATATGTAGATTCTAATCAGAGGAATTGGGATCAAGTACTCCCTTTACTTCTTAT
This sequence comes from Solen grandis, assembly GCA_021229015.1. Taxonomy (NCBI): domain Eukaryota; kingdom Metazoa; phylum Mollusca; class Bivalvia; order Adapedonta; family Solenidae; genus Solen; species Solen grandis. Next base: position 20,356,280 of record CM037780.1, on the reverse strand, counting down.
GGCATATAGGTCTTCATGTCATGAGAGTACATGTATGAGTCCAAACATGTTGATGTTAGACAGAGAAATTGAGATGCCTGTTGACTTACTTTATCCCTCCCCAAATCATTTGCAGCATACCAATATAGGAAGCGATTATGTAAATAACCTTCAAAAGCAAATGAAGACAGTACATAACTTGGCTCGAGACAATCTTATCAAGGCTGGTCAGAAACAAAAACGTTTGTATGACAGCAGATTAAGCAAAAATCAGTTTCAAACAGGAGACAGGGTATGGCTCAGGTCATATGTAAAGAAGAAAGGACTGTCAAAGAAACTTTCTATGAAATGGGAAGTCATTTAAAAAATATCTGATATAACCTTTAAAATTCAGAAAAACTCTAGATCACGCCCCAGCATTGTTCATTTCAATAGGCTAAAGAAATATTTGGGAAATTAAAGAAATGTTTACTGAAAAATAACATGGGAAACAGAACAAGTGAGTATTTACATGGCCAGAACCTATTTACATCATTAGAAAATATGTACATAAATTATAATAATAATAAAAAAAATTGTTACAAAATTTATAAGGTTGTTATATGTTTCAGAATTTTCCATTTTGTATTGGAAAGATGCCATTGCCAGCTATCCTCCCGGCTGCACAGCCTGTGAAACCTTTGAATGCCTCCAATGTCCATGTCTTTTCCTGTTTCCAATGTGGAAAATCCTTTGAGAAACGCGATACGTTGAAGAGGCACTTCAGAGACAAACATTTAAAACGCCTTAAATGTGAGATATGTTCCTTTACAACCCGTGCTGGCAGGAAGAACCGTCTGGAGCATCATATGCGAAAGAAACATTCATCCCCCATTCCACCTACCCCAGAAATGCAGCAACAATTCACTGATTTTAAACTTGCAGCACCAGATGACCAAGCAGTGCCAATCCCAAATTGTATCTCTGTTGATTGTTCTAATTTGTCTATGTTTCATGATGATGTTTTTCCTGAGTCTGGTCAGAATTTTGACCAGAGCTATTTGGAATGGCTGTGTGGCGACTCTAATGAACCGTGTCCTTCCTCACACTTTACCGTTACTGTTCCCTCCCCAAAGTTCACTGTTACCATTCCATCCCACAGTCTTGTGCCTCCATCCCCAACCACTATGCAGTCCTCCCCTTCTATGCAAACTTGTCCTTCTCCTGAAATTAGTCCTTCAGTTTTGAACACCCCAGCATAAAGCCCCGTTAATCTGTGTGCCCAAACTGTCACCTCACCCCATAAGGATGCTCAATCTGACTGTCTTGTAGAGGAGAAGTCAACACAGCCATGTCTCTCTGATATCCAAGAAGCTTCCTTGGATTTGTCTTTTCTCAGCATACCCTTCCAGAATCCTCCTCTAGTGTTGATGTTTCTATTGAAAAACCTCTAAAAAATGTGTTGTCTCTGGTTCGTCAACTGACCTAGAAAATTAAAAAAAATATCAAGGAATTAGCTGAAAATGACTCCAATTACCATATTGAATACAGTACATTTCAAGTCACATGTATTAGGAAAACTGAGTACTGTAAGCTCAGTGATGGCTCTGAATACAGGGCTTGCACTTATTATTATGAGGAACCATGAAACATTTTTTTTTTGTTTAAAGATATTCAAGGTCAATTTTTGTCAAACAGTATAAAAATGCTATTGTTCTACAAATAATAAACACAGTATATTCATTTGTCCTATTCAAGCATTAAATGATGTTGTTGAGTCTTAAATGTTCTTGCAATTAAGTTTGAATCATTTATTTTACACATCTGTATACCAATGTATGACTGATGTAATGAAATTGACAACACTGTGTCCTATCTTAATGATAAAATGTTGTGAACCAATGCTCATGTATATATACCGTAGTTTACTATTGTGAAGTTTACAATGTTATGACGTTTCCAGTTCTATATTGTACAAAACATGTCAATGGAATAGAATCAAAGTTTACTGTAATAGCAATGTTTATGTAAAATTGAAATGTCATTGAAACTTTGTGTATTAAAGGCGCATTATTATACAGTAATGTGTATTACCTGTATTAATGTAGAGAGAATTTTGTACTGGTAGAGCCAGTAACTATTGATTCCTCAGTTTTCTATGCAGATCTTGCTGAAATGTACACAGCAGATATCAAATACAATGTATATGGTAACTTACCTTATGAGATATAGAGAATTCATGTTGTAAGCTATGTAGCTCAAAATTATTGTCATATATATGTTAGAAGAAGAGGAAAATATTTAGTTTACGTGAAAGTGTTATTTAAATTGTTATTACAAACATGTTTTACTACTTTACTTAAGACATGTCAGTTACTAATGTGTTATGTAATGATTGCTCATTGTTGATATTCTACTAGGAGTTGTGTGACAATGAATGATGATGATGATGATGATGATGATGATGTTGTTGTAGTTCATCAAATGAGATAAGTACCTTGTATTTTCTCCTGTGTCGGGGAACAGCTTTATCCATTTTGTTACTGCATTTAAAGAGATGTGATTGAACGTCTCTTGCAGTTGAAGTATGCCCTCATGTTGAGATGGCATATTTTTCCATCCTATATGTACAATAATAACAATTATTGACTATGTTTTGAGGTACTCTTATTGTAGGAAGCTTGTGCAAGATTAATGTTGTTTTTTATGATTATATTTGTACATTTAAAATGTTACTTAATATAATTAAACATTTAAATGCATGGTAGGTAAATAAGAATGATAAAAGTTTGTAAATTTCGTTATCATTTTAAATTTAAGTTCGGGACGAACTTTTTGAAAGAAAGGGGGTATTGAGACGACCCCTCAATTCTAAGAGCATGTGCTCGCATTTTGGTCCATTTGATTAACAGATTATTCGAAAATATCACGGTGTCATACCTTTTTGCTGGTTTGTTTGGTTTAATGGGTCCTTTACCTTTGATTCTACAAAGGGTTATTGATAAAATTAATTGTATATTGTTATTTATTAGCAGAATTGTTCTCCGTTCTTCAATATGTAGTATCGCAGCATCCCTGTCTACCGGATATTAAACATTTGGTATACTTGTACTTTTCGTTATATGCTTCGGCCAATCGTGACGTTCCTTGTAAGACCGCGTTCGTATAAACCAATCAAAATGCAGTATTTCAGACCCTTCACGAACGCGGTATATATAAACAAAGTCTGCTGAGGGTCTGTAAGAAGTGGTCAGTCTCTAGATTTGTCTTAAGCGAACCCTGGTGGTTTGTGTGTTCTGGGCTATCTGATTGTAGATACGTTTTATGAGACGTCATTACAATATATATTTAGACTAGATCTAGCCGATTCAGAAATTAATAATCAGATTTAATAAGGATCTCTGTAGCAGATACTTGTAGAGTTAATAGTACATCTTCTGGCAGAAGATAGCCCAGAGTAAGAGACCACCTTTGCCACTTCTTCCATTCTCCCCTCTCTCACTCCCTTTATTTGTCTATGTTCCGCAGTATGTCCGTTATGTTTATGTATATGCTTCTATATTATTTCTATTTGTTCTACACTATTAAACCCACGTTCAGTTAAACCGAACTTCTCTCTGTCGTTCTTTTCATTTCCAAAGCCTCGGTTCGATCGTTAGGGACGCAACAATTACAAAATATTTTATACAGAATCCTCTTTGTAAACGGACCTAAAATGAAAATGTATATACATATATAAATACATGTGTCATTCCCACATTGTCTTACACTTTGCAATTGTTATACCATGTTGTTGGCTATAAATGCTTATTGTGCTATTTAATGCCAAATAAAGATTATGTATGTATGTATGGTTAGAGTTATCGACTAATATCTGTTGAATTTGTGTTCGTTTTGAAGAATCTAAGTTTAGTTGATAATGCATCCCAGTTCAGTTGCTTCCTAATGATTGCAATTCTTTGATTTTTTTTCTCTCTTTTCTCAGTTGTTATTCTGTCTTTCAATGTTTTCCTATTTACTCTCCTAAAGTCTAAGTCTATATGTATTAACTAGCTCTAGATCTAGTGTACAGTGTACTACTGCATTAAGTGTATAAGTATTGATTATTCTGTGACCAGAACAGAATAGATTTATGTTCATGATTTCTGTGATATTGAACAGAACATAATTTTTGGGATTTCTGTGATCTGAACAGAATGAGCTTATATATATTCAAGATTCTGTGATTGGAACAGAAAGAAAAAAAAATCAAGCTTATAATATTGGAAATTCTGTGATATTGAACAGAATAGAACTGTCCATCCCTCCTCTCTCTCTCTCTCTCTCCCTCTGTAATCTACCAATTTCTCTTTAATCTACCACTACATCAGTTTATCTCAAGCTTGTGATTTTAGCATTCTGTGATTTTGAACAGAATAGAAGAACAACAAGTGTTTTAAATTTATTCTTTTATGTATCAATATGGCATCTGGTGAATTGAACCATGCCGATGACAATGTATTTTCTCCACAGGGAATTCTTATAGATGGTACCCCTAGTGGAGAAGTACAATTTAATCTCCCAGTAACTCCATCTCACGGGGAACCAGGTATGAACAACCCAATAGAGGATCCTAACAAAGACATACTTATGCTAAGGCAGAAAGTAAGTCAAATGAATGACACATTTTTTCAGCTGGCAAATGTAATGGAATCGCTTGTCCATGTCATACAAACTACAAATATGTCAAACCAGGGTCTCTTTAATACAAACTTGTCTCCAAATGCTAGCCTACCCCAAGAAATTAGATCCAATGTAGAACAAGAATCTTATGGTAATAATCTGACAAGACCTAGGCAAGTTCTGGTACTTGATGACAATGACCCTGATCATGCTGGTGTACAAAGCCATCCTACCCAATGCAATGTTAGGCCTGAGACCATCTCTTGCCCCTCTGCCTCTAATGAAACAAGAGCAAACAACAGATACAGGCATGACACCATTCCACTAAATGGTGTAAGCGATGTATATCAAAGTCAATTTACAGCCCCTCAACATAATTATAGTCAATCGCCAGATAACGGGTCATATAGTCGACTGGTGGTAAAAGTGTGTCCCTTTGATGGAAAAGGTTATTGGTCTGACTATTTAGTTCAATTTGAATTGGCAGCCAAATCCAATCAATGGAATGACCAGGAGAAAGCCATCAGACTTGCATGTGGCTTGAAGGGCTCTGCACTCTCTGTTCTGTCAGATTTAAATGAAAACGAGAGAGAAAATTACAACAAGCTAGTGTCAGTCCTAACAAACAGATTTGAACCTGAAAACCAGAGTCAATTATACAAAGCCCAGTTAAAACATAGGTTTAGGAAAAGGAATGAACCTATCCCAGAACTGTCTCATGATATCAGACATTTAGTTAGGCTATCATATCCTAATTCCCCTGTATCTACAAGGGAATAGCTGGCTTTAGATTACTTCATTGAGGCTCTGAGTGACCATGACCTTGAATTTTACATTTTGCAAAAGGAGCCCAGAAATACTGAGGAAGCTGCTAGTTTAGCTATCAAATATGAAGCTTTTACCCATGGGCGCCAGAAAATGTCAACACCTGGCAGATACAATGTGCGTTACCAGAACAATTATGGTACTGGTTCTTTTGCTAAAGACAGAATCAAGGAAATAGGTCAAGTTAAAGGTGTTATCAAAACCAAAAATACAAATGGTCAGAATAAAACTCAGGTCAACATAGATTCCCCTGATATTGTTTGTTTTAAATGTAACATGAAAGGTCAAATTGCCAGGAGATGTCCAAACAAGTCACCTAAGCATTCATATCCAAAGTGGAATCACCAAGACAGGGCTAATAGACAAGTCCCTCCCTCTGGTATAGCTGGGTCCTCACAGAAACAGGAAAACTGTTAAAAGCTGGGACTGAGGGTCAAGTTTCAGCTGAGTTGCAGAAAAGCAATTTAAGACCCAAGTACAAAAGTCCAAAGAAAGAAGAAATTAAGCTTAGAAAATCTGTGCAAGAGAGTATCTTTGTCCCTATTGAGATTTGTGGTAAAAACATTTATGCTTTAATTGATACTGGTAGTACTGTTACTGTCCTTAGTCAGAGTTTGTTCAGTAAGATTGATACCAGTCTAAAGCCAAATATAGAGGAAGTTACAGACCCTTTACATATGGCAAATGGTGATACTAGCACAATTCATGGGAAAGGTGTGTTTCAGATGAGACTTGGTCAAACACAGTATAATCATCTGATAAATGTGGCAGATATTAATGTTCTATTCATACTGGGATATGACTTTCTATTTGAGAACAACTGTTCCATTGATGTGGGTAGTTCTTTGTTAAGAGTGGGTCCTTAAACCATTAAATGTAGCTTAGAGAGTCAGTTAAAGCTATCATTTCATGTGCGGTTGGAGTCAAAGTTTACTATACCCCCAAATTCAGAGGTCATAGTTAATGCTAGGATAGAAGACAAAGAAAAATGTCTTGGGAGTCAGAAAAATTTACTGATTGAGTCTAAACCAGACAGTAATCTGACTAATAGGGGAATTCTGGTGGCTAGAGCACTGGTAGATACCAGAAGTGATATAATTCCCCTAAGACTTATGAATATCACAGATGATCAACAAACAGTATATCCAAAAACTATAGCTGCCATAGCAGAATCTATCCATTGTGTAGGAAAATTAAACTCTCAAGACGGCATTTCAGAGTCAAATTCACATGTAAGACACACTAGTTTAAATATAATGGAACTTCCTGATCACTTGAAATCAGTCTGGGACCATAATGTTGGTGAACTTAATGAAAAACAAAAAGAAAGATTTAAAGACCTCTTGCTTAAACATAAGAGTGTGTTTGCATCATCCAAATATGATGTAGGTAAAACTGATTTGGTCAAACACAAGATTGATACAGGGGAGCATCCTCCAATAAAACAAGTCCCTAGAAGGTTACCAATAAACAAGAAAGAGGTTGCTAAGAGAGAAGTAGAAGCTATGCTTAGTCATGGTATAATTGAACCGTCCACCAGTCCCTGGTCAAGTCCTGTAGTTCTTGTCACTAAGAAAGACAGTTCTATAAGATTTTGTGTAGATTATCGGTCGGTCAATGAAATTACTAGAAAAGATTCATATCCTTTGCCCAGGATTGATGATTGTTTTGACGCATTAAGTGGAGTCGCTTGGTTAAGCACCATTGATTTACAGTCTGGTTACTGGCAAGTAGCCATGGATCCTAAAGATGCAGAAAAGACCGCATTTACATGCACTGGTCTTTATCAATTCCGTGTGTTACCATTTGGTTTATGTAATGGTCCACCAGTATTTGAGAGACTTATGGAACATGTACTCTCTGGTCTCCAATGGAAAACTTGTCTCCTATATCTTGATGTTATTGTGGTTTTCTCAACCACTTTTGAGGATCATGTCACACGTCTCAGTGAAGTTTTTAAAAGACTGGAAGAAGCAACTTTGAAGGTCTCTCCCAAAAAGAGTAGCCTTTTTCAGTCTCAAGTAAATTTTCTTGGACATGTTGTCACAAGAAATGGTATTTCAACAGATCCATCTAAGATTGAACATGTTAAAAACTGGCCCAAACCCAAAAATGTGAAAGAAGTAAGAAGTTTCTTAGGATTGTGCTCCTACTACAGGAAGTACATAAAACAATTTGCTGACATTGCTAGACCCCTTCATAGACTTACAGAAAAGGATGTCCGATTTATATGGACAGACCAACGTCAGAAGTATTTCATTAAGTTAAAGGAACATCTTATTACAGCCCCAATATTGTCATATCCAATTGTTGGTGAACCTTACATACTTGACACCGACGCGTCTGGTTCGGGCACTGGTAGTGTCCTGTCCCAAGTCCAAGAATGCAAAGAAAAGGCTACTGCCTATTTTAGTCGCTATCTGTCAAAGACAGAGAGAAATTATTGCGTCACACGCAGAGAGTTATTAGCAATTGTGGAGAGTATCAAGCATTTTCATCATTATTTATATGGTTCAAATTTTGTGGTTAGAACCCCTTACGTGGTTATTTAATTCAAGAACCCAGAGGGTCAGCTGGCTAGGTGGTTACAAGTTTTGTCCTCCTACAATTTTACGGTCCAGTATAGGGCTGGACGTATGAATGGGAATGCTGATGGACTTTCCCGTCTCCCTTGTCACCCATGTAAACACTGCCAAAGAAAAGACAGCAGATCTAATGATGAGTGCGATAGGCAACAGAGTGCCTTTGCAATGAAATTAAGGTCAGATATTAACAAAGATGATGTAGTGGAGGATGTTCAAGCTTAAATCCAAGTCAAATACAGATTTAAGAGATGGTCAGTTAAGTGATACACTTATCAAAACAGTTATTGACTGGAAAGAGAAGTCTCAGAGTAGACCAAGTTGGGAATCAGTCTCTCATTTAGGTGTTGACAGTAAGCATTACTGGTCACAATGGGATCGCCTAAAACTTAAAGATGGTTGTCTGTATCGAGAGTGGTATGACCTCGATACAAAGGTCACTAGGTTACAGTTTGTCTGTCCTGAAAAATGGAGAGAGGAAGTTTTACATCTCTTACATGATAACATTTGTTCAGGTCATTTAGGTATACAAAAGACATTTGCTAGAGTTAGAAGTAAGTTCTACTGGGTTGGTTATAAGAATGATGTAATAACCAGATGTGAAAAGTGCAAAATATGTCAGGCCCGGAAAATGCCTCAAAACCCCTCAAAAGCTCCACTAAAAAATTATATAGTTGGAGTACCAATGGAAAGAGTGGCCCTTGATATAATAGGTCCATTACCTCAGACTTATATAGGGAATAAGTATATACTCGTAATGACAGATTACTTTACTAGGTGGACTGAAGCCTTTCCTCTCAAATCTATTACAGCCAAAGATGTAGCTGTAAGCTTAGTTGAAGGTTTCATTTGTAGATTCGGAGTACCTAGAGAAATTCATACTGATCAAGGCAGACAATTTGAGTCTGAACTTTTTAGAGAGCTATGTACATTACTTGATATTGACAAAACGAGAACAACTCATTTCCACCCTCAGAGTGATGGAGTAGTGGAGAGATTCAACAGATCCCTAGAGGATATGTTAAGTAAATATGTAGATTCTAATCAGAGGAATTGGGATCAAGTACTCCCTTTACTTCTTATGGCATATAGGTCTTCATGTCATGAGAGTACATGTATGAGTCCAAACATGTTGATGTTAGACAGAGAAATTGAGATGCCTGTTGACTTACTTTATCCCTCCCCAAATCATTTGCAGCATACCAATATAGGAAGCGATTATGTAAATAACCTTCAAAAGCAAATGAAGACAGTACATAACTTGGCTCGAGACAATCTTATCAAGGCTGGTCAGAAACAAAAAACGTTTGTATGACAGCAGATTAAGCAAAAATCAGTTTCAAACAGGAGACAGGGTATGGCTCAGGTCATATGTAAAGAAGAAAGGACTGTCAAAGAAACTTTCTATGAAATGGGAAGGTCCCTATCAAGTCATTTAAAAAATATCTGATATAACCTTTAAAATTCAGAAAAACTCTAGATCACGCCCCAGCATTGTTCATTTCAATAGGCTAAAGAAATATTTGGGAAATTAAAGAAATGTTTACTGAAAAAAAACATGGGAATCAGAACAAGTGAGTATTTACATGGCCAGAACCTATTTACATCATTAGAAAATATGTACATAAATTATAATAATAATAAAAAAATTTATAATTGTTATATGTTTCAGAATTTTCCATTTTGTATTGGAAAGATGCCATTGCCAGCTATCCTCCCGGCTGCACAGCCTGTGAAACCTTTGAATGCCTCCAATGTCCATGTCTTTTCCTGTTTCCAATGTGGAAAATCCTTTGAGAAACGCGATACGTTGAAGAGGCACTTCAGAGACAAACATTTAAAACGCCTTAAATGTGAGATATGTTCCTTTACAACCCTGCTGGCAGGAAGAACCGTCTGGAGCATCATATGCGAAAGAAACATTCATTCCCCATTCCACCTACGCCAGAAATGCAGCAACAATTCACTGATTTTAACCTTGCAGCACCAGATGACCAAGCAGTACCAAACCCAAATTGTATCTCTGTTGATTGTTCTAATTTGTCTATGTTTCATGATGTTTTTCCTGAGTCTGGTCAGAATTCTGACCAGAGCTATTTGGAATGGCTGTGTGGCGACTCTAATGAACCGTGTCCTTCCCCACACTTTAACGTTACTGTTCCCTCCCCAAAGTTCACTGTTACCATTCCATCCCACAGTCTAGTGCCTCCACCCCCAACCACTATGCAGTCCTCCCCTTCTATGCAAACTTGTCCTTCTCCTGAAATTAGTCCTTCAGTTTTGAACACCCCAGCATTAAGCCCCGTTAATCTGTGTGCCCAAACTGTCACCTCACCCCATAAGGATGCTCAATCTGACTGTCTTGTAGAGGAGAAGTCAACACAGTCATGTCTCTCTGACATCCAAGAAGCTCCCTTGGATTTGTCTTTCAAACCTGTCTCTTCTCAGCATACCCTTCCAGAATCCTCCTCTAGTGTTGATGTTTCTATTGAAAAACCTCTAAAAAAATGTGTTGTCTCTGGTTCGTCAGCTGACCTAGAAAATTTAAAAAATGTCAAGGAATTAGCTGAAAATGACCCCAATTACCATACAGTACATTTCAAGTCACATGTATTAGGAAAACTGAGTACTGTAAGCTCAGTGATGGCTCTGAATACAGGGCTTGCACTTATTATTATGAGGAACCATGAAACATTTGTTTTGTTTAAAGATATTCAAGGTCAATTTTTGTCAAACATTATAAAAATGCTATTGTTCTACGATCTACGATACGATATATTGTTCTACTGATGTTGTTGAGTCTTAAATGTTCTTGCAATTAAGTTTGAATCATTTATTTTACACATCTGTATACCAATGTATGACTGATGTAATGAAGTTGACAACACTGTGTCCTATCTTAATGATAAAATGTTGTGAACCAATTCTCATGTATATATACCGTAGTTTACTATTGTGAAGTTTACAATGTTATGATGTTTTCAATTCTATATTGTACAAAACATGTCAATGGAATAGAATCAAAGTTTACTGTAATAGCAATGTTTATGTAAAATTGAAATGCAATGAAACTTTGTGTATTAAAGGCGCATTATTATACAGTAATGTGTATTACCTGTATTAATGTAGAGAGAATTTTGTACTGGTAGAGCCAGTAACTGTTGATTCCTCAGTTTTCTATGCAGATCTTGCTGAAATGTACACAGCAGATTCAAATTAGGTTGTGTGTTGCTGATATTAAGATACAGTGATCATTATAACAGTTTAATTTTGGTTATTTCATCTGTTGATCAAATACAATGTATATGGTAACTTACTTACCTTATGAGATATAGAGAATTCATGTTGTAAGCTATGTAGCTCAAAATTATTGTCATGTATTTGTTAGAAGAAGAGGAAAATATTTAGCTTATGTGAAAGTGTTATTTAAATTGTTATTACAAACATGTTTTACTACTTTACTTAAGACATGTCAGTTACTAATGTGTTATGTAATGATTGCTCATTGTTGATATTCTACTAGGAGTTGTGTGACAATGAATGATAATGATGATGATGATGATGATGATGATGATGTTGTAGTTCATCAAATGAGATAAGTACCTTGTATTTTCTCCTGTGTCGGGGAACAGCTTTATCCATTTTGTTACTGCATTTAAAGAGATGTGATTGAACGTCTCTTGCAGTTGAAGTATGCCCTCATGTTGAGATGGCATATTTTTCCATCCTATATGTACAATAATAACAATTATTGACTATGTTTTGAGGTACTCTTATTGTAGGAAGCTTGTGCAAGATTAATGTGTTTTTTATGATTATATTTGTACATTTAAAATGTTACTTAATATAATTTAAATTTTTATCATTTTAAATTTAAGTTCGGGACGAACTTTTTGAAAGAAAGGGGGTATTGAGACGACCCCTCAATTCTAAGAGCATGTGCTCGCATTTTGGTCCATTTGATTAACAGATTATTCGAAAATATCACGGTGTCATACCTTTTTGCTGGTTTGTTTGGTTTAATGGGTCCTTTACCTTTGATTCTACATAGGTTTATTGATAAAATTAATTGTATATTGTTATTTATTAGCAGAATTGTTCTCCGTTCTTCAATATGTAGTATCGCACATCCCTGTCTACCGGATATTAAACATTTGGTATACTTGTACTTTTCGTATATGCTCTTGGTAGGGCTTCGGCCAATCGTGACGTTCCTTGTAAGACCGCGTTCGTGGAAACCAATCAAAATGCAGTATTTCAGACCCTTCACGAACGCGGTATATATAAACAAAGTCTGCTGAGGGTCTGTAAGAAGTGGTCAGTCTCTAGATTTGTCTTAAGCGAACCCTGGTGGTTTGTGTGTTCTGATTGTAGATACGTTTTATGAGACGTCATTACAATATATATTTAGACTAGATCTAGCCGATTCAGAAATTAATAATCAGATTTATTAAGGATCTCTGTAGTAGATACTTGTAGACTTAATATTACATCTTCTGGCAGAAGATAGCCCAGAGTAAGAGACCACCTTTGCCACTTCTTCCATTCTCCTCTCTCTCACTCCCTTTATTTGTCTATGTTCCGCAGTATGTCCGTTATGTTTATGTATATGCTTCTATATTATTTCTATTTGTTCTACACTATTAAACCACGTTCAGTTAAACCGAACTTCTCTCTGTCGTTCTTTTCATTTCCAAAGCCTCGGTTCGATCGTTAGGGACGAAACAATTACAAAATATTTTATACAGAATCCTCTTTGTAAACGGACCTAAAATGAAAATGTATATACATATATAAATACATGTGTCATTCCCACATTGTCTTACACTTTGCAATTGTTATACCATGTTGTTGGCTATAAATGCTTATTGTGCTATTTAATGCCAAATAAAGATTATGTATGTATGTATGGTTAGAGTTATCGACTAATATCTGTTGAATTTGTGTTCGTTTTATAGTTTAAAAAAATTGATAGACTTCTTGTGGGTGTAATATATAGGAGCACTAGACCTGATCCAGTAAATGATGAAAAACTTTTGGAGTTAATGTAAACAGTAAATTATCTCCCAGGAGTTACTCATTTGTTAATTCTAGGAGATCTCAATTTGAAAGAAATAGATTGGAAACTTTCAAGTGTTCATGGAGACATTTCAAGTTTTAATTTTAGTTTTCTTGACACTAAAGAATTAACTGGCAGTGTTGAAACTCAGTGGTCGAAGTTCAAGTCTGTTTATCAAGGAGGGAATTTATTTATACCAATGCCTTCAAAGAAAGCAAACATAAACCTCCATGGTTAAAAACCTGTATACAGAAAAATAACTTATTTAATAAGTATAAAAGAAGTAAATTGAACACTGACTATGTTTAAAAAAATTTAAAAATTAGATTGTAAAAAGAAACTTATATCAGCCTTTAGCGCAACTCAAAGCCATTCTACAAGTATATTAGAAGAAAACAGAAAGTGAAAGTATGTGTTGAAAAAATAAAGAAAGCTGACGACAGGTACACAATAAATGATACTGAAGCTGCTAAATGTTTCTCTAAGTTTTTCCAGCTAGTCTTTACCAGAGAAGATAATGATGCTGGTGATGATTCGATACTAGGACTGATTCTGAACTGAACAATGTTAGAATTGACTATGATATAGTAGCAGGAAATAAAAGATGTTGAGGCAAGACACTTCCCAAGATGAAGATCAAGTACATCCCAAATTTTCAAGTTATCACTTGACACTGGTGATTTTCCTTAGGATTGGCGTTGTGCCATTGTTAGTCCCATTTTCAAGAAGGGTAGCAAAAACAATGTCGAGAATTATAGACCGATCAGTTAAGCTAGCATACCGTGTAAAGTACTGGACTCAGTAATCAAAGATCAAGTAGTTGTAAATCTGAAGAGTGAAAATCTGATCAATAAAAATCAACTTGGTTTTGTGAAAGGGAAGTCTTGCAAAACAAACCGCTTCATGGTTGGGATTATTTGACTGATACAGTGGCCTTTGTGTGGATGTCATCTGTCTTGATTACTGAAAGCGTTTGAAAGTGCCCCTCATTCTAGACTTATGGCTAAGCTTGCTGGTTATGGCATATCTGGAAATTTACTCTGAAAGTTTCAGTCCGCAGACATCAAACAAGACCTGCAGAAGTTTATAGTGGTGTGCCACAGGGTTCAGTTCTCGGCCCTCTATTGTTCATCTTATATGTGAACGATATACCAGAATTAGTGTCTTCAAATTACTTTATGTATGCAGATGACTAAGTTAAGTAATAAAATTGAACACTGTAAAACAATACATTGTTTTGGATATACATAAAAGATGGTCAAAAACCTGGATGCTTAAATTAAATAAAACTAAATGCAAATCTGTCCATTTTGGGTTCAGTAACCCTAGAAATATTTCTACTGTGAGCAACATTGAAATATCGGAATCCAAAAGTGAAACTGATCACGGAGTGACAATTACAGATGATTGCAAAACTAGTGAACAATGTGCAAAAGTCGCTAAGAAAACATTTTAAAGGCTTTGTTTACTAAGGCGAGTTTTCAAACATACTGACATCGATAGTTTTAAAGTCATGAACCCAACATATGTTAGACCATTAATGTAATGTTCTGTCCAGTCATGGAACCTATACTACGTGAAAGATATTGAATGTTTGGAGAGAGTTCAGAGATTATGCTACAACATTAGTTCCTGAATTAGTAAGTTTGAATCATGGAAAACGTCTGAAAAGGTTGATCATGTATAGTTTGAAAGATAGACGCTTAAGAAGTGATTTGATAAAAACCCATAAGATACTCACGGGAAAATATTCAATAAATTCTGAAAGATTTTTCAAGAAGTCTAAAATCTCAGCCACAAGTAGAGGACATCAACTTAAAGTTTACAAACCAACACTTAATAAGGGACTTTTACTACGTAAAAAACTTTTCTCCATCAAAATAATTGTGAATTCATGGAATGACTTGCCAGAAGGGGTCGTCTCTGCAAAAACGGCCGAAACGTTCAAAACCAGATTAGACCACCATTGGAATGCAACTAAACGATATCGGACACAAGAGGCGTTTCCTAAACTTTAAACTCCCATACAAAATGTAAATATAGATAGTGCAATTCGATTGTCTATAGAATGGCTTCATGAGGGTATGAAAAACCTTAAATAATAATAAAAAATAAATATGGGGCACCATTTGCGCTTCACGTTTACGTGCGTAGCTACATAAATGTCACCATCTTTTGCTTCTGATTTTGGAGAGTCCTAGTTCATCATCAAAACTAATACCGGTACATTACTCTCAACTTAGAGATGAATTACCGACATCACAATGTCTGAACTACGAACGCAAACTTCATATTTTTGGGGGGGAATATGCGCGTTCATTTTTTCTTAGATATGAAGAATGCGAAATTGCGGCTCAACTGATTTGCTAGATTTGCAATTTATAAACTAACGTATATAAAATAGTTGTATGACATACGAGAATATAGAGCAGTCATGGCATTATCTTAGCGCAAACACATTGTCAGTAATACTGTTAGGTCTGTCATTGAACATTGTTTTGTAGCATACGGATATACATTTGGACGAGTACTCGTAGTGGACGAGCCGCTAGGTTCGGTCATGATTGATACCAAGTGTGAAGCTTTAGGGACGTCCACTGAGTAATATTGGAGGTAATGGCAATATTTAACAAAACTTAAATATTTCTCGATACCCCGACATTGACTCTGACGTTGACGCCGACGATGGGGTGACTGCAATAACGTATCGTACGAGTAAAAAAGTGTGCACATCGTCATATCTCGTCATTAGTGTGTACGTTGACATCCTAACACTACGATTTTTTTAAATCCCTGCAATCGGAAGTATCTAGGAATAGTAAAGCGCATTTAACACCTTCAAGACCTATTCAAAACTGTTGTTACGTATGACTTTTGGTCGGTCTCATAAAAAATTAGCCTCAAGTGTGCACGTTTGCATGCCATGTTTGGAAAATATTATTGGAATGTTCTTAAAATGTTAAACAATCCACGAGACCATGCGTTTAGGAAGCTTATGAACTGGTAGGTCTAAAATTTAGGAGCGTGAAAAGTTTGAAATATGAGAAAAAACGTACCCGATTCGTGCATCTTTTATGGTATTCCGGTGTGTACGATCACATTTGCTTTTTAAAAAGGTGACGTAACATAAATTGATTACCTACTCTGATATAATCAAAGCGAAAATTACTTAATTTTTCTTGTAAACATAAAAACTGTAAACTGTGTCCACGCCTTATTTCTTTGTATTATCACTGAGACATTATCAGGACTCTCACAAACATTTTGCATAAACAGAAGAACAAATTACTCTATTAAATAGCAAACTACCCAATTATTTTAAAATCACTGGGTAACACAACACAAGCAAAACATGTAATAATCAATTCATATTTCTGTAAATATTAAACATGTTAAATATAAAATATACTGTCATAATTTGCCTTGTGACTCTGTCAAAACACATATGTCCCAAGCAAATGGTAGGGACACATCAAGCCTTTCTTATTTACAAAGTATTTTAGTAAAAGACTTAACTAACATAAATAGTTACCATATTTAGGCGATTTATTACGAAAAAAAAAAAGAAGATGAACTTAGCGCTAAGTAATGTTGGAGGAATTCGGGCTAGATTCAATATCATAAGTACTGACAACTGATGCTGTCAAAAAATATATTGAATAAGACTCATTTTCAAAATTGCTTAAATATTAAATATATTTGAAAAATTACCCCCAAAAAGTCGAGAAAAAAAAAGTCAACCAAACAACTTAAGATCAAATTATTTTACGGGATAAGTTTAACAACGTCACCGCTTTTTCTATTGAGTTTCCAAGTCATTTAGAATTGGACAGGAAGATGCGATATAAGAACATGAGCTATCAGACGATTAGATATACATGTATAGCTTTCAAATTTAAGTCCAATAACGAGATGTTTTCGTTGTTGTTTATTTGTGTGAATTATATTTGAGTTTTGTTGTTTTGCTGCCTGTTGTGCTGATTCATGTTGTTTTATTGTTGTTTTTGTCCCCCCCCCTACTCTCTCTCTCTCTCTCTCTCTCTCTTGGATGTGTGTGTGTAGGGGGGGGGGATTAAAACAATTTAAATACAACATCCATCATCCGGGTTCGAAATACGAATAGCTATCCCACTACTTGATTTCGACGTAGTTATAAGCACTTGTTTATCTGATTATTACATTTATAACACATGACATTTCAGATTTCTGAGTGTATAATCAGTAGGACAAATCGAATAATATCTGATAAGAATCATCAAACCTTACAGTCCTTGCTTGCTCGGGTCTATAAGTGTTGACATACCGTCTGGTCATTTAAAATATAGATATGGAAAAGACAGTTCACGAAATGTAAACATTTATGAAAAAAAAGTATATATAATGTTTTATCGAGGCACAATGGCATTTAATACTACTATTCTGAAAATAAAATTTCCATTGCTTGGTAATATTTTCATTGCATCCATTGCTCCATAAAATTTTAATTGCGTGTTTTAGGCCTACCGCTTCATAACATTGGGTCACGTAATCTTCCATACCAATAAATTATGACCGCCTTTTTACACTTTTTCTAGCTTTTGCGTGGCTAATGAGTTTATGAGAAAACAGAAATGCAACGTAATATAACAGAAATGCAAAGAAATATATCAATATCGCGCGAAACGCTGCTGAACTATTTTGGGTTAATTACGTTCTTATGCGAAACACTATTTTTCTTAATTGCATGACCACGTGTATTTACGTGTACTCCAGTTGGGTTAAATTTCTGTTTTGTAAACGACTCAGGTATTTTGTTCACGCTGAAAATGGTTGTATTCAGCTTGAGGAATTTGTAAAAGAAGAGTGGGCACACAAACTTTACACATTAAAAGAGTTTCTAAATGTCATTTAAACGTTGTTGCAACACATCTACGTAACACACTCCATTCGTTTTCAATCGCTCAGCTTGCATTGTATGGATCAGTACAAAGCGCGGCGTGCTACAGTCAAAATGTTGTGGAAAATATGCAAATCAGATAGGCCCGATTTCGCTTTTCAGCAAAACAACGGCAATAATTATGGAATGATATTTAGGTAAAAATTACACAATGCTTGCTTACTGTTACAATTTACCCAATGACACTGCTATACTGCTTACGGGTACAGTTATTATGCATGTTTGCACTTTCATCATACTTGTTGAGAATGATACGTCACACCGTGCAGGATCATTTTCGACCGCGATTTCGCGATATTCTCGCATATTTTTCATTAACATCGCACCAGAAATCACCAAACGGGATAAAAGTTCGCATCTGTCGGAGAGGGGTGAAAAATGTATATGCAAAAAGTGTCCTATCTAGCCTTGTCGCCTTTGATCTGCGCCCTGCCTGCCTTTGTCGGTAAAAGGTGCACCCCATTCTTTTTTCACCTTAACAGCATCCTTTGATTTTGCTGATGGAACTATATGTGTGTATACCTGTCATGCAATACACACGAGACGGTATCAAACCATGTAAATATCAGTTGGCTATTCAACATCAACTCACAGCCGATTTTGTGAAGGTATTTGGTTTGGCATTTTTAAATAATTATAATTTATTTATGTGGGAAGTATTATTGTCTACTGCGTCTACTACTTCTTGAGGGAAATAAACAATGTTTTTTTTTTATCTAAACCACGTATTCTGTCAGCTTTTATTTCAAAATATGACGAACAGAAAACAATTACAGTCATCCATAAATAAATTGAACGTTGATAGTTATTAACCCAATGCCTAATCTTATCTAAGACCTACACAGAGACAATACTCATCACATCTACAAATAAGTTGTTTGCAGACGAACAAAAAACTGACTGATTGAAAATCATGTAAAAAAAAAGCACTGATAAATTAGGTTTACTGCAATAAAAAAAAAACACTCTAAAAGCTTCAGTAATGTTTTAAAACGTGGATGTTTAAAATAAGTGTACATAAATCCAGATTATTTTGAATTAAGGCTGACTTTCTACTTATGATATTTATGATCGTACTGAATACTTATCGTCGGTGAGATAAGAATGTTTTTCAATAATGATAGATCTATTATCAGATCAATAAGAAAGAAAAAGAGATAAACTTACATTGATAATTAGACATTACAATGAAAGACCTCTAATTCGAAAGGAATATGTTATGTATCAATCTTACACACAAAAAAAGAATAAAAAATAAACAAAAAGGAAAAAAAAAAAATGATGCAACCAAATCCAACTCTTAGTGCAATTAGTCGTTTATTTCATTTCTAATTTTGCAAGACCTATAGGTCTCATTTTTTATGTAATAATGATATATGTGAATATGTTTTACTACAATAAATACATACAGATAATGTAAGACAACAAACAGATTTCCACTTTCGTTTTCAGTATATTTATTTATTGTCAAATCCATGCTTAACACTCTCTCATTGACAACACATAACTCCTACAGTCGCCGCGTCCTGTGGGGAAAAAAGATGGAAGGTAAAAACCTAGCATCTACTAGTATCTAAATGGTTAGCCCTGGAATCGAAAAGCCGTGGGTTCGATCCCCGGCCGCGACATGCCATTCGTAAAAAAATTGAGACCCCTTTCTTGACGCTCATCATATAAAGGTATTTCAAGGGATGATTTACCCGGTGTCAGAATAATGTGCCTAGGTGTTTACGGCGTGATACTGCAGTGTGACAGCACTGCATCTGTCTCAAGCAGACATAATTTCGAAATGACTTAAATACCGTCGGTGGGACGTTAGACCCAACAATCAAACAAATTAGCATATATTTATTTTTATGGGATTATTTTCTATAACAAAACAAAACTGATCCAAGTCATTAAAATTTATCGCATAGACGGGGCAATCTCCGCAACTCTAGTACATGTTTAATCTAATACAAAATTCGGCATTATTGTGGATTATCTTGTTTAACAAACGCTGCATTCGAATGAATCTCTCCTCTCTCTCCTGATTTTACAGTGTTGGTATGTCAAAGTTTTTTTAATTTCTTTTATATATATTTTAACAGGATGTCCATTTGAGTCTTTAAATTTGACAATTTGACTGGATTTCGATGACCCATACAATTGTCAACTCTAGTTAAAATCATTTTTTACCCTAATTGATCTTATTGATGTTCAGCCACGCTTTTACCCATGTGGGTAACGGTATTTTTTCTATAACAGTGGTTATCTTTATATTTTGAACAAGCCCTACGTTCGAATGCTCCGCAAGGGATCAAGGTCATTTGATGAAGGTCAGGGTACATGAAGGATTTCCGTGTTATAGTCAAGGTTAAGTTTTGTGACAGACAGACGTCAGACAGACAGACCAAAACAATATGCACCGAAGATGCGGTGGCATAAAATAAATGTTATAAGGGCCAAAGGATAGGACAAAAACACAATAGTAATTTTCTTAGTTAAATACAACCAGACAATAATGACGAATCGTTGTATTGACTGGTGTTTTGCTATCGCTTAGTAACACAGAACTGGATTTTCCGGGGAATACACCTGTCCAACTCTCGTTCTTGCACGAGAATATACGGTATTTCGCCGAGTTTCTTATCTATGGGTTTAGGTCTTTGTGAAAACTAAGTGGTATCAAAATGTGACGTGGAATTATGCTTACTTCCAACTTGCTTAGTGGCTGATTGCATTTTTCATATTGCATGGTCACATCGTATTTTGTTCTGGGAGCATTGTAACCATGCAATGTTAAAATATCAGTGCTTATACACAGTCCCAACATGTTGAAATATTTCATTACCTCAAATTGCACTGTCATGCAACCAAATGAAATTTTGATATAGACATCAGGGAATAAACTGTATACGAATTGTAACTTCCAGCAAGCATGTTATCATTGTCAATAAGCGTGGTGAAAATGCCTGCATATATAATGGCCATGCCATTAAGCGCAAAGTAGTGTCATTGAGTAAATTGCAATAGTAAGCAGGCATTGTGTAATTTTTACATAAATATCATTCCATAAAGAATTGGAAAAACGAAGTTCATGTCAATAACTAATTCTCTAAAGATAACTTTGTAATTAATGGTCCGATAATTAAAATATGGATACTAATACCATTAGAACACCATTGCATCAAGCTGTATATATTTTTCTTAAATTATTTTCAAAAACTAATATTTTCTTAGAAAAAAAATATTGGGACTAACTGCAGAAGTGTATGAAAGAGCGGTTTAAATTAATTATCATTATTCTATACATATTATGTGTGAACTAATCTCTTACAGTTGTCGAGATAAAGACGGCCAAACCGCGAAAAAACTGCAAATATATAGTCAAAAATGTGTTCATGTCATTTACTTTTGCAGCTATAACTTTATCATTTTGATTTAGTTTTCCCGCTATAACTGAACTTTTTCAAGCCCGATCTTCAAAAACTGAATACCATCTGAAAGCTCTCCCAAAGCACTATATGTAATACCATAGTCTCTCGATAGAATATTTTCCGTTTTTGAGTTATTTAAGGCTGAAGAATAAACCGATAATTGGCATATGACCTTGACCTTTAAGATTTTTCGGAAACGGAAGTGACTAACAACAATGAGATGCTATGTTGCACCTACAGTGAATACTTCATGCAAATCGGTCAAAAACTAAGGCCCGCAGGCTAAAAAGCTTTAACTTTTGATTAAAACTTGATATTGTCATCATAACGTCATTTGACGTCATATCACGTCAACCTTCACAAAACCTAAAAAGCCTTCATGGTGTATATGCTGTTCAAATTTCATTTTTCTAGCCTATCTTGAAGCTTCACACACGCTTAAATGCATTTTAAGGTCCTTGGTTCGAAACTAATTTTTGCCATAAATCATCGGCCTTTCCGAATTTTGATAAGCTGAAGAGATATTCACAGCTAGGTCTTAAAATACATGTTCTGTAAAATTTGAAGAAATCCGATCATAAATGGCGGCTGCAGAGCGCGTACAAAATTTTACACTTTTTTAATTCTGACGTCATATGGAGAAAAAATGTTGTATTCAAAAGGGCCAAAGTTGCTGAGGTTTCTGTTAAAATTGCATAATGCTAAGCACATCGGTAACCTGTTTTAATTTGAACTTCAAATTAAGGAAAATTAATAAGAAGAATTAAAAAACATAACAATCCCAAGAGGACTTTCTGCTATGGCAGAACACCCTAATAATAGAAATAGTTGACTGTTTGATATTCAAACAAAGAAGTTAACAAAATGTTTGTACTTCGGACCTATGTAATATCAGTTACTTTATATACAATTACACTTTATTTACATTTAGGTGAACTAAGACAAAATAAATATTTATAATATCTCCTACATAGTGGATGCTGCTTAATAAGTAATAACAGCTGAGCAGTTACCACAAATATCAGAAATTATTACACAAACATATTAATTTTCAATTCTTTTTTGGGGTTTAACTTTCCACGAATTCGTGTTCGGGATGAGAGCATGGTACTTACGGAAGAGAAGAAGTTTCAAACACATGTTTGTCCTACTGTATATTTACTTTATGTTCTCCATAACACATTATCTCGCGCACCCTCTCTCCAATTTCCTAGTGAATAATGTGAACGGTGGAAAACAGCGCAGTTCGCATGGGGATGATAAGGTCCCGGGTCGGATTATATTTACAGATTTGTCACTCTCCTAACGGAGTGTTCGATAACTTACATATTGAACTATTCATTCTGGCCGTGATAAGTATGACGCCTCAATTGTTTAAACAACCTTATTGAAAAGAAAGATAGATACTTTTGAAGACATGCTTTAACAAACTACAGTTTTGGTATAGTGGTTGAGGAAGCCTCGTGTATTAATTAATCAATAAATTAATCAATAAATTAATCAATTAATTGATTACATTCGTTGATAAAGCTTGATAAGTGAGTGAATCAAATGAGTTAAGAAGTTGTCAAGTCATCCTGGTTAGATGGGGTTTTCAGACTGAACAGATTCTAAAAAGTCTTGGAATGATTAGTATATGAGGATGTTAAATTTTTTATATACTCGGCTCTGTATCATTTCGTAGTATACAGCCACCGTGACAGATAGTGTTGAGGAAGGGTTCTCATAAATTAATATATATTATCATTTTATATTCATTTGTAAAGGCTGCGTCAGTTGAAAATCCCATGGAAATCTGTTTATACCTGACAAAGGTATATTCACTTTTTAGATAATTTCATTCGTATACACTGGCTATTTCCTATGTCATTAGACTAAGAAAGACAGAAAGAAAGAAAGAATAGACAAAATAAATGTCGACATTAATGGGCGTATTGCACTGCTGCATATACCGATAAAGCAAATACATAATGAATTGAGTAGTCTAACATGCCATATACATGTATGACCGTTAGCATGTGGGAAAAGATGTGTTGTAGTTGACCAAATCATCTTGACTGCTAATGACAACGCTGCCGAAAAAGAAAGTTAGGTGATATACACTGAAAGAGATACCTAGCAAGACTTTGGAATTCAGAGGGATCTGCTCTTACGATGCTGCCAAATAATTTTGAGCTAAAATCTGGTTGTCATTTAATCAGTCTCATTAAAATCATATACTAATTTGCACTCCTCTACAATCCGCGATTAGGATCTGATAACATCGCATTAGGGGTCACGTCAGATTTGACATTTTAAATAATCTATATGCATAAAGAAGTGCTCGATTTTAAACCAATTAAATAGCGCGTTTCTATCTGACTTCAGTAAAAAAATTGTCACAGGGTGAGAAAAATGTGCAGCTTGACCGGGACTCGAACCCGGGGCCTCTTGCTTATGCAGGGGCGAATGCTGTACCAAATGAGCAATGAGCTATCGCTCTACCGAACGAGCTACCCTGCCGCTTAGACATCTTTCTACTCAATAGAAGACGAGCAGTTGAGGGGGATATAATAAATCACAAAGTCTTTTTATGCGTTTTTTTTTTTTTTTTTTTTTCTTTGGACCAATTATAAAGCACCATCTAAAACAGGAAAATTTACAACAGGCAAATCCGTTAAAAAAGAATCGCGTGCTAAAACTAATCAAAAGGCTTACCACAAACAAAATAAAACATCTAAAGGTGTTTTTCAACTTTATGTCACTGCTCCTGCTTACATAGGGTACTTAGGTCGTTAATTTTCTGGATAAGATACGGTAGATCTACTTCAACACCTGCAATATTTTCCTTATCTAAGTCCGTGTGACTTCTCAAGAAAATGCTGTAAGGTCGAAGTTACGACACTATATTTCTGTTCACCACGTTCGAGTTCTACCAATCGCTAAGTGGTTCTTAAAATATTTGAGGCGAATAGACCAATTCACTCCGAAATGAGACGTAACCCTACGTAAATCAACGAGCACTTCCCGATTATCTAATCTACATGCTGGTGTATAATTCCACACATTGTTCAATGGGAAATATTTTTCCCCAGGCACCGATTGGTCAATCTAAAAGCAGCAAATTATACCGGGTATTGCCTATCCTCTTAGAAAATTTTCTATTTCATCATTTTTGTTTCTCTAATAAAAAAATATAATGATATTTTCTTTCTGACAGCAGCTATTGACAATTAAGTAATAATGCATGTCGACATAGTCACATTCTTGAATACTTCACATTAAATATTTTTGTATTTTAACTAGAGAAACATGAATGATGGAATTTGCCCCTAAGTATTTAATTACTACTTTTCGCTGGGTATCGTTAGTGAAATTCAAGCCAGTTCCTAAAACAGATACCAAGAGCAGACTACGCTGGCGCTTTAAGACAATGGACATCGTGCTTCTGTGAAGAGGGGATTTGTTGAGGTGTTCAGATTGAATTTGTCGTTTGTATTTCATTTTTTTATGAAAAACCTTTTAAAAGCACCCTTGTAATTAAATTACATGGTAACGCCAAACTAATTACATGAGAAGTTCCAGACTGCACAGAGTCTTCCTGAAGGACCACTTCTGCTGGATTGTATCCTTACACCATCAAAGGTATGCGGTATGTTGCTTTGACCGAAGAACTGCCAAATTAAGGGAAAAAAATAACAACCTTGCATATAATAAGAAGGTAGGTAACATTTTCCATTGAAACCGTACATCATGCCGTTTCAATTGCCGTAACTCCTTCATTGATAGATAATCATAAAAAGTGTCTTATTTTGCAAAGATGGTAAGAATCAAGACATACAGGGACAAAAAACCTTTACCTGAAGAATCACCTTTCAAATGTTCGCGATTCAAAAACACGTTTGGTCGGAAGAGATTTGACCGGCGGAATCTCGCTTATTTCTCCCGTGTAAAACACTTTAGAAATGTATGGTACAAATAAACCTAAAATGAATACTTTTATTTCATTTTTATCTCATGCAGCCTTTTTTTCTGCCTTTTTAAACATTGATCCTAATCGACCTTGACCGTTGAACAGCTACGTTTAAACTGCGGACTCTCTAGCGTCTCGGTGACTTGCTGATGTATTTTTGTTTTCGATTTAGACAAAAAACCTTCTCAAAACAATGGCTTTGAAGTCAGCACAAGTATTCATATTTTTAATCAATGCTTTCGTTGACTGTCATCGTTTCACCGCATAATTTGTGATGCATCCGTTTAAAGTGATTGATCCATATGTATTCCATGGTTAAAACGATATAAATAAATACCAATACGGACGAAATAAATTTATGACGTAACAAAGAGGCTATCTATGGATAATTCTCAAGACATGAGAAATATTGACTAAAAAAAGTAAAACATAGAAAGAAGGGGAATAGAAAAAGATGAAAATAATAATCTAAAGCCAAAAAAAAAAAAAAAATAAAGGTTAGTTTCTCAGGCACCGCCGCATTCGTTTTTAATGACCCGCTTCGTTTTTGAAAAGTCCTGATATTATTATTATTATTTTTTAATTTTCCAAAAAAAATTGTCGAATCCGGGATCAACCGCTGTGGAAACAGCCACTGCTATACCGCATGTATAGCTATGCCGAGTACCAAGCACACATGTCAAGAGCGTCTCTGCCATCAAGATTCAGATGGATTTTTACTGATTTTTAAATGCGCTTCTACGACGCATGTTGGGTGATGGCAAATGCTGTTTACTTTCTTTTGAAACGTGTCAGAGGAATCGCATTTTTAAAAACAAGAGCTCCGCTGACAGCGGGGCAATATACGCCCGAAGGTATGTATTGTCAGGGAATATCCTAAGACAAAAAGGATAAGCACAAACATGTATATATAAAGTATTATTTCAACAAGAAGGATTGGCAATGTTAATCTTCAAGGGCTTTATTATAACAGTGGCTACAAATAGGTTTTTCATGTTTCTTATTATGTGAATAGTGCTTTAATCAAGAGTTACCTCATTACCAGCTAACCCAACATAGTTTATGGTCAGTGTAATATGCTTCTTTGGTTCCACATATACAGTCTTCAATGTTGGTGAATATGAGGTCAATTGTGGAGTTATTATCTGTGGTTGGACCTGTCATGATCTGTTTGAAGCGGACACAAACAAAAATACTAACTTAGCACCAGTTAAGATATTTGACCTTAAATTGTGACCTTGACCTTAAACCTAGCCATCTGAAAGCTATGTTCTGCACATCCTCTCACTCTGGGTGATACTTCTGCCAAATAGTTTCCATTTACATCCAGCGGGTCAAAAGATACAGAGCGGACACAAATATACTTACTTTGCTCCAGTTAAGATATTTGACCTTGAATTGTGACCTTGACCTTGAACCTAGCCATCTGAAACCTATGTTCTGCACATCCTCTTACTGTGGGTGATACTTCTGCCAAATAGTTTCCATTTACATCCAGCAGGTCAAAAGATACAGAGCGGACACAAAAATACTAATTTTGCACCAGTTAAGATATTTGACCTTGAATTGTGACCTTGACCTTGAACCTAGCCATCTGAAACCTATGTTCTGCACATCCTCTTACTGTGGGTGATACTTCTGCCAAATAGTTTCCATTTACATCCAGCGGGTCAAAAGATACAGAGCGGACACAAATATACTTACTTTGCTCCAGTTAAGATATTTGACCTTGAATTGTGACCTTGACCTTGAACCTAGCCATCTGAAACCTATGTTCTGCACATCCTCTTACTGTGGGTGATACTTCTGCCAAATAGTTTCCATTTACATCCAGCAGGTCAAAAGATACAGAGCGGACACAAAAATACTAATTTTGCACCAGTTAAGATATTTGACCTTGAATTGTGACCTTGACCTTGAACCTAGCCATCTGAAACCTATGTTCTGCACATCCTCTCACTCTGGGTGATACTTCTGCCAAATAGTTTTCATTTATATTAAGTGGTTCAAAAGATACAGAGCGGACACGAAATTGCTAACGGACGGACGGACAGACGGACGGACAGACGGACGGACGGACAGACGGACGGACGGACAGACGGACGGACGACCAGCGGCATAACATAATACAGCCCTTCGGGCGTATAAAAATTGATATCTACAGGATACAGGCTATGTAGCGTGCAACTCTCGCTCTGGTCTTCTGTCTGCCTGAATATCTGTCCTACTTAACTTTTAAAAGTAATTGATAGCACCGACCGCCCACTCTGGTAAACTTTTCCACTTGTTTTGAATAACACTCACATTCCAAAGAAATACTTCCTGGTAGTCAAAAGACTGTGTTTCTAAGCCAACTTCTTGCTGAGACCTTTAGTTCTGTTTTAATGGCAAATGGCAGTAATTTCTTCTGTTCCACTCTGTCCTTCCCTGTCATGATCTTGTATGTCTGAATCATATCGCCAGTCTTTTGTCTGTAACGTTAGTATAACTAAGTTGGATACAGTATCCACTAAATTCATGTCAAAATAATACAGAAACTGATCCTATGGGCGCTGCATTATTGTGACAATTGCATGTATGTTTTAATAGTGACCAAAATTGAGCAAGTTTTTTTCCAATTCCTTTTATTTAAAGGGATGCCTTATTTTTAAAGAGAGGTACATTTACTAATAGAGTAAGCATTAAAGACATAACCATTGAACCCAAGCTTGACTTTTGCTGTTCATATAAAAATCGGACCTTGTACCGCATGAATATCCATGATCAACAGCCACCATCATTAAAACAACATAGTTGCAAAGTTTCATCGGGAAATGATATAAGAACGTGGACTTTTAAGGAATGTAACTCAAATGTTGTACTGGCCAGTTAGAAGCTTCAGTGTTTCTATTATTAACGTCATTAATACCTATGGTATCTGATGCATAATACAGAAAGTCCTTTGTACAATCTAACTAATTAATAGATTTGTACCTTTACATTGTCAATTGCACGTGGAAGCCTCTTTATATAAATGTTTGTATTTTCATAACGACTCTTCCAATAAAAAAAGATATTCATATTACTGACAGCTGTTTGATGTAGAATTATGTTAAACTCAACTCATTAACTGAGGTGCATTTTGACTCATGTTGGAATTTTCATATTTGAAAACACTATGAAAAAATGAAGCATTTGCTCCATTTTTCATAACTATTTAAAAAAAAAAAAAAAAAAAAAAAAAAAAAACATCTTTTGAAATATTTTAAAAAATTGAGTTATAAACAGAAAATGATGTCATGAGGTAAGGGTTAACTTAACGCAACTTAATGCAACACTACCATGCTGCATTATAGAGCAACACCACCATGCTGCATTATAGAGCAACATTACCATGCTGTATTATAGAGCAACACCACCATGGTGCATTATAGAGCAACACCACCATGGTGTATTATAGAGCAACACCACCATGCTGCATTATAGAGCAACACCACCATGCTGTATTATAGAGCAACACCACCATGCTGCATTATAGAGCAAGCTGTTATAAACTAATTGAAAATTGCAGAGATGCCTTCCACTGAAAATAAGTTGAGAAATGAAAGAATTATCGAGGAAATATCTGACTGAATCGATGTTGTTGCAACCTAACCAAATACAGTTATATTTATATACATATAAATGTTAAATTGTTCCTTGACCGGTCAAGAATGTATTTTGCAATACGTGTAAGGCAGTGTACATTTTGAAATCCACCCTCCCTCATTCGTTTAAAAAAAGAGTGCCTGTGAAACTAACCTTTACTTTGTTTTGGCATAATTTATATATACATGTATTATTTCGCACGTGAAGAAAAAATAGTTCATAAAATGAAATACATCAAACAACGTAAGTAACAAAGCATATACTCTTTATAATTCTGCATTTATGGTCAAAATAACTTCCACACCGAACGTTGGATGTCAGGATGTAGGATGCTCTATTGAACAGATCACAAGTATAAAGTAATATACACAATAGGTCTGGCTGGATAAAGGTCACTTCCTGGTACAATGTATTTGACACTCATTCTGTGTAATAATTAAACTGTATGAATTCTACATTTGGACTTTGGTACTTCCTGTATTGAAACTGAGAGGTCTTTTTCATTTTTTTTTTCAAGAATATACATGTATCTTCAAATTGATATTTTGATTTTGATTTTTATCATCATCATCATCATCATCATCATCATCATCGTCGGCGTCGTCGTAGTCGTCGTCCTTGTTTTCATTTGAGTTAGTTAGTTAGTTAGTTAGTTAGTTAGTTAGTTAGTTAGTTTGCATATGTTCTGCTGTTTATTTGGTGACTCTATTTGCTTTAATTGTGATATACGGTCCGTTTTTGTGAGTCGCACTATTTTTGAGAACTGTCATCAATAAGTCAATACAATGTTTGGATGCAAGCCATGTGTCCATATGTAATCTGGTTCACATGACTCTGGATAATCTTGAAAGGCATCGAGCTGAAAACTATTGGAGGATGATAATCTCTTCCTAGTTTGCGGATTGATTTTATCGTCTTAAGGATATATAATTGACAAGCCAACGTCTGTTATCTTTCTTACTTCCTGGTTAAAGATATGAATAAAAATTGAGAAGATAAAACATGACATTATAGTCTTACAATAAGCAAGCATATGATAATATCTTGCATTTTTTCTTTTAAAACTGGAAGGATCATCATAGTCAGTCTTCTTCTTCTCTCTATTTTTTTTTCTTCCGTCTTATACTGTCTTAGTTTATCAAAGTATATTTTTAATTTTAATATTCTAATGCACCTATTTTTATATCAATTAATCATGTCGCTGCAGTATACTTCCACCTGCTGATATCTGACGTGCCTTTCATGTTCTCGTGTATATATGTGCGTGCGTGCGTGCGTGCGCGCGCGCGCGCGTGTGTATACAGCCTCATTAGGCATTGCGCCATAGACACGTTAGTCTCCCTTGCTTGGCACTCAGCATATAAGGGTAGTTCCAGGACTGGTTTGGTCGGTGTCAGGATTATGTGACTGGGTGTGGTATCATGCCACATGTCTACGGCGTGATACTGCAGAGTGGCAGCACTATATCTGTCTTAAGAAGACATTGTCCTCATATGACTGGAATACTGTTGGTGGGACGTTAAACTCAAACAAGTATTCTAACACTTGACCAACCGAACCATGGAATACCCTAATAATAATTCTAAGAGGCGAGCAATGAGGTTTACCAGTGAAACTTTTAACAATATACATGTATTATGTATAATGCATTTACGCGTACACTCACGCACGCATGCACATACACAGTTACGCGATGGGACGTAAATCGGGCTGCCAACATTTCAGTATTTGATCTTTACCGACACTTAACCGCTGTGTTTGTATAACCTATCAATATACAGATGTATACAGATGTAAGTCAGATTAATGCGACATACATGACGCTTTTAAATCTCGAATAAAAACGAACTATTGAGCTGTTTTCTTTCTGTATTTCAATTATATTCGCTTTGACGAGCATGTGTAAGACTTTGAAAGGTGAAGTATGGAGAAAAACCCAACAGCTTATTGATATTTAGAAGCGATCCTCCAGCAAGGGATTGATTTATAGATCACCTCAACAATCTAAGCAGCCTGTTTACCAATAAGTGAAGTGCATTCAATATATATCAAGCTATGGCCTTTATCTTATATGTCGAGATTTCACCATAAATATTATCATCTTTTTAATTCATGTCAAAATAATCGTTTGTCTTGAATAAATAATAAGATTGTTAACTCAATAAATATGACAAGGGACCGTGGGATCTCCTGGAAGGATTTACAACCATTTGAAGATTTTCAGCTAGGAATGTGTAGCGGGAGTTACTGGTAGGCACATCCCGGCTGTTATTGATTGATCAACTATATTGAGAATTAATCAGAGCGAGGCTGATCCCGTATCAAAGAACGGACAGAAAAATCAACTGACGCACCGAGAGACAAGACTCGAGGTGTGGTACTAGCATGTGGAGTGACAGATTACAGGTGAGTTTGGCACCTCTCTCTCTCTTTCTCTCTCTCTCTGCTTCACTGAAACATTCTCATCTAATATTGTACATGTAGTGACTTTTGATGAAAAAAAATGCCATATCGTCCCTGATGCAAACATACATGCACGCGCGTGGCTTTTAATACTCAACGCAATGTACAATGTATATAGCTGGAATTATACAGTTGTACACATAATCATAGAAGAATAACCCTTTTATTTACTTTTACTTTATAAGATAATCAGATAATCATCTCATTTCCACTGTCAGTAGTGCCGTCAACTCAGTCACAGACCTGCGGTTCTTATTTTAAGATATTGTCAACGGACTCGCATTATAAGAGGATTAAGTTATTGTCTCATATTTACATATTTTCTCAACAGATCACGGAAATAGGACAAAACTGAAAACTCGTATGTTATCTTCAGTTGAATATCTTAAATACAATGTTTATTTTTCACTTAATATACTTTTTGAAACAGGACAATATAACTAGAAGTCATTAAATGTTAAAAGTAGGAAATACACGATCGTTAGTTTGAGTCAAATTATATCATATAAAGCATTTTGTCTAACAGCAGTGCCGTTGGAAATGTATGTATGTTTATTGTTATTTGTTTGTTTGCTTGTTGTTTTCTTTTAATATACTTTATTTCAGAATCTAAACCGGAAAACACATCCATGTAATTATCTACGCTATATTCACTCCCAATAATTATTTACTCATAAATCATAAATAATGTATACAACTTCTCGAAACGTTCAATAACGGTGAACATTAATCATTGTTTATCTAGTTACTTTTCAATTTCACACGTTGATATTGTTTAATCTGTCAATGTAACATTGAATTAAGAAGGTCAATAGCTTATTTCTCAGTTTTACGTCACATAAGAAACAAGTAGACTGAACAAAACTTATTAACCTCCACTTTATAAAACACAGACATCAGTTTTTGGAATCGTGTGACTTTGAGTTTTAGGGGCATTGCCTCCTATAGACCAAGTAGGCCGCAGTCTGCACTTTTTTTTTTAACACGAAAAGACGAAATTGTGAAAAAAAAATCCTGCACTTGTTATCACTCCTCTGAACGCACCTCCAACAATCTATATCAAAAAGATTGGGAGGGAGAGGGGGCATGTTCCAAAACCACCGTAAAGTAATTTAAACCAAGCTACGCCCCTGAGTTTCGAGGGTGCCGTGCCAATCCCAGATATTATTCAGTAAAATATTGTTGAAAAAGTAATGAAATTTGGAATAAAATGTATTAACCTCATATGCAATAATTTGTTAGTTTTTGCTTAATTTCCTCAAATTATACCATAAGTTTCTATCAGTATATTTGCGCCTGGCTGTGACTTTCTAAACCCATCGATTCAAATTTGTCATTACGCTGCAATAAATTTTGTTCGATACTTTCAGGAGAAGACCAGGATGAGACCTAGGCGACTCCACAAGCGAGGTCCAAAACCGGAAGTCATACCTAGAATCATCCATCTTTCCCTTCCAGGTACGGATGACGTAACAGACACGTGGTTAAATCATCAGAGTACTGAAACGCTTAACGGAAACAGTACTGATAACGACGAGACTCCACTGAAAACAAATGAGCAAGAATGCCCTCACTGTCCTCACTGCCACTATACGTGGATGTCAGGTGATAAGGACTGTTCCAGACGAATGTTTACCAACCAACGGTTCTGGAAACTTCCGGATTTATCGAGTAGTCTTCTTCCAGTTTCCAAGGTCAATGTCTCCAAGAAAACTAAAAGTGGAAGTTCTTTGCGTGATCCAACACTAAGAAGTGTTTTCAATCGACTTATTAATGAAAATACTATAGTTTTACCGCCTATAAAAGTGACCCCAAAATACGTCGGTATATAAAATCTTTCCAAGTCTTGCTGCGGCGTGAAGACATGGATGTGGATGTGTATAATATAATAAATATCATAATAGTATCGGGTTGTAGCTTTGGGAAAAGTGAAGTGCTTTAGTAACGTTTTTATTTTGTTTCGTCATTGTGAAATATATTTCGTTTAAACGATTTTTTTTTTTTTTTTTTTTTTATTTTTTATTTATTTTTTTGTTAAAAAACGATGTTTCATTAAAACTTAAGTACTACAAAATTAGATTAATCATTTCAAAATAAAAGTGTCGCGAAAGAAAATCAAATTGTAAAATGTCACTTTAAGGTTAATAAAAAAAGGCACCGTTTTGGGTAGTTTTGAAAATGTCTTATTTTTCCTGAGATTGTTAAATTTAACATGATGCAGCCTACATATGATACATTGATTCGAGTATAGTGTGTTGGACTTCAGGTCCAAATTTTGTTGGTTGGAACCCACTCAGGGCAGTATCTACACGAACTAGTACTTCTTAGAACCAATCGAAAAAAAAATAAGCTTCAGGAAGGGCACTGTGTTTCAGTGGTACCCGATTACAGATCCGAAGGTTGTTGGTTCGAACCCTGTTGGAGGAAATAATTCTCCATGACTTTCCAAGGCGCAAAGTACTGGTCCAACACAGGAACCGCCAAGAGGGATTAGTAAAAGTTGTAAGAACTTTTTTCCAATGGCTGTAAAAGAACTAAGTTTAAATTCAGCTTCAGGAAATGTGCTTCCATGCAGTTCTATGAGAAAGAAGACACATTAAAAGCCTGTCTGTATAGGTTTGTGACGCAAGTTTCGTGCCACTTGCTGTCTTTTGAAATTATATCACCTGACACAGTTACTTGTTTTGATAAAAATGTGTTCAAGTGACCAGTTCACTCCGGAAAAGGGGTTACGTTATATATTTACTGAACCTCCAATTAACAAATATCTATTCAAAACGACCATTTGTTCCCTGGTCGTATATAAAAAATGTTTGCCTGTATTTTTATTTTCCTTATTTGAATAACATTATCTTAACAATGACAATATAGACTTGTTGATAAAAGTTTTAATTTAATTGGTTGAAAATTGATTTATTTATTTAAGTATTTAGATATTTGAGGATGTAACTGGAATTTACTGCATATATATATAAGGACATGTACATCTGTATTATGCAGTATTGAAAGGACACTTAACTATGAGTGGGAACACCGGCTTAAAATTCTCCTAGCAAATCCATCTTTTTATCTTTCACAAATTTCACTGTGTAATGTATTTTCCTTGTAAGGTTTTTTAATCTTGCACTTGACACTTTTTAAAGACTAACAACTGCTCCCGATAAGCTCCTGCCGAAAGTAATCGACTATGATTTTCTGACAATAAAGTTGAAACTGAAATTTAATTAATGACTGAAACAGTGACCTTGTAATAACAGGGGTGCTGAGGTGTAATGTCCCTGTGATTCTGTTGTTCAACTATGTCCAGCTAATTACAGGTAAAGGAAGACATCGGGGGACACAGGGGCGCCCCTGTAGAATCACCGACCCACCATAAGCCTGCCGGAAGGCTTCCACACATAAAATAAAGGATCCTGTCGGGTTTCGAACCCACATTAGGGGTTTGGTAATAATAAGTCAGTGACTAGCCTCCCGGTCACTGTGGCCCCCGAGGTACATGTGATTCGCTGAATAAGAGTTTTATTTTTTGTGATTTATCGGAACTATTTATACATGAGTAGTAATACAGTATGATGTGATGCGAGTGATAGCACGTAAGCTGTCCGGAATTGGGCGTACCAGACAGGTTTTACTAGTACGGATGTTTCTCGGCAA
Organism: Solen grandis; assembly: GCA_021229015.1. Classification (NCBI taxonomy): domain Eukaryota; kingdom Metazoa; phylum Mollusca; class Bivalvia; order Adapedonta; family Solenidae; genus Solen; species Solen grandis. Next base: position 20,321,143 of record CM037780.1, on the reverse strand, counting down.
ATCAAGCACAATGTTGCATAATTTCCATTAAAGTACAGATTATTTATTCAAAATATTCATACTTTCCATATATGTACTATTCATTTATATAATCTACAATGCCAAACAATTTTAATCGAAGAGAAAGCTAAGTAGGTTCCTATAAAATTGTTCTGTTAGCATGTAATAAAAAGTGATGAAATGAAATGAAAAGATTATACCAATACTACTAGTCTATTTCGAATAATTATAATTTCAGTAAAAGTAAACGACTATAAACCAAGAATTCTTGTCTTGTTTATAATTAAGCATATCACAAAGCAATTTGATAAATGATCGAACACACTTTTTCTGTATGTTTTGTATACATCCTTTATCCAATTATAATGATTTTTTCCAAACCCATTTCTGTTGAGAATGATTTGAATTAATTCTATCAAAACATTTATTTTAATGATTTGGGAGTTGAACGTTTAAAGAACACAGTGACAGTAATCTTTATGAACGTGTTACTTTGTCAAGTATATGGCTAAATGTAGATTTTAAATTGATTGTATCTTCAATTATAACATTAGTTTGTATGCCCAAAAGACGAAAAAAAAAAAAAAATTTAAATTTCCTTTAAAATCTAAGTTTATCCCCAAATACATACAAGGTGCATAACCCTCCTTGTGAATCTGGAAGTTTGATTTCAAAATTTCAAAATCACAAGGTTCTGCTGTTCTTTACCCGAGAAAGAAAGGTGCATCAATTTCTTGTTCAGATGATTAGTTCCGTAACTAAAAAATATAACATGTCAAGTGGATCAAATTAATTGTTCAATATGGACGAGCACCCGCTGGATTATAAGAAAACAAATAAAAAATTCCAGTTAATTGAAAAAAGGCGGCTTAGAAAACAAATGCACCCAAAACCACCTGGGTTTTATTAAATTCACAAACTCTGTTCTCTCCTGAGATATAATTATAACGACCAATCTCAAATTTTAAAACATGGGTTCCTTCACGAAATTGGGGTAATTGTTTTCTTTGTGTATCGAAAGAAATCTTTCGCCATATAAGTTTCAAAGTCATTTTTTAATGTTTATTATATTCTAGTTTCGAGGCTGAACCAGCATTGTGCCCCCAGTTTGAATGGACTAATCTTTTAATTTTAATGGTAATTTTCTTGAGCGTTAAAATCTGATTAAATATATTTTTACCTAAATGATCAACAATAGAATTTAGCCTACTTGCCCATGATATTCTTATAATTATGGCAACGATCTTGATACCTATCATTTAAACGAGAGTTCTGTTTCATAAGCTTTCACCACTACATAGTTTAAATAGGTTAAATGAGATAAACAGACTAATCAACATAGCCCTTTTAAGTATAGTAGACAACAAAGGATAACTGGTTTAGATGCTGTAACTTACTTTCTACATAGGCCAAATAGAATAAACGAGGTAACTTAACAGACATCATATTTGTTTTTCGGCACCAAGCTAGCATAGTTTTTCAAAATACATATGAAAATAGCATTACCTAGATGCATGGTAATGTTTCACGATATTCGTGTATATTTGGATAGATAAATGTATTTTCCAAAGATTCCGTGTGTAAATGTTAAAGATTAATTCGAAATATTAAAGAAGAAAATAAATTGAAGCTATGAGACTACCAAAAATGGCGTCCATACTAATCACGACCACGCATGCGCATTCTGTATATTTTCTGGTTGGGTAGAATTTGTCCAATGTTCAAATAAAGTATTTGGCAGTCGGGGTCTAGATATTATAGTTTTCTTTCCATCGATCAGCTGATCGAAGGTGAAGGTCGTTCTTTTAAATTATACTTCCGGTACAAATTTAATGTGTTTTCGTAATCATTAACATTATGTTTACCTCCTTTATTGTGTCATTTGCTGTAAGCAGTGGTGACACATAGGGATCACTTTTCCGTCGTCTGCCTGTCTGTCCGTTTGTTTGTCCGTCCGTCCGTCAGTCTGCCCGTTACACTTTTTCCGTCACACTTCTTCATTCTGCAATAACTCCTGCTTTAATCATGCTATTGAAATGAAATTTCATTCATGGACAGACCTTGACACGGGGAACTGTCATGCACAAGATCCATAACTCTGGTATCAATTTGAGTGATTCCCTTTTCATTCACATTTCTTTTTTGCACCGTCACACTTCTTTATTTTGCAATAACTTCTGTTTACTCATGCTATTGAAATGAAATTTCATTTATGGACACAAAGACCTTGACACGGGAAATTGACACGCACAAGGTCCATAACTCTGGTATCAATTTGAGGTATTCCCCTTTTCATTCACACTTCTTTCTTTTGCACTGTCACACTTCTTTATTCTGCAATAGCATTTGTTCTACTCATGCTATTGAAATGAAATTGTATTTATGAACAGAGTTGAGAAGATGAATTGTCATGCACAAGATCCGTAATACTGAGATCAAGATTCTTTTCAGTTATTTCCCTTTTTCTCATTTTCTTTATTCTGCCATAACTTCTGCTCTACTCATGCTATTGAAGTGAAAATTTCTTTATGGACAGGGCTTCACATGAGGAATCGTCTTACGCAATGTCCATAAATCTGGCATCGGGATTTTTTAGTTACAGTATTACCTTTTTTCTGTCTGTCTGTCTCACACTGCTTCAGCAGGTGACACATGTATGAACACTCTTGTTAAGCATACTAGTGCGTCCATCATAAATTATTGCCAGCTTAGAAAATGTATGAATGTTTCGACATTGAATGTAATTCTAGATGTAAATCAAAGGACTGAGAGTCTTAGTGTTGCGTTAAGCATAAACTGGAACAGTAATGGAGAAAGTGTGGCTTGTACTTTGGAACCGTTTTATTGAACTCCTCATCAAATGGATCTTGTAGCAGTGAGGGCCGAGCGACATAATTTTATTTGCTATATTCGTATTAGATTAACCAAGAGCACATTACATGCCAGAGGTACGTGAACTGCCTTGCGTTACACAATTTCATTCATATTTTCATTGATACTTTTTCCCGCCTACGCAAACAGGTGCACGAATATCTTGCCCGCTATATATAGGGCACTGGATTTGGATATCCGGTCTTGTCAGTTTCGCAATCGATTACAATATGTTGCATTGTAATGAATTGAATGTGAGGTCTGCTATATCTGGTATTATGCTACGACAGACCCGTAATTCAGAGAACTGGAAATGTTTTGCTTGTGAAACCATCAATATCACCATATTCAATTCGTTGTCTTAATTCCTATTTAACATCAAATCCTTATATTTCAAACACCAGCAAAATGCCTTTATCCGAGATGCAAACATACACTCTAAAGTCAAAATAACAAAATTAAAATTCTGCACCTATTTAAGCAACCTCATACAAAGCAGAAGAATGATATCAACAGATCAGTTCTACTTGTTAACTGCCGGTAAGTTGTAAACAAAAAGAGTTAATGCAAAAAAAAAAAAATATTCAATCCAGAAAAACTATAGTTATTAATGCAGAATCTTGGTTGAAACCAAAACACTATGATAATGAAATGTGTAAACCCGACCAAGGCTACACATCATTTCATAGAGAAAGGACTGGAAAAATGGAGATGGAGTCAGGCTTTATTGCTGATTGAAATGATATAGTTGCTCAAGAAATGAAAGACATTCAGTCCGACTGTGAATATGTACAGATTAACCCCATGAATATTACCAGCTTGGCTGTGATGAATTTACCAAATCACAATCGCAAATTAAAACTGCTACAGGTGGGTTGCCGGAAAAAATAAACTTCTGCAAGATGGAATGGGATCATCTTCGCCCCTCCTCTGACCAAAGGGGTTTGTAGCACCCTGTGGTTGTTAAATATACAATTTAAACCGATTTTAGTTGAGTTCCCTTCACTATCACGAATGAAGTCTTGGAGAAAAAACAGAAAGGGTAGGCAGTAAGTCCCTTAAGCACAATTTTGACGGTGACCTTATTCATTCCCCGTTTTTTCGCAAGTGAATGAATCTAAATACAGGTTTTATCAGTCTAAATATAGTTTCAATACCATCTGTGACGTCACGGTATTGTCTGTGATGGGGAAACCACCCGTTTTTTACGATCACGGATGGCTTCATTGGGTGAAATTGCGTCTGTAGATGGGTATTGGCAGACGTAATAAACACATATAGTTCAAAATAAGATTCTTAGCTAATGACCAACTGTGAACGAGCTGCTTTAATGAAGCAGATAGGGCTGAGTTAAAGCAGGCAATGGAATCTAAATTTTCAAATTCTTGAAAGTGGTAAATATTCCTCTCTAAATGCTGAACAATTGTGTGTTAACTTCCATTCTACTCTCAGTGATCTGTCAGAATGGATGATAGATAGATATTTACGAGCAAGATTTTTATACAGATTTAGAGTGAGGACACGTGACCTACACCAGGAAATGTGAAAACCATTCTCATTATTTTTAGTCATTATAATAGGAAAGTTGATTTGATACTGATGTTAAGTTAGGTGATAAAATATATCTCGCTGACAATTAAGGAAACGATAGAGGTAATAATAGTGCAATTCAATACTTAATGTAATTCAACATCCGAAGATTTATGGGTATAATGTAGTCTATAAATGTTATATATTTTAATGGCCATTTGATCGTCGTCTTTTTTTTTAAAATACTTTTAAAAATGATGAATAAAACAAACGTAATATTTAGCAAGACAGAAGTACATGTATCCCTTCTATTTGCATATCGCACTCCTTTGGCACATCGGCAAATTACGACTGGTAAAATGTAGATATTGATGATCCGACATCATCGCCGGGACTCCTGGGATATAATCCTTTATCAATACCGTATATACCGTGGGATTAACTTCGTTAACTTGAATATTAATCAGCGACTTGCTGACCAATTAAATCACGCGTAGCATTTTGACTACCCTTCATTTTAAGTTACATAACCGAACAACTATTTGTAACGCGCTGTTTCCTTGGTCAAATAATCCGTACTGTCTCAGCCACGGATCCAATGAAATGCCTACATAAAAATTAATAAGTACTAAGTTTTGCAAATCAAATAACAAACGATCGTTTTAGCGGGGGGGTTTTCCGCACATAAATACGTTCGACTTTAACTAAAAGATATAAGAATAATTAAATAGGGGGCCACCATGCTTGTTAAAGAGACTTAGCTAATGGAAATCATTGTTTGATGAATTTCTTGAAAATCAATATATATATATATATATATATATATATACATATACATATACATAAAGGCATTAAAAGATGAAAAAAAGAATCTTTCTTAATGTTGCCAGAGCATATAAAAACTATATTTTCAAAATATTTTATCACGATTTGTAACTTATGATGTATTATATCAGTCACAGTTGAAAATACCGCTTAACATGCATTGAAAAGACAAAACGAGCATTTATAAAAATCCATTGTGCTAGGACTAAATTATATACAAAAAAGCTATGAAATTTTACACACACACAAAAAAAATCAAAATGACAGTATTTCTTTATTTATCCAGAGTCAATCCATTTATATGAAGGCTTCCTGAAAATGTAATAAAAAGAAAATTCAAACCTCATCGCTTTTTTTTCTTTTATTTTTTAATAAAAACTGCGCTTATCATATCAGATTGAAGTTTTAGCCAAATTTGCAAAAAAAAAAAAAAACTTTTTGGAAAAATTTTTTACCATTTAAAAAAAAAAAAAATTTAAAAAAAAAAATTTAAATCAAACCTAAACGCCTTTAAGAAAAAAAAAACATATTGAGCGAACGTTAAAAACATTGTTTCCTGTATTTTCACCTATCATTCAGACGATTTAAATGGATGGAAAGACATCTTGCCAGCCTTTTAATATATTTTAAGACGTTAAACATAGAATCACACATTGTAATTATTTAAGTTTATATAGTCTGTATTATGTTTTCTATATATACCCTACAACACGAAAGTCGAGTCATGGATAAACACTCCAAAGTGCCACTAACAGACGTGTATGTAATAGGAGGCCGGAAATGGACTGTTATATAATGAACATTATTGCATGGATGTTGCGATAGCTTAAGACTTTGCCGGGAAGTAAATTCACTTTTTGAGGTCATCATTTTGTAACCCATAGTTTATTTTTAGATCAGTGGCTGAGTGAACTGTCACAGCATGTCAACGGATATACTTTTATTAATTGTATGGAATAAGATTTTGACCAATGGGATTGCAGTATTTTTTTCAAAATTTTCCATCAGTTTAACTTGGTTTAATGGGTAACCTAGTAACAGCATCTGTGATCAACTTAGTGCGCATGCGTGTAGAGGTGGGGATCAGAGGCGTGGCTCCGACTATGATGAAATGTAGAAGTTCTACTTTTTAATAAGCAATAAGTTATAAGCAACTGATACTAATGTAGAAAAGACGACATAAAAGTTATTCGGATTTTAAGGTCTTAGAACCCTAATAGCAATCAATTCCACCAAAGCCATGTGTATAACTTCATAATATAAGCTTTTAAAATATCAAACATTGGAAATCTTAGGGGCAGATTGACACATGTTATGACATGTGACAGAAGTTCTTTTATTAACTTTGTCTTCAGAGTGTCAAAGTTTCATTGAAATATTACCATCCAGTGACAAGATATGCAATTTGGCTATTAGGGTGCTAATACCTTAAAATGTGAGGAAGCCTTTACATTGACAGGACAAGAAATATTGGAACTACAGCGCGCGCGTCATGATGTTATAATAGAACGTGGTACAGTCTGACCGTCCATGCATATGTATGGGGAAATGAGTATAAACGTATGATAAGAAATTAAATAA
>CM037780.1:20264236-20314236 GCA_021229015.1 Solen grandis | reverse complement strand
GCGAACAGCATAAAACCAAATCAGCCTGCGAGTAACTCGCAGGCTGATCAGGTTTTATGCTGTTCGCTGCTCCTCAGTGGTCTGGAAAGGAGGATTTTACAATTAAATTTGGTAAGGTTTAACTGTGGTTTTCTGCAGATCAGGCTTTATGTGGTACCTATTGAGTGCGTCAAAATGAGTCTATATGAGGGAAAGGGTTAAGGTGTTAAAACATATACAAATATGTGAGATAACATATACACATATGTGAGATAAAGATTAATATCATTTCATAGGTATGATAATGAATATGGATAAACTTAATAGAATTCAACAGAATAAAACCTGATCAGCTTGCTATAATACTAATTTGTATTTTATCTAAGTCATGGTTTAATTGGTGTTTATATTCAAGGGTAAAGTGACATTCAAATCAAAGACATAGTTAGGGTTTAGTTTCTGTCACCGCCATTAGCTTATCTGTGCCTAAGAAAGAATGTTTGTGAGAGGAATTGAGTTAATATATTTAAACAAAAGGGTCAGAAACAGAGGTGTTACCATGTTAGGTTATCTATGCATTTCACCCTTTGCTGAAATAAATTAAATAACTAGGTTATCTTTCATTTCATGCAGTACACAACTATGCAGTAGAAGTTAATTAAATGTTTAAGTTTTAGTCGATTTCTGTTCAATAACCTTTAAATGCAAGTTATATTTGTTCATTCTGTTTTCGCATTTATTTTTAATCCCATTTCTAGGCAAATTCTGTTGGTGTGAATAAATTGTATCCTAGTTAAACTGAATTACAGAGAGTATTGATCTTTTATAAACATGTATGCATATTCAAGTATTATTAAATCTTAACCCTTTCCCTCATAGAGGAAAGCATGAAAACCCATAAGCGAACAACATAAAACCAGATCAGCCTGCGAGTAACTCGCAGGCTGATCAGGTTTAATGCTGTTTGCTGCTCCTCAGTGGTCTGGAAATGAGGATTTTGTAATTAAATTTACCTACTGAGTGCATCAAAATGAGTCTATATAAGGGAAAGGGTAAATGTATATTGAACTGATCTTAGGTATTTTCAATTCATTTTTCAGGTGGTCTAAAATATTTTACTTTCATTTCAAAGTACTTGCAGTCACAATAAAACTGATTATCTTGAACATGTTGGTTTGAAGTTTATTATATCATATATATTTCAGTTTAAGTTTACACATTACTAGATATGCCAGTTTTTCTGGTTTTCAGTGTGTTACCAAAAAATCAAGAAAAAAATGAAGCAAAATGAATTAAATAGAGGACAATGGAAAAGTTTGGGTAGTGCTGCAATGCAGTGTGTTTTATATTACATGTTTGATGTATAAAGCTTACTTATCCAATGATCTTAAGACATTAAAATCTACATTTCAGTTAATTTTCAATATAGAAGATATAAGTTCAAACAGCTGTAATAATATCTTTATAAACAGAAATATGTTTCTGCATGAGCCAACTATTTACAGATCTTTACTCCTACTTCTTGATCGTTTTGATGACTGCCTAGCATAGGCTGAATCATTTCATCAGTTAAATTGTTTAAATTAAATGATTGTGTTTTATTTCAGTGCTTTGAAAAGCAAGTTGATATAAATTGAGTCGATTAAGTTGATTAAGTCAGTGAAATTAGATTAAAATAGCATCTGAAATTTTGTAAAATGTGAAATAGGTAATAGTTCTTGATTGCTTGAAAATTGTTTATTTCGCGGCTAAGCTTATAAACTTTGTGATCTAAATTGCTTCACAGGTTGACGATTCCATATAATTATGTTGTTGTTTTCATATACAATTGCATATTCGTAACCTTTCCTCATGCTTGGTCCCAGTTGAATGCAGGAATTTGACATTTAGGTAATTCCCTGAAATTGCTTCATTTGGATACTGTTATACAAGTGGATGCATTTAATGGTGTTTGTCAGCTTTGTTTATGATGGCTTGTCCAAAATTTCATTGAATAGGAAATTAGAATAATTACATTGTCTTGTGGAAACAGTGAAACATTTGTCACTTGTAGCTATATAGTGCAATTGAACACAAGCAAAACAATTGTAGCAAAACTAGATGAGAGCCTCCACAAACTACAAAAAAATAGAAGCATTCTCCTTTCCAAGGTTTTGAACCTCAAACTAGGAGTGTGCACTGTATCTGAGTGTTAGCAGTATTCCTTTTTTTTGTGGCTAGCATCCTACAGGTTTGGAAGATGTACCATAAGTTGCACATGAATGACCATGGCTGGAAAATTGTGTCTAGGCTGCAGAAAACCTACGTCGGGGAAAAACCTTCGACATGGATATCCCAGTGGCTTTACTGAAGGCCCGACATGGATATCCCAGTGGCTTTACTGAAGGCCCGCTCCATCTATTATGTCAGCAAGTGACCCACTGGTTTATTTTGTTGTTTAGGCCAATATTACAAGAAATAAAGATGCTGTTTCAGTCTAATTTAAAATACACTGTAGGGGATCAGGGGCTTGACTTGAAGGACCTGTAAGGGTATGTGTCTCCACCATTTTCTGTTTAATTCCCTGACCTTCGCCTGTGATAGGGAAATGGTCAGAAATAAGATAAAGTTTCATGTTTGGTTTTACAGCAGATTAGACCAACTGTAATGTTCCCTGTTAGTTTATGTGGTATTAAATGCTGTAATTTGGCCAACATCAATAGCTCCTGGGCAGATTCATCATCCAGGTGAGACGTCATATCACCCTGGGTCCAGCTGTGTTGTTAGTTAGGACACCTGTGTATATAGCTATATATATACTGTAGTCCATCCCAGGGGTGTTTCTCTAATAGTTATTACTCGCACTTCACAAATATAAGATAGTCAAATCAAGAAAAACTGGTCTGTAAAATGTTATGATTTATCACTTACCCAAGAAAAACTGATCTGAAAAATGTTATGATTTATCACTTGCCCTGTACTTATATTCACAAACCCTTGAATTTAAAATTTCAACATTGATCAGAAATTATTAAGTTGTTGAGAAATTGAAGGAAACATATTTATATATAAACTTGATCTATGTTGAACTCTGGTTGCCATGGCAACAGTAAGAAAAAAAAAAAAGAAGAAAACTTTAGATTAGTCTACAAGTAGCCCACATGCTGGTTAAGTAATATATGGCAGGCCTTTTTTTCAGATGTTGAGGAAATGGGCCTTAATATCATATTTTGGGGGAAAATATGATCATTTATCTCATTGAGGAAAGAAGTTAGATGCAAATTAGGGGAAAACTGCATGAATTTATAGAATTTTTTAGAGTGGAATGTACCTATAAACGGCCCATGACAAAGAAGGAAAAAAAAATAATGTGTATGTATAGTAATGTGAAACAATTCTGCTTCCCATATTATATACAGAATATCTGTCTAGCCAGTGTTATCCGGAGAGAATTTAATCTCACAATGAGTATAATGATATGTCTGTAGATTGAAGGATAATATCTCATCTTTCGTCTGCACAATGACCCTGATGGCTGTAGAGCTAGACCAGTGGTCACTGTGCTATTGGAATGCTTCACCTCCTGGCTGTTTGTTTTTATGTCAGAGTGACCAGCAGACTGTCTGACCACAGATGTAACATGAGGTTAATTAACCTTCAGACTGTTTGTCACTCAGCATTGATTGTCTCCCCTGCATTGACTGCATGGTTATTGACCCTTTCTGTGTTTATATTATATCTCTGGGATACAACTTGGACAATACTAGATCTAGAACATACATTTTGGTTGAAACAATATTTTATTTCCTATATAGTCCATATTAAACAATGTACAAATCAATAACATACATTAGGGATTGAAGATTTTGCTATCATAGTTTTTTTTTTTTATGCCCCTGCCATGAAATGACAATAAGAATATAGTGTTTCATTTGTTTTAAATGTCTCTCCCAATAGAGAATTATTTTGTGATAATGTTGATGAACAGGTGACCCAACTCTGAAGAAAATGATCAATCCAAAATGGATCCCCAGTACCTTATTACAAAAGCTAGAATGATCCATTTTGTTGATTATCTAGTATAATCCTTGACAGTATAAACATCATTCAAGGATTGCTATTCAGATGTTACTCATGCTAACAAGGTGAGAAGTTCTGTTCAAACTGGTCTGTATTTGCTTTACTGCAATTAGCTTAACCCATACTATGCTAAAAAAATTTCATTGGATTTGTCCATTCTTCATTTTGGACTGTATCATTAGTTGTTTATGGGGGTGCTGACTGAAAATTTATTGACTGTCAGTGATTTTTTTTACCTCTGCATCCTGGATGCAATGTTTTGGCTGTGATGCAATGTTTTGATTTCAGTGCATTCACTGGATGCATAAAATATAAGATAAATGCTATTGAAATTAAAGTAGGATGCATACTTTCCATACTGGGACTCATAATTTTTTAGTCTAGGAGGTCCTGGGACTCATGCGACAGAAATTGTAAAAATATCGCTGGACAGTATATCGTACAGTACAAGCTGATCTTGGTCTGCACTGATTGCAAAATGAGTAAAAAAAAGTGGCCACAGCATTGTAAGGGTTAAGTTTGAGTAATTCTGGACCATATTATAAATCTGGAAGGAGATAATTTTATGGATTGGTATCTGTGTTTAACAGGAAGCTTCCACATACATGTAGTAGAAATGCAAAGTATTGATATGATGCATTTGATGATACTTCACTTATAGAACCTATAAAACACTGCCAGGTGAACAAAAATGAACAACCTTGTTCTGAAAAGAAGGGTTTTGACCCTTCACAGCATTATAGACTTAACCCTTTCCCTCATAGAGGAAACCATGAAAAGACCTATGCGAACAACATAAAACCAGATCAGCCTGCAGTAACTCGCAGGCTGATCAGGTTTTATGCTGTTCGCTGCTCCTCAGTGGTCTGGAAATGAGGATTTTATAATTAAATTTGGTAAGGTTAAACTGTGGTTTTCTGCAGATCAGGCTTTATGTGGTACCTATTAAGTGCGTCAAAATGAGTCTATATGAGGGAAAGGGTTAATTTGACAACAGACCCAGATCAGACAGCTTCTGGAATTAGTTAAGAACAAAGTGATTAAAGCCAGCACAGTATTATTAAGTTTCAAAATGCTCTTTATCTTCCTTGTATTGTGTGTTATAAATGAAACAAAGGAACAAAAGATTTGCATCATACGTGTATAATGAGTTGTTATGGAGACACTGAGATATTTCTGATCAAGATAATGGTTTAGTCATGTTTTGTTTATTCACCTGAATGTTAAGATAATTTGTGGCTGTCTGTGTTTCTATGGTAATACATGTACCTCATTTAGACATGTTTTGATGCACTGGCAACCAGAACAGACCCAGATCAGACAGCTTCAAAAGGGTCTGTCTGATAAAGGTTGTCTCTATATGCTCATACAGTATAGTAGCTATGAAGTTATATTAATTTTTCTGTCCTTAATATTGGATTCAACGGCATATATATGTTAAAATAATTTGCCATTATTATTTATTCCTCTTACAATTATGATTCGTAAGATATAGTTATGCAATAGATTATCCACAACCATGGCTGCAGTCTATCAATTAAACAGTACTCATTCATTGTCAGATACCTGTCATAATTAAGTGAGGAGGCACACTGAGCTGTTGATGATGGACAATTACCCCAGTGTCTTTTTCATACAGGATACTGACATACGAATTATAAACTCGTTCACATTGCAGCCAGTGTTAGATTGTAACCTATTTATATCATGATATCATGGGACATTCCTGTGCTTATCTTGTCAGTTACTTTTAATGTCTTGGATCAAATTATTGTTGAGTGGTTTTAATCTTTTAGTCCCTCAACAGTGTGGGTTGTGACCCATTCTGGCCACCTTCATTTTTCATATCTTCCTCCGTCTGTAACTACATAGAATTCAAAACTGCCGGACTGAAATTCTGTTCTGGCATTAATAGATTCTGTAAACTGAGCAAAAAATGAAACTGACTTGAACATAGATATCACTGCCCAGTAAATTGGGGGGTATTTTCCTCATAATAAGGGGCTCTTAACACATTAGGGTAGCTCCTTGGCATATTAGGTCCATATCTCAGAATGGCTACTAATTAGTGGTCTGAAGTATAGTTCTAGCCAAATTTTTGACCACTGTTGTTTTTGTGTGTTTCAGTTCTACCTACAGGACACGAAGAGCAGTAATGGCACATTCATCAACGACCAGCGTCTATGTAAGGGCGGGGAGGAGAGTCCGCCGCGGGAGGTCTACTCCGGCGACCTCATCCAGTTTGGGGTCAACGTCATGGAGAATAACAGGCGTGGAGAAAAGAGTGAGTCTCTGTTGTGCTATAACTTATACCCATAATACTTGGAAGGCAGCAAGAAAATGTTGTTTGAAACTGGTATAAAACTAGATTAAAGTTATCTGTGGCATCTGCTGGAGTGCTGAAGGTTGTGGGTTTGATCCTGACAGTGACATACCAGAGATGTTGAAAATGGCACTGGAAACGCCCTGCTTGATGCTGAGCATATATAATGTAGTTTCAGGTGTCAGGATAATGTTGCTGGGTGTGGTATCATGCTAAATGTCTATGAGGTGATACAGAAGTAAATTGAGTTTTATGCTATTTGCTTTTTCTCAGTACCATAGCGATAAGGATTTTATACTGTGCAACCTGATCAGACTGAACATTGCTGTCATAGGTTAGTGCATTAAGTAGTGATCCTGCTTCACAATTTTATCCTGTGACACTACTGACTTGTTTGTCCCTATTGCAGTATGGTTTGTAAATCTATTATGTGCATAAGGCTTAAAATACAATATTATGCATTTATGATTTCATAGGAAATACTGACTGTGAATATCCTGTCCCTGTATACACAGTACATTCATAAAGTATCATTGTTTCCTTACAACATTCTACTAAATTGCATGTTAATATACAGAATACATAGTCCATAATGAGCAAATATATCTTTATGATTTATAAACTATCTCTGTTCTATGTAGACCTACTCCGGAATAACAAACACAGTGTTTTTTCCAAGTTCCATGTAGGTACAAAAATATTTTACCATTAGAAATAAACAAAGGTCCACAAAGAATAATAGAAGAGTTACTGTTGTGCTGCCTGCTTTTCAGCAACAATTACTGGTACATGAACACTTTGTTTGTACCTACATTGGAAAACCTATTTATTTAGTTCCTTAATTGTGATAAGAAGGTTAAAAGATAAAGATGTAGGGGCTTCTGTGGCCAAATGGTTATAGTTGCTGACACTCTTATTATCTTTTGGTCCCTCAATGCTGTGGGTTTGAGTCACAGCAGGTCACTTTTATTTTTTATGTGAGAAGCAGGGTGTCAGATGTTATGCAGAAGATAAATGGTTCTACCAGGTGGTCCATATGCACTCAGTGTTTTCCTCCACCTGTAATTAGCTGGATGTTGATATAGGACAGACGGACTTAAATATTACACTGTCGCATTGTTAGTAAATTCGAAAGCAACAGCATGTAGATGTTGTATTGGTAAAATGTAAACGGTTATATTCAAATAGTGTACGCCAATATCTTTTCAGTAACCCACGGCTGTATCATAGCAACCATAACTCTATATCATCCGGATGGCAGGGAAGCCAAACCAGTGTAAGTAGACATTGACATTGTTCTAATCCTTTACCACATTAGAACTGTCTGGAAAATGACCACTTGAAATCTGTATCAGCCTACAAATGACTGCTGATCAGGTTTTATGTTGTTCTGTCCTGAAAGAGAAAAATATGAGTAGTGTGACAAATCAAACAATTCTAGAGTACTAAGCTTTCATCCAGTAGATTATCATGGTATAGATTGTGTTTATCATCGTGATACAGGGTTATGTATCCCAGATGTTCTTGTAGACTTGGATTGAAAAGTAGCCTGAAGCTGTCAGATTTTCAATACATCGACTTTCCTGATGCCTGTGATTAAATGATAAAGAAATGCAACAGAGTTGCATAACTACATGTATAAAATCATTGATGTTCATTAATCGCCCATCTTTAAAATGGGAAAAAAAATAAAGAAAAAAATATAAAGAAAAAATGTATACTATTTGTAGGATGTTTTCAATATATGTGTGGGTCAAAAACCTGATAGTGTTACATGTAATGTAGAATAGCATTATTAGTTTGAATATTTTCTAGAATGTTGACATTTAAATTTGAAAGTAATATCATGATGGACCCATCTCCTGATATATAAAAAACAGTCCGTATGACTTTTTGTCTATATAGGACTCCATGGACTTGGTAGTTCAAGCAGGAAGTGTTATGTTTTGTGTGTATCAGTAGGTTTTGTGGCGATGACGGCTAATATTGGCAGTGTGTGATTGGTTCTTTGATGTACTGGCAGACGCAGCATTATTGTGGCATGAATGGTTCACAACAGGGGCAATTGGCTGGTCTGAGGTTTGGCCTTTGGGGATTTTGATATACATGCAATGGTAGCCACATTGGTTATATCTACTATTTTAACTAGCTTGATTTATTTTTAAGAAGGTAGGCATGTAGGAATAGACTAAATATAAATAACTCTCTTCATAAAGTGAGATGGGGTTATATAGGAAGTATGGGTGTTGTCCTATCCTGTCCTAGTGTTAGCTCCAGTTTTGTGTTGGCTCACACTTTGAATGGTATTGCCTAATCTTCTTGGTCAGAATGATGTATGCTTTCATGTGCAGTCATACTAGAAGAGATCATGATTATACATAAGCATAATGAGGATTTCGGTCAGTTCACTTGATGGCCATGTCTGTATGAAGGTGCATTATATATCAGTATATTCCAGCCATCAGCTATGGTCAATATTATTTTCTTAAAATTGTATTTTGTATAGCTTGGCATGATGCAGATTTACTAATACAGTATAGGGTATTCATTATTATTTATATATATTTGAGTCTGGCCTTGTTCAATCAATATCTCAATTTTGATGAATACGTCTGTCTAGCAGTTTCTTACAATTATAGTTCATTTGGTATATGAGAATTATGGCCACATCTGAATTGAATGAAAACCCTCATTTGGAAAGATATAAGTCAAACCTGTCTTAAGCGGTCAGTCAAGGGAACATAAGAAAGTGGCTGCTTAACAGAGGTGCCGCTAAATGAAGGTTAAACATGTAACAAAATGTTATAGTTGGTAATATTAAAAGTGACTGCTAAATACATGTTAACTGCTTAATGCAGGTGGCTGCAAATACAGGTTCTTTTGTACCTCAATAATGCAGATTTAAGAGGAAAACAGGCAAGTTTCTATTATATTTTAGATAAATATGCATTTATATTTTCTTTGACTTATTAAGTAAGAATATACATAGACTTAATATCTGACATGCCTCATGTTTCTATAGAAGTATTGAACACTTATTCCATGGTTAAAATGTCAAATATGCATTACATTAACCCTTTCCCTCATAGAGAAAACCATGAAAAGACCTATGCGAACAGCATAAAACCAGATCAGCCTGCGAGTAACTCGCAGGCTGATCAGGTTTTATGCTGTTCGCTGCTCCTCAGTGGTCTGGAAATGAGGACTTTGTAATTAAATATGGTAAGGTTTAACTGTGTTTTTCTGCAGATCAGGCTTTATGTGGTACCTATTGAGGGCGTCAAAAGGAATATATATGAGGGAAAGGGTTAAGTTGCAACTCAATGTATATTCTGAGGATGACCATTCTTGTTTTTTGAGTTAAAGCCTTGAATAAATCACTTACATTCATATTCATGATTTGCATTTCAAAATTTGATTTTCAAAATTAGGGGAATATTAAGATTATCAGAATGAAAAAATATCACTGATTCTTCGCACTGAAGTCTGACTTTGCATTTTGTCATATAAAGAACTGAACTACTTGTTGGTCTTATATACAGTGCAATAGCAATTGTGACTTCTACTAAATATTTGAAACAATCTAAGGCAGTAAGTTAAGTTTGAAAAATAATTTCTCATATAAAAGCAATGATCCAATATTTAAGTGCACAAAATTTACTCTTCCACTGAGTGAGAGTCCCATATGTAACTGCAGGAAAATAACTTGGAAAAGCTGGAAAGTACTGATTATGGGAATCTTTATGAAAACTCTCATGTTCAGGGACCATAGCATTGTATAATGACTGTAATTAACCAAAAACACTATGACATTTTGTCTAATTAGTACAACATTGCATTCGCCTGCTTATACTGTGAGTTGGAGAGAGGTTTATTTTGTTCTGGGAGAAGCTAGTGAACAACATGGGGTAGTGTGTGTCGCAATTGATCATGGGGTGTCTTGTTTCGACCTACAAGCATATCTGGTAAGACCATATCATACATTTTATTTTGGTGATGATTTTTGATTTTTGGACGGGTTTTTCAAGTGAAAGATTTCGTCCTTTAAATTGATGATGTCTGGGCAGGCGTTAGTGGGCATCGGGCATCCGCCCAGGTTGACCTTTTTGTTATCTGCTATAACTTCAATGTTCTTCATTGGATTGCTTCAGTATTTTGGACATTGCTTAAGTGGATGGACCTTCACATTATGTAGTTGACCTTGTGACCTTGACCATGAACTTTGACCTGCTTTTGATAAAAAAACGGCATCTGGACAGGTTTATCTTTTGGTTAATCTGCTATAACTTCTATGTGCTTCATTGGATTGCTTCAATATCTAGACAGTTGTTAAAGTGGATGGACCTCTTCATTTAGCAGTTAATCTTGGCCTTTAACTATTTTTGATGGAAAAAGCCTGAAAAAGGCAATCCATAATATCATGAGGCCTTGTTTTGTAAAAGAAACTGAGAAGCAAGCTTTTGATTAATTCTTCAATATTTTGTGTCCATCATTGAATCCCTATGTTTCTCACTGTCTTACCTTTCCATTCACCCTACCATCTCACCATGTCTCCTATGATCACAGCAGTTGGATTGTATTGTTGCAGCTTGTTTAACACGCCAACCCCAGGGATCACGATCCAGTCCCAGGAGCTGTACCGCCTGGCTCAGTACCTCCAGGAGGCACTACACAGGGAGAAGATGCTTGAACAGAAGCTCTCCACCCTACAACAACTGGTACACAACACTCAGGAGTCCTCAGAGGGAGGCTGGCAGGTGCGTGCTCCTACTTATGTTATCAAGTATTTCCTAAAGACTGATTTGGAGAGCTCTTTTACCTCAGCTCTTTACTTCATGAATATTCATATATTAGTTTATTACTTGATAAATATTGATTTTACTGAAGTTTATATGGTAAATGAAACAATTGATTTTTCTTTGACGTTCGGAATCTGAGCTACAATGTTGTATGTACAAACAGAGGAGACCCTGATCAGACAGCCTCATGCAGGAGCTGGCAAAACTAGGTCTGCTCTTTTTGCCAAGGTTTCAAAACTAGGCTATATGAAGTAAAGGATTAAACTTTACTTTTGACAGAATTCTTCTTTATTACAAGCAATACTCTGTGTGCCTTGAAAGGTTTCAGCATAACTTTATAATCCTGATGGGATTTGAACATGCCACCTTTGAATTCAAAATCCAATGCCCAGCAGCTGATCCAGGGTACTCCTAAGGGTGCCTGCTTCCATATCTTTACAGACTGCTAGGCTGCTCTTAATCAACTGGTTATCCTCATATCTTAACAATTCATTTTCCTTAAAATTTTCATACGTACTTAGCTCCTGTAAATTAGTCGGACTTGATCCATCCCTTGCTTGGATCTCAGCATATAAGGGTAGTTCCAGGACTGGTTGGCCTGGTGTCAAGATAATGTGACTGGGTGTGGTATCATGCCACATGTCTATGGCATGATACTGCAGTGTGGCAGCACTATATCTGTCTCAAGTAGACATCATCTTAAAATAACTCAAATACCCTCAGTGGGACATTAAACCATGCAAACAGACAAATCAGTTGGACTTCATTTTTTTATTGCTTAGAAGTTGCATTTCTAAGAAAGATCATGCTCTAGGGATGAAAAGATGTTTATTATTCATAGACGAAAAAGAAATTATTAGTGGTCCATCCGTCAGAAAACCGTGCAAAGGTCTTGCTTTTATTTTGATCAAAGGTAACATTTACTTGTAATTAGTCTGACATTAACTTGAAACAAACTATATATACTCATGTTATGGATGTAAAGCTTCCCCTCAGGGAATTTGTGGCACATTGTAAGTGATTGAAATGTCGTAATTGTTTGTCTTTACAGGCTCTCATAGATGAAGATCGACTTCTATCACGGCTAGAGGTGTTAGAAAATCAGCTCCATGCATATTCAAAGGTAAGAGAAATAGTAGATTTGACATCTCTGTAGGGAGTATGACAACATTTTTGATGAAAATAAAACTACGATATTTCACATCATTTCCTTTTTTCACAGGTTGACCCCCCTTTAACCCTTTCCCTCATAGAGGACACCATGAAAAGACCTATGCGAACAGCATAAAACCAGATCAGGTTTTATGCTGTTCGCTGCTCCTCAATGGTCTGGAAATGAAGATTTTGTAATTAAATTTGGTAAGGTTTAACTGTGGTTTTCTGCAGATCAGGCTTTATGTGGTACCTACTGAGTGCGTCAAAATGAGTCTATATGAGGGAAGGGGTTAAACTCATCTTTTCTTTAGTGATAAAATAAAACATGCACCGATCTATTGCTGAAATATTTATTTTTAAATAATCTAAAATTGTTGTAAAACAAGAAATGAAATTTTCAACATTTTTCCTAGGCGATGTCTTTTTTGAAATGAGTATTTTAAGACATGAGATTAATGCCTGGCTATAACTTTCAGCTAATTTGAATTAATAATAAATAATAATTGTTAGTTTGCCTATTATTAGGAAAAGGGGTTCTTTGAACATAGTCTTTGCATTAAGGTCAACAGTTGTTTGCAGTTGATGAACCCTATTGATATATCATTCATATTTTGGACTAGGATGCTTATATATTTTTTTAGGATTTCTCCAAAAGTGGTGACAGAGTCTAGATATAAAAAAAAACTATTCTATATTTGACATGTTTTTGACTTAAACTGTAACTTCTGATTTCAAGAGTAATACTTAAACCCACTTATATACAAAATATTGATTTATGAAGATGATGATATTTAGTACTGGAAGTCTATCCATGGATTTAAAAAAACATAAAAACAAACATAATTCTGAGTTATAGTGTCTTAGTTTGTTGATGAAGAAACATTTGATATCAAACTTTTACAAGATAATGACTGTAGCTTTCTGTTGAAATACTCACCCTAAAAAAGACTTAAAAAGCACTACCTGTGTATGATTACAGAACCATTCAGAGGACACACTGCGACAGGAGCTTGTCACACTGCAGGAAGAGAAACTCAACTACGAGACCACAGCAAAGGTACAAAGACACACTAGTTCTTATTTGCATGCTGGCCTATATCATTTCTTCTTGCTGATTTCCATGTATTTTGTTAAAGTCAAAACAAGGTTTTTCTTCTTTCTGAAAATGATAAATATTATTTTAGAAATTGAACAAAATTTAGGGATAATTATTATGATTTTATGCTGCTGGTAGACTAATCAGCATGAGTATTTATTTGCTAGAAGAATTCACTGAGCAGATAAAGCCCTGGACATAAAGATCATCTAGTTTGTTTCATTGGCTTTTATTCTCCATGTTTAGAGTAAAATCAACACTCATGACTTTTGAGCTGGCCATGTTCTTGTTTAAAAGTCATCATTTTAGCTAGTATCTGGTTTAGATCTAGAACTTTGAGTATATTACATTCTTGTGTGTGCAGGAGTCGCTGATGAAGGTGCTGCAAGAGAAGATAGAGGCAGTGACGAAGCTGTCAGATCTGGAGCGGTCGCTGTCCAACTCTGAGGACGAGTGCAGCCACCTGAAGGACATGTGTGAGAAGTCCCAGGAGGAGCTCCAACACCTGGCCGAGAAGTACCAGGATCAACTGAAGGCCGTCCAGGATATACAGATAGAGCTGCAGGTGTGTAGGGGAATTTACAGCTGCAAGTGTGTAGAGCTGCAGGTGTGTAGGGGAATAGAGCTGCAGGTGTGTGGAGCTGCAGGTGTGTAGGGGAATAGAGCTGCAGGTGTGTGGAGCTGCAGATGTGTAGGGGAATAGAGCTGCAGGTGTGAAGGGGAATAGAGCTGCAGGTGTGTAGGGGAATAGAGCTGCAGGTGTGTAGGGGAATAGAGCTGCAGGTGTGTAGGAGAATAGAGCTGCAGTAGTGTGGAGCTATGGCTGAGGTGGTAGGGAAAGAGCTGCAGGTGTGTGGAGCTGCGGGTGTGTAAGGGAAATGTAGGGCTGCAGGTGTGTAGGGGAATTGAGCTGCAGGTGTGTAGGGGAATGTAGAGCTGCAGGTGTGTAAGGGAAGGTTTATAATGGATGTTTGACAAGCATGTTGAAAGGTTTTGGAACCTTCCCGTTTAAGAGGTCATATCCATTTCAAAATGGTTCCTTCTTGATTCATCCATATACTGCTAGAAATTAAGCTATTCTTAGTGAATTTATTGTGTCACCTGCTGTAAGCAGTGATGACACAAAGGGATCACTTTTCCATTGTCTGTCCGTCTTTTCCATCACGCTTCAGCAGGTGACACATGTTTCAAAGAACATTCTTGTGTTTGTAGTGAATGACAGACTGGTTTTTTTAAGCAAACTGGCATTAATGGAAGATATTTGGTGTTTGATTGATATGGGTAAGGGAGGTTAAGTGGTTCAGGGATTTATGTGGATATTTTGTTACATATTCACTTTTATTGGAAGAGGTGAAAGAATGTTTGGAAGATTTGTAAACTTAAATAGGTTTGTAGATCTGGAGGTTTAAAAGATGGGTCAAGGCAGATAAAAGTGAAGATGAAGTGAGGGAGACCTGAATCCAGGTGAATGTCCAGAAAACCAAATATTTGAATATTCCAAAGCAGGAAAAATTAAAGTTCATGTGTTTGTTAAAGTTTTTGACTTGCATTGTGTGTTAAAGGTATAGTCTATTGAAGATTCGTTTTAATAATTACAATGTATGCTCATTAATTTAAGGACTGTTAATTGTTGCTAAATTGACATGTTTTTATTCAAATATGGTTGAAAATTTATTTTTGCAGGATGCAGAGAGCAAACATATAGAAGATACAGAAAAAATAGAAAAAGAAAAAATAGTGCTTTCAGAGAAACTGGATGATATGATAAAGCAGGAGGCAAGGCTTAACAGCAAAGGTACTGACTACACTATCTGAGTTAACTTCACTTTGTGATGTCGGACATATACTTAAATCATGCATGCCATGACCTGTCCCCTGCCTCTTACCTTTAAAGTAACATAATATTTGGATAGTGGTGGAACAGTTCTTCAGTATCACAAAAAGGCAACTTAAGGTTTAATTGTGACAGTTGGGGTCAAGGCCAAAGAGAATGTAATCCCCAATCAAGATATACAAAAGTCATTAAAAAAAAAATACTGGTAGCTCTCATCTTTGCACCACAGCATAAATACTGGGTTGTTCCAGGACTGTTTGGCCAAGTGCCAGGATGCCACTGGGTCTGGTAGGCATCCAGATGACTGAAATATTGTTGGTGGGATTTAAATTCCAATAAACAAACACATAAAAAATAAATATAGAAAAAAATATGATAGAGGAGCAGTTATCCAAGTATCATGCCTATTTCAAGAATACTTACAATTCCATATACAGAGAAATGATAAGCTCAAGATGGAAAATACACCCGGGGATTATCTGAGAATGTTTTTACTGTCCCCGGTGGCTGAATGGATAGAGCGGCTGCCTCAGGAGTGGAGGGTCAGCCCAGTCTATGACATACCAAATACTGGTAAAGCTCCCATACTTGGCGCTTACCATATACACAGGGTAGTTCCAGGATTGGTTGTCTTGATAATGTGACTGGGTGTGGTATCATGCCATATGTCTGGCATGATACTGCAATGTGGCAGCACTATATCTGTCTCAAGTAGACTAAATGACTGAAATACTGTCAGTGGGATGTTAAACCCATTGACAGGGTTTTAATTAAGGATTTGACTTTCACTTGTCCAGGGGGCAAGTTACTTTGAACATCTACTAACCCCCAGTGAAAACAGGTTGCTCCATCTTTAAATTAGTTGGTGTTTGTAATGTTTAAGACTAAATATGTGCAATATTAAGGTGGAATTTAGTTAATATGTATCAAAGACAATTTGCAAGCATTTTCCCCCTGATATACTATAGAAATTAAAAAAAAAGTCTAAAGATTTCATTTACATAAATAAATTTGCCCGCCGGGCTACCTTCTTTGAAAAATCACTTGCCCGCATTGATTTTAACCCGGTGCGGGCAAGTGGGCATCCACTTAAGAAAACCCCTGCATAATGAACAAACAAGAAGGAAATTATTTTTCTACATCAGTTTTCGGATTATCACAATTTTACTGTGAAAAGGAATTAAATTGATAGTTATATGGACATTTTTAATCCCCCGCCGCGAAGCGGGAGGGGGGTTATAGGAATGCCCTTTGTCCATCCGTCCGTCCGTCAGTCCGTCCGTCAGTGTGTCCGAAACATTTTCGTGTCCGCTCCATATCTCATGAACGCTTGGACACATTTTCTCAAACTCGGCTAAAGTGTTAACCTCATTGAGCTGATGTGCAGAAGGCATGAGGCGTTCACACTGGCTCAAGGTCAAGGTCATCCTTGAAGGTCAAATGTTATTTTCGTGTCCGCTCAATATCTCATGAACGCTTGGACACATTTTCTAAAATGTTAACCTCATTGAGCTGATGTGCAGAAGGCATGAGGCGGTCACGCTGGCTCAAGGTCAAGGTCATCCTTGAAGGTCAAATGTTTAAGCCTCCACTTTTTCATGTCATCTCGATATCTCGTGATTTATTGTACTCGGTAAATAATAGTATGTCATGTTCACAATCATACAAATTATGTCATGATATATAAAGTTTTTAATTGAGTTACACATGTATTTTGTGGTTACCTAACACATCCTATACTTCATTGATGTTCACTTTTTGTACTGTTTCCCATGTAAAACTTGTCAGTAAACTTTTAATGTATGTGCCTCCGAATTCTGAGATTCATACATAACTCCTGAAAGTTAAATTGTCTTAAACTGATCTTCTATGTCTGCTACAACCATGCCAGGTTAAGGTGAACATAATCCTATGACCAAACAAATTCTAATATTTGGCCAGCGGCGGGGGATATAGCTGTCCTTTGGACTGCCTTGTTAGGTCTAAAAGGCTGGAGAATTTAATTGATAAAAGGTAAATATTTAAGCATATGATTCCAATGCATAATGAACAAACAAGAAGGAAATTAATTTTCAACATCAGTTTTCGGATTATCACAATTTTGCTGTGAAAAGGACTGAAATTGATAGTTATATGGACATTTTTGGTTTTAACATAGACAAAAGGTGTAGTGAGGTATTTAATATCACATTCCATGATGGCTCTTGTTTCACATACTTTATGCTATGTGAGTGAAAGGTACAGTTTTTTTAAGAATGAATGCTAACTTGGATAATTTGTTAGTGCAAAATATATTCCTGATGAAAATACAGTATTTGTTTCATCTTGAAGAGAGATTGTTGGTACATAATCCATATTATGTGTACTATGTAAATATTAAATTGTAACATTTCTTTCTTCTTTATCGACTGTATCCCAATCTTGCAACAATAAAACAAACCTGAATATTGCATACTCCTCATATTGTTTTAGTTGCCCCTTATCTATATTAAATCAAAATTCCTGTTTAGATCATTATTATTCCCTGTTATATATATTGGCGATATATTGTCAGATACATAAAACTAGCATGTCTTACCAAGTATTATTCTCTTGGAAAACAACCTTGCTTTGTGTCTGTGGGACGTTTAATCCAATAAACAAACAAACAACCTAGTTTTGAAGTTAATGATAGTATTCAGGATGTGAGTCTCTAAAGCTGTGACTCATCATTTTCATCTTGAATTTTAATTCCTTCACTTTCAACATAAGGAAAATCTATATTTTATTCCTTTACAACATCAGGGGTCTCAAGAAAATAACCTTACTAGTATAGAGATAGATCAGGGGTGCCTTGGTTCAGTGGTAATGCACCTGAATGTGTGAACAAGGGTTGTGGGTTTAAACCCCATTTGGACAAGAAATTATCATTACCTTCCCAGGTGCAAATTTCTGGTCCGACCCAGGAACCGTCAAGAGGGATTGGTACAAGTTATAAGAAAATTGTTTCCCAAATGATGTAAAATAAATATGTTTAAACAAAAACTAGATCAGCTTGCAAGTATTTTGCCTGCAAACTTAGCATCACACTGCTCTAATATAAAGCTGATCAGATTTTATAAATTCTTGATTAACAAAGACTGACGGTTGTTTTCAATTTTTATCATGCTTTTCATAGGCTTATCTGAGTTTTAAATGATAAACATGAAATAAGTCACTATGGGGAAAGTCAGATGGTGGTTGAACCCTTATTCATGTTTTGCTAAACATTTTTTTTTCCCCCTCAAGATCGAGGCCCTGCAGGCAGACAATGATTTCTCCACCGAGCAGCTGACCACCATGAAGGCGCGGCTGGGGCAGCAGCAGAAAGAGACCAATGAAGATGACCACGAGAATAACATGAAAAATGTCGAGTCGGACCAAGAAAAATCTGTAGACTCTGATAATGAAGGTGGGCTGGATTGTATGTTGTTATTCAGCCTTGTCAGTATTCATGCTTATTAAAAAAAAAAATCTTCAGTTTTGTTATCAAAATTAATATGTAATGTTGATTTTTTTTTAATTTATAGGTATCTCTTTGCCTAACAATCAGCAATAAAACATTGAGAAGAAAGTGGTATATGATCCCATGAATTGCATACTAAAACAGTTTTTTAACCAGGTTTACAGCAAAAATTCCTGGTCATTAGAATGGGGTACATCATTGTGCGGGAGGGCGTCGAATATCTCTTGTTAGAATAGAGATATAGTTTTCATACTTGGTAGGTAGATACTTTATTAGAAGAGGAAGGTTGAGAATTATTTTCAGCATGATAGGGTCATAGTCAAGGTCACTGTTACAAAAAAAAAGTTTTTGTTTACATCAAATAACTTCTGCTAGGAGTGAAATAAAATGATCAGATTTAGTATATAGATTCCTTATGGGAAGAGGAAGATTGGGATTGATTTTCAGGTCAGTAGGGTCAAGGTCACTGTTACTAAAAATAATTTTGCTTGCCTGGGGGCACAATTGAAAACCTGGTTAAAGGTCATTTGGTGTGTTTCTTGTTTAGTTATCAAATGCTTTATTGCATATTTAGCATATGATTTAACTGGTGAATTTGGAACATACAATATACAAAAAAATGTACTGTCACTCGTGGTCAAGGGGATAGAGAGTCCACCATAGTAGGGGAAGGTTATGGTTTCAGGATAATGTGACCAGGTGTGGTATCATTTCACACATATCTATGGCATGATACTGTAGTGTGGCAGCACTATATCTGTCTCAAGTAGACGTAGTCTCCAAATGACTAAAATACTGTGGAAATGACATTAAACCCAACAAACAAAAATTATGATAGAAATATTATTTCATGAATGATAAAGTAGCTTATTTTTGAGGTTTAGTAAATCCTACAGTCAGGGGTTTGTTTCTGGTATGTTTCAGTAATATCATCAGTGATCATTCCTACATCAGTAGACAAAGACACAAAGGACCAGCTACCTGAAGATGTGGAAGGTAGGTCATCCACACATGGTGATGTCTTATTATCTCCCTTTGCTGAAGTAATCATCTCCCTTGAATTTTTGTGAAAATTTTATCACTTGAAAAATATTATCAATGGTTATGTAAATTACATTAATGAATATATCATCAGATTCTTTCTTTTAGAAAAATACTGAGTAATTACCTCACATAGACATGTTTTGATACCATGGCAAAGAGAGCAGAACCAGTTCAGGACATTATTTTAGCTCATGGTCTATACAGTCTACATGACAATGAAACATCCATTGCATCATTTACCACTTAAAGTTCAGTCAATTGATTTTCATCAATTCCTGCCTTTGCACTTGAATATTCATGAGGTAAAGGGATAAAGGTCTTATAAGTGGTAACTTGACTGTCATAGGTAAACTTCAGATAATAAAATGAAATATGATTAGCTCTGTTTTTCACTTCAAATCTGATAGTAAAAGGTAGGGGACTAAAAGATTTCTACTTTTGTTTCAGGGAAACTGAAAGAGACTCAGCAACAGATAGAAATCTATAAAAGTAAGTATTGGGTATCATACACTCAACTTTGTGATTCTCTTTTGTAGGATGGGAGAACATTCTGTGACAATCAGTCTTGATCTACCATTATCAGCATTATGAGTTCCTAGTGTTTGATTTGTTCCTTTTTGGAGGATATATCATAAAAGCCCTATCATTATCTACAGAAGAGCTTGAAGTCAGAGTTGAGATCATTTTGTGTCACCTGCTAAGGGGGTTTCATATGTCAGTGACTTTTTTTACAAAGTTCTATCATTAGCTGGAGATGTGCTTGAAATTACAGTTGAGGTAATTTTTTTATCACTTAAAAAGAAAAAAAAAGGCATTTGCATATATCTGTTAACTATATAACTTTTAACTTTTGATAGCAGTGTCTATGCCCCCAAGTTAATAAGAGGGTTTTTATTTGCAATTGTCGACTGTATCAGTTTATAGCGTGAATATTTCTGTTTGATGCAGCTAAACTAGAGGAATCCGAGAAGCAGTTGGAAACAAGTGCAGCTAAAGTTGAGGAACTTCAGAGTAAGTGCTTGCTCTCTTAGTGTCTCATAGTGCTGCTGATTAGAACATGAAGGTATATGTGCCCAATATAGATTTTTACTACATAGACAAAGAAGGAAAATTAAAACTAGCCATGATAATTTTCTTAAACTTGGCATTTTTAGAGAGAATTACACTAGAAACAAATTTATGGGAAAAATGGGGGTCACCATTCTACTTTTTGAGTTACTTGTCCCTGAAATGGAGTTATTTTTATCTTTTTTGTCACTTGTCTATATAGTAAAAAAACTGTATTGGGCGTGTATACCTCATGAATATTCATTTACACATTTATTTACTTGATGAATATATATTAACTGATCTTCAAATGGTATATGGAAAAAACTGATGTTTCATTGCCGAACAGACTCTGTAGAATTATATGAATAAAAAGAGAAGACTGACCTGATTAGACAAGGTCGGGGGGGGGGACCTTCGTGGCTAGAGGGTAAACACTCACTCAGCCCCTCACCGCGTGGTCATTCTGATTTCATGTGAGAAAGCCTTCCAGCTGGCTTGTGGTAGTCGGTGGTTCTACCCAGATGCCTCTGTGCATTCGGGGCTTTCGTCTACCTGTAATTAGGTGGACGTCGCTATATGACTGAAATACTGTCAAAGGGATGGTAAACTCAAATAGTCTAGTCTAGTCTGATTAGGCAAGTCCTGAATCTGTGTGATCTGAGTCTCCTCTGTTTGCCAAGGTAGAAAGGTCCGATTTATTTGCCATGGAGGGCAATAGTTGTAATTTTCTCTAGTTTGAAAGTCGGTAACAGAAATGTAATGTACTGATTTATTAATACTACAATGTATAAAATCATATAGTGGTCCTCAGTTATAGCAAACTTGGGTATAGCAGAACTGTATTGTTACTAAAAAAGTTAAGATTTATTCTGTTTGCTTCATTTTGTAGCTACTGTGAGTGAACTCATTTCGTAAAATAAAAAGTATTTAATGTAAATGGATTTTTTCAGCTTCAACTCCTCAATGCCTGGTTTGGCATCTACTGAAGACTGGAGATAAAATAAAAAAAATGAAAATATTTAAATGTTTTTATATTTGATGTTGAAACATTAATATTTTTTTTTTCTGAAATATTTATGCCATATAAAAAATCTTATGTATGATTGAAAGATGTTAATTAAAAAATAAAAAAAGACTTTATAATTTATATGTGTTTTGTAAGACTGTTTATAATTCATATGTAATTTGTTAGACAATTTAAAATGACAAATGTTGGTTTGCAGAAGAGCTGGAGACGTCACGCCTTGAATCCCTGCAGTATGTGGCCAGGATCACGGCCCTGGAAGGTAAGGAGGACAGCTGTTGTCATGGTAACACATCTCTTCTCTGCCTCACCTGGACACTGTTTTACATGTTCAGTCAACTGAACATTCACCTGTACACTTTAATCTAGACAATCTCTCACATGGACACCTGTTGTAGGGGATTGGCACACTGTTGAAAACCTTTGCTATGACAACACATGAACATACTTCCTTAGCATTGTAGTTGAGGGCTTTGTTACTAGGCAGTACTGGTCAGGTGCATTGTGGTCAATTGTAGATCAATGTGTGACCAAGCTTGATGCCACCAACACATATGGTCAAGCTAAAATTTATGACTTCTTCCACATTTGGTCAAAGTCGGGGTCAAAGTGTGACCAAGATAATGGCCCTATATTGTATTTGTTCAGAGACACTGAAATATCAGACAGACCATTATCACATCTTTCTGATATTTATCTCTTAACACACTAGAGTTGCCATCATCTGAGACATATATCTCATTGAGTACATTTCTGACTAAATTTCTGTATTTACAATGCAATTCAAGAATTGACCTCTAACATTATTAATTTGAATACATTTATCAAAGTATATGTCTGTGAATAATCACTGGTAAAATATAGCCATCTGTTAGGGATGTGGCATGTTCAGAAAACATATCATTTCATATATTGTCTTAGAGATAGTTAGGAACATTTTGTGCCTCATTTATCTAAGTTTAGTACAAAACTTGGACAAGTTTTCAGGACTTGTATTTTCTACTCTTTCTGATATCTTACAATGTTGTATGCATGCCTGTTTCAATTAAAAGTTTATAATCTATACAGAATGTATTTGTTGTTTAAGTATGTAAAAAAATGAGCATGTATTATTTAAGATCTGTAGTAGGTTTATATTTCTTTCCTTATATGCCTGGTGTAATGGAGAATGGACTCTCCCAAGAGCCTATGTTACAGAGAAATAGTGAAATACAATCCATATAGTTCTGTCTATGATTGCAGTAGTCTGTCTAGATACTGTTTATATATAGACTTGAATGTCATGGGATTATTTATAGATTTAAATGTCACATGTCAAATTAATTTTCTGTCGTGTTTTTGTGAAAGAATGAGGTTTTGATGAATTGTCAACAGAACCTTAATTGAATGCAGGATTGGTTATACGGATTAGAATGTAATGAAGGCATGTGGTGTTGTAATCTTAATTATCAAGACCTTGACCAGGATTTGGCATGTTGTATCAGAATAGAGAACCTGAGACTGAATAGAGACTCATTAACAAGATTGAAACTAAATGAATGGTATGAATAGAAATTGATTACAGAATAGCTGCATGTACATGCATAAGGTTTGATAAGCATGTGGAGGGAAAAAAACATGTTTGATTCAATTTGAGGGATATTTAGACAGTTTTTAGAATCTTTAATCATGTATTGTGCAGAAGAAAAGAAAGATGATAAACTGAGATTTGATACAGTCAAACCTGTCTTAGGCCGTCAGTAAAGGGAACAAGGGGAAGAGGTCATTAAACAGAGGTGGTCGCTAAATGAAGATTAACATGTTACAAACTGTTAATTTAGTAATATTAAATCTGACTGCTAAAGCAAGTTGACCGCTAAATGTAGGTGGCTGCTAATACAGGTTCAGCTGTATTTTCTTTTTTTTTTAATGATAGCGAAGTTTATTTGGATTGCATTTGGAATGAATTTTATGAAAAATATAATTATATCTCTGTGTACAAGCCATTCTTAATCAACCTGCCTAGCAATATGCATGATTATATGGATTATATTGTCTTTAACCCTTTCCCTCATAGAGGAAACCATGAAAAGACCTATGCGAACAGCATAAAACCAGATCAGCCTGCGAGTAACTCGCAGGCTGATCAGGTTTTATGCTGTTCGCTGCTCCTCAGTGGTCTGAAAATGAGGATATTGTAATTAAATTTGGTAAGGTTTAACTGTGGTTTTCTGCAGATCAGGCTTTATGTGATAACGATTGAGTGTGTCAAAATGAGTCTATATGAGGGAAAGGGTTAATAGATAATATTTTTTCAACACTGAACATGAATAGTATCAGAAGTAAGATTAAAATCACTTCAACATTTCTTGAAAAGTAACTGCATGTTTTTATTTATCAGAGAATTCATTAAAAAGATAATTTCATGAAATTATTCTATGTGAATATCTGACATATCACAGAGAGAAAGAATAAAACACTTGAAGAATGGCTTGTGCAATATTTGATACAAAAATGTACACTAAGTTTATTGCATGTGCAGGCTTGTTATGTTGATTTGAAGGAAGTCGCTGTGCCTGCACTGATAACATCAAGCTGATACACAGTTTCCTATACTGACAAGTGTTTAATGATTGGATGGTAACTTTTAGCTGGCTTTAATCAAAATGTAAACCATCGGTCGAGAAAACCTATTGAGAGAAAACCATTTTCTTAATTAGGTTAAAGCATGTACTCTGAGGGTCTGAAATATCCGGTTCAAAACTTGATGGTCGATCCGGATTTTTGCTGGTTTCATATTCATTGAAACCTCTGAACAAAGGCCATGTAAAGGAAGAATTGACCTTTAACTGTAGGTAGCTGTTATTCAAAGGTTGAATTCACTATGAATTCAGTATGGGAATAAAGTCACTGGCCTTTGTTCACAGGTTGGCAATTTTTCAGTGATGACCACTAATGAAAGTTTGACTGGTCCATCCTGGAGCACACACTAAGTGTTGAAGTATCAGTTATCAGGCACAGTGGCGGGGCGGGGCATGGTTGCCGGGGGGTGCATGGTGACAGGCACAGTCTGCCGTTCTGTTGATTGGTCTAATTTGCTTTTGTTTTGAAGCTTTTGTTCTATTTCGTTCTCACAGATAAATTAAAGCTCTCCGATTTACATATGAACCAAATGGTGGAAAATACAATGGCTGATTTGAAATGTAAGTTCACAATGCCAGTGTATATTTCATTCATCTGTCCCTATTCCTGTTCTCATCTAGACGTTTATGTTGCTAGTCTTGTAGTGATAACCTAGTGGTACAGCAGTGATGACTCATCATAACCTCATCTGTATGTTGTGCCCTGTAAATGTTGTTTAGTCCAGAGTGGGGTCATTATAGTTACACAGATTGTAGTGTGGGGGGATACTGTTAATATTGATTATAAAGGAGTTATACTTAATATTGATGAGGGTTTAACAGGGAGTAAGGGTTGGGTCACACAATTTTGATAATAAAAAGGTTATTGTAGATATTTACTGTAGTGGGGCTTCCATCAATTTCAATATTATTGAAGTAACTTCATTATAATGGATCCCTCTTAATTGCGATTTTTAGGGGTCACTCTCAAGGTGTATTATAGTGAGGTCAGTCTTGAGGTCACTAAAGAACATTTAATCAGGAGGGATTACTTTGAAATACTGACCATTGTCAGGCATTCATGAATATAGACCATTATAGAGTCACTTGAGAAATAATCACTTTTGTAGGTTAACTTAATTGTATGTGGTGGGTTTATTCCCTGACTCTTGACTACAGTGTGTCTGTTATACTGATGTCATTTGGGATTCTCAGCAATATTTAGGAAGTGGGGACTTTAATTGGGTCTCTCAGGGATTCTCTCTGAGGAGGTCACGTAACTAGTGTTTGGAAAGGAAACTTGACCATTTTTTCTGTTTTGGAAAATAAGGTGGGTTACTCATGATACTGACTAAAGAAATATGACTTCAGTGTGTCCAGTCTGGTATTTGACTGTAGAAGGATAGTGCCAGAAAATTGACAATTGTGAGACTTTAGTGGGGTTACTTAAGGGTTTCATCTGTAGTGGCATTTCTGAATGATTATTTAGTGAGGTCATTCATAGTAGTTTGAGTATTTTTCTTATCTTTCAAGTTTTTACACAGAGCTCTTTGATTTTCATTTTTTAAATTATTTTTTTCATTCAGATTATTATGAGTGTAAACAAAACAAGAACATATTTTATTGTATGTACAAATATTGAATTTTTAATTTCAGTAATTGTTACTTTGTAAATTACAATCAATCTCTCTATAGATGACTTGCATTTATTTCAGACAAAAGTCACATATACAGTAATCATAAAATGATGTTTTAGACTTGAACAGAAAGATTCTGGTTATGCTTATTTGTTGTGTAAATTCTTGTAAAGTGTTGTTACCATCCGTCATACCATTGAACCATTCAATGTCTCGTTCAGCCCTTTACCACTTACAAATATGAGGACCTTTTTAACCATTGTAGAATCAAATCAGTCAGTAAAAAGGCAGACTGGCTATGTTTTATACGATTTACTTATATGATGAAATATGTAAGAACAGATGGTAAATCCTTGTGAAGTCAGAAAATTGCTTTCATCAGGGTCCAACTTTTTCAATGACATAAATTAACCATATACCTCATATTGAAGTATTTTGTCACATTGGCAGCTCTTTCTATGAGCTATCTGATTAGGGTCTCCTCTTTTCCCTCATACAAATTTGTTGCTCAAATTCTAATAGTTTGCATGGCAAAAAATCAATTGTTTCATATACCATCTAAAATTCAGTAAATTAATTTTCATCAAGTCATAAATTTGTACATGAATATGCATGAGGTAAAAGGTTAATGCAAATTAATGGCAGGTTGTTGTGGTAAAGGGTGCACAATTTCATAATTAGTTAAGTTGTAACAGCCTACATGTTGAGTGTGAATTTCATGGGTACAGTTTTCATGCAGTATTCCATAGCTGTTTGATTTTGTACCACCTTTGGGTATTTGGGCAAGTCTTTACTGTCTATTAGATTCATTCTGCCTTCACTAGACATAGGCAAATTAAATTGAATTATGATGATTATGATACCTGGTACTAACCATTGAACTAAATATCCTTAATGGAGGACTTGATGCAATACTATTGTAACTAAATAAAGATAAAGAAGCAGATGCAATAGTTTGGCACTAAGCACCTTTTTTCTGCTCTTTTTCTAATATTTTGAAAGAGTATTTTCAGGGCTTATTTCAATAAATTGGAGACAATTATATAGTTTACATTTGTAGTTTATGTTTGTAACTTTCTTTTGTCACAAAAATGAACGATTAATTATCAGTTAACACTGGTTCTGTTCATGTTATATTTGAGAGTAGTGTAAAGAGATTTCTTACTATGACAGGGTAGCTTGCACCATCATGTATCATCACATTTCTCCACATCACCTGTAACTCACACATCATCGTTCTCATCATTTACACTTTCTTTATATATTGTTTCCTTTTTTGCAATATATTTGCTTTATATAGATATTGTGTACTTTTGTGTACATATCTTGACCTTAAGTAATCATTTTATAAGTATTGTAATCATATTTCATTTTTCCCCAAAGATATACATACAAACATAACACATCTTTACATTTGTAGGGAAGCCATGCTCTTAGGTCATTTATTGAATTTATGTTATGCATTTACTTTCAAGAAAAATACTTAAATGAAAGTAATGTGAGTTATAATTTATATCTTAACTGGTTAAGCATGATTTTGTGAAAACATTTAGTTAGAACTTGGTGACACAATGTTTATATTTACAGCGCAAATGACCGAATCTAGTAAGCAATCCAATAGCAGCAATGATTTGATCAACTCACTTCGAGGTAGGAATTTTGAAAGATATTCTTTGCATTATCATTTTACTTTGGTATTGTAGCTAAAAGAGAGTTCAAGTGTTTTCTGTTGGTTATCAAACCTAAGTCAAAGAGAATACTGAGCCCAGTGGTAACATACCAGACTAGGGACCCGAAGGTTGTTGGTTTGAACCCCATTGGGGGCAAGGATTTTTCATGACCATCCCAGGCACAAATTACTGATCCAATCCAGGAACTGTTGAGAGCAATATGTATAAGTTATAAGAACTTGTTTCCCAGTTACTGTTAAATAAATAAGATTAACTAACTAAACTTCAGTTTAGTTTTAACCTGTTCTTAATCTGTACTACCGGTATACATATCCATCATAATGCAATACCTATGGACTGTCCCTGGTAGCTGAGTGGTTAGAGCATTCACCTCTGGAGTTAGAGGTTATGGGTTTGATCTCTGGCCTGGACATACCAATGTGGTGAAAGTGGTAGTGGTATAGCTCCCTTGCTTTGTGCTCAGCAAAAAAAGGGTAGTTCCAGATCTGGTTGGTGCATTGTCAGGATGATGTGACTGGGTGTGGTATCATGCCACATGTCTACGGTGTGATACTGCAGGTGGCAGCACTATATATGTCTCAAGTAGAAATAGATTCTAATTTGTAAGGTTATGTTTGTTTGACTGTCCTCACTAATTTAACTGATCATTTTTTGATCAGATAGGAAATATTGAGTGACTTATATTGGTTGTTGTTCGATAGGCCTAATATTTGTAATTTGAGGCCTTAAAAACCCCTTGAATTTGCCCCTCTAACTTTAAACCATGCTATGTTTTCCACACACACAGACCAGATATCCGACCTGGAGAGGGAGCTGGCTCTGTACAAGATACCGCAGCCCGACCGAAGCTTGGACTCCACACTGGTGTACCAGGCCATCGACACCGTCGACTCCGGCCCAGGCACCTTGCGCGCTAAAACTCAGCGGGAAGAGGATTCTGAACTAGAGAGTAAGAATGGCCTACCCCTGACTTAGAATAACATATATTTAGAATTATCATTTTCCATAGGTGGATGATGTGGCTAAATGATTACTTAGTTTACATTCCATTTCATTGTTGGAACCCACGTTTGCTCAGTACACTTTGGATCCAAGGTGGAGATGACACAGATATTTGACCAATGAAACAGCATGTTCAGATTTGAAACTTAGCTTAAGCTTTTATACCTTCAGTGAAAAAGTCTTTGGTCTGCAAGTAACTGATTAATATTCATGAAAACAAATTTTTACCAGTTGAAAATCCTATGGTATATGCAGGAGTGGTAATGGAAAACATACCATAGATTCCAACAACGATTCCATTTAAGCTCATGTAATTCAAGAGCAAACAGACTGATAACTTTTTCAATTTTATAATTATGCATGTATAAATGTGTTATGATTTGTTTCATGCTTCTAAAATCTGCATTTCAGAACTTTTATCTGAAGCCAAAACTTTGCTAGCTAAGACAGAAGAAGAGCTAGGAAAGAC
Organism: Solen grandis; assembly: GCA_021229015.1. NCBI lineage: Eukaryota > Metazoa > Mollusca > Bivalvia > Adapedonta > Solenidae > Solen > Solen grandis. Next base: position 20,284,990 of record CM037780.1, on the reverse strand, counting down.
TAAAGGTAAGTAACTTCCGTATGAATGTTATCTTTTTTATAAAGAATGCTGGAATTATACATGTTAACCCAGACTATTGAATAATATGTGAAATTAAAATCTTGTAAAATGTTTTAACTACACTATCATTTACCTCTAAATATCAGAGTCAGTTAATGAAGAAAACATAATTTTTTCAGTTTTTATATCCCTGTAGAAATGTGGGCTTTATAGGAATCACTTGTCGCATCCTGTCATATATGTCATGTCGAAGAAAGGATGTCAAAGTTGTGGGGGTAACAATCAACTTAAGTGATAGGTCTAGTTTAAGTATGGCACTCCAAAGGTAAATAAATCACTGCCTATATATTAGGTGTTTGTATTTCTGTGTGAATTGTGTCATCCTTTTTAAGCTGTTAATTTTATTAATGTACAGATTTATGACTTGATGAATAAAAATTTAATGAACTATGTGTTGAATATGAAACTATTAATTTTTCTATGCAGATTGCTTCAGAATTGTATGAGTAAACAGAGGAGACACTGATCAGACAGCTCCAAGAAGGAGCTGTCTGATCTGGGTCTGCACTGTTTGCCAATCTGTCAAAATAAGTCGATATGAAGTTAAGGGTTGTTTTGTTCAGTCCACTTTTGGTTTCAGTTGATCTTGATGAATCCAATCTTCTGGTGAGGAAGACAACGGAGGAGAACAGTGCCTTGAAATCAAACCTCACTCAGGCTCAGAACCTTATCACAGAGAAGTCCCAGCAGGTCACTGACCTCACAGGTGAGGGTCAAGGTCAGGGGTCATGGTCAAGGTCAGGAGTAAGCAAGTTGAAAAGGGTTATCTTTTTTTCTGTGGGGAGGGGGTGGGGAATTAATGTCACAAACAGTCAAGGTTAGGATGGTTAAATGGATTATTTTGTGAGTTATAGAATGTTATTGTGATGGGGTAATTGCTGAGACAAAGAGTTATTGCATATATAAAAATTATTAGGATTTCAGCCTAAAGTGTTAAGCTCTTATCTTACTCAATGTGTTATAATGGTTTTACTGCATTGGAATCTTGTTAATATCTCAGGGTATATGTTGGTAGCATTTAATTATCTATTTGTTTGAGAGATTTTCTAAACATTGATAAATAAATTGATATAAAGTAAAGTTAATAAAGATTTTCCTCTCCAACATTGAACTGATTATTATTTACTTTCATCAGAGCAACTGAAGCAGTCAGAGAGTACTGTAAAGGAGAAGAGTCAGGAACTTCTGGAACTTAAAGGTTACCCACTCTCTCTCTCTCAAACTAATCTATCTTTCTTTCTCTCACACATAACTCTCTCTTTCTTATTTGTGTGGCTATAATGATCAGTTTCTTTAGTATTATAACAATTTATACAATCATACTATGATTATTTTTTGTCTTCCATAAATATGTAGAGTACAGCTAAAAGCAATGGTATCTACAGCCATATATGTTTCATCAAAAGGAAGCAGTTAGAATCTGCTGTTTAAATCCATTACTACACACTATGTCAATGTAAAAAGGTTCATACTTTGGACTAAACCTGTTAGTTTTGTTGTCATATGATTTAAACAATACAACATCTACTAGGTGTTGACCTTAACCCTTTCCCTCATATAGACTCATTTTGACGCACTCAATAGGTACCACATAAAGCCTGATCTGCAGAAAACCACAGTTAAACCTTACCAAATTTAATTATAAAGTCCTCATTTCCAGACCACTGAGGAGCAGCGAACAGCATAAAACCTGATCAGCCTGCCAATTATTCGCAGGCTGATCTGGTTTTATGCTGTTTGCATAGGTCTTTTCATGGTTTCCTCTATGAGGGAAAGGGTTAAAGCAGCTTTTTAATGAATCTGTGCTGTTTTTATAGATTACAGTTTGTTAGGTGTAACATGTTTGTGTATTGTTTGTTAGTGTTACAAAATGTTTGTGTATTGCTTGTTAGTGTTACAACATGTTGGTGTATTGTAGGATCTCTGGATGAGGAGAAAACGAAACACAAGCACACAAAGCAGAGCCTAGAGACAGCAGAAAGTAAGTGTTCAGCTGATCTTTCTGGTCTGGTGATCATGTGTTGTAATAGTGCTTTTAACCAGGTACCTCATGAATATTCATGTATAAATTCATGACTCGAATATCAATAAACTGAAATTCTAAATGGTATATGAAACAAATGATTTCTCTATGTTGTGTAGAATCTGAGCGTCAAGACTGTATGAGCAAACAGAGGAGACCCTGATAAAACTGATCTGGGTTTGCTCTGTTTGCCAATGCATCAGTGTGAGTCTATATGCAGTAAAGGGCTACAGTAACTGTTTATTTTATGTAGACACATTGGCAAACATACTAGGCTGAGATCTCATCTGTTTGCTCATACTATATTGTAGCTCAGATTCTATACAGTTTTCAAGGCAAAGAAATGTCTTTTAATTTAAGGTAAAGGGTTAATCTCAGTGTAAACAAGCATTGATTATTTCACGCACATGAAATAGAAGTTATAAACATAAGTTTTTATTATATATATTTCTCTGATCTTACGAAAAGCTTTTTCCTTTGGAGTTAACGAAATTGACAGATGCTGCAATATTTATTGATTATCATCCTGTTATTCTACATGTGACCTAGTGAACTAATTTCTGACCCCTGTGTCACAGGTGTGCTTGACGAAGAGAAGACCAAACACAAGGACACTAAGAAGGGTCTAGAAGAAGCTAAAAGTAAGTGAGAATGGATGAAAGATACTGAAATTAAATTATGAATGAATAAGGCCTAAATTTTATATTTCTATACTCTTTGTATAATTTGCAACAATCTAACATATAAAATTATAATTTAAACAAGCCAGAAGAGAATTTTACAATTCTTTGCTAGCACTGAAAATGTCTTTTGCTCAATAAATTAATGCTTAAATTAGAATTTTCTCATTCAAGATTAATTAAGTAAGAAAGACAGAAGAATCACATGAGCTTAGCAAACTCAGGAGACCCTGAACAGAGACTCCGTCCAGGAGCTGTCTGATCAGGGTCTGCTGTTTGCCAATGCATCAAAACATATCTATGTGAAGTACAGGTTTAATGTCTGGAAACGAAAATACCCAGTAACTAAGATATGATTGTTGGACGACTAACTCTATTTTTTTTCTTGCCTGCAGAACTTTTGTCTGAATCTCAGCAGTCTGCCAAGCAGACCCAGAATGAGGCCACGCAGCTTCGCAGTAAGTACTCTGTCACACTATTACCATGGTTACAGGGTTATCTGAACACCTCACTGGTGATCTTACTTTTTGCCAGGTCATCTGAACACATACATTATCTGGACACAAGCCTGGTTATCAACAAGATACCAAATGTCATCTGAACAACTTTGCTTGAATACATACACAATATCATGTGAACACAAGTACTGCCATCTGAACACACACCTGGTCATTGTAGACAATTTGTATGTACATAAAAGGTCATCATTCTATTTCTTATAGACTTATTCTTCACAAAGACACATTACTTTTTTTTCTTTTAGTTTTTATTATCACACTCTTTTCATAGTGATGCATCTTTTGTAAAATTTGCAAGTAAACTATTCTTTGCTAAGATACATTTTATTAAAACTTTTAATTTTTTTATTAATTTTACACACTCTTTTATTTTTTTTTTTTTAAATGTGTTGAAACTGTTGTGTCATAGCATGAGATCAAACCTTTTCCACATGAAAACTGAAAAAAGATGCAAATCATGCTCATTATCCAATAGAAATCCATATTAGTCTGTAAGTTTCTTTGTATCTTTTCAAGTAAAAACGTTTGAAAGTAAAAACAATTCTTTGTAAAAGCTCATCAATGCAGAGGATAATATGCCATATATATACTCAGCAAAACAAGACAATTCCCTGTTTTTGAACATAAATATTTCTGCCTTCTAATTTGTGAATTCGTATATGAGATACATATTTATATGTGGTCATTTTCGACCCGTCCTGGTAGCCAAGTGGTAAGTGCATCCGCCCCAGACTTCAGAAGACTTATGTTCGATATCTGGCAGTGGCATACCAAACTCAATAAAAAATGGTACTGTTATAGCTCCCTTGCTTGGTGCTCTTCATATAAGAACAGTTCCAGGACTGTTTGGCCCGTTGTCAGGATAATGTGACTGGGTGTGGTATCATGCAAATGTCTGTGGTGTAATTCTGCAGTGTGACGGCACTATATCTGTCTCAAGAAGGAATAGTCTCCAAATGACTGAAACACTTTCGATGGGACTTTAAACCCAACAAACAAACAGTCTGGTCATTTTCTGAAGACACACATGTAAACACCCGTGTGACTCGCACTAACTGAATGGCAATTTTCTTACCATACACATATTCAATAAATTAATTCAGGAAGTATTGTATGATACCTGCAACACAAACTAATCTGAAAATTGAAAAAAGTTTTACTTCTATAACATTGCTTGTCTGAATTTGAAAGAAATCATGTGCAGTTTTTGGAGATTTATGGATTTGACCCCTTCAAACTTCTCTGCAATCTTAATCACTGTAGCACATTCCTGCCAATTGAATCATATTCTTGATTTTCTGTTAGGATTTAGTAGCAAATAGATAAAAATGTATAAAAAATCTTCACTTGAAAATTGAAGGCTTTTAGTTTTGATGAGTACAGGAACATTTTTTAGTTTTGCTGAGTATTTTAGAAACAGATTTTAATAAGTTTTATAGAATAGTGATCATGTGGTAAAGGGAGAGAAATTTGTTATTCCAATAGCTCATTCTCCCATAACCATCCAAGAAACAAAGACTTGCTGCAGTTCTTTTGTAATAATTATAAAACATCAGTCACATTTATGGTTAACAATCTTTTTCAAAGTTAGATCAGGCTACATTGTAAGACTCTGACAGTGGAGAAAGTTGTATCTTAAGCTTACATATTAGGAATAAATGAAAACTTAATTTAATGTTGACTTAATGAACTATCAAAAAAAAACCACATGGGATTGATTTTAAACTAAATGTTTAAAGGAGAATCTATCAATCATGTTTGAAAGATTTAAATAAATTTATTGCAGAATATTGCCTGTCATGACCCCGAAGTTTAGTTGTAAATTTTCTTTGCTGTTCAAAATTTGTATTCTAGTGAAATCGAATATATCGCAAGTCTTGATTCTTTTGACCTTGAAGGTCAGTATCTAAATCGTAGAATGATCTTTGTTAGAATATTTTTTTGAATAGAATATTACTTTGACTAGTTGAACTGTCTTAATATGGAAAGCTTTTATTTCTACTTCAAATTATCGTACTACATTTTGAGGGCTGATTTCAAAACTATTTTAAGTGCATATAGAAGTAGAAGCAGAAAGGACAGTTTTGCTGCCAGCCCTTGATTAACTGTCTTGTTAGCAGCAAGTAGTGTTTCAAAGGATGGTTTGGCTTGGTTTGTCACATGTGTACATGACAATTGGATTGATCAACTATTGAGGTCTCCATGACTTCAAACCAGTGTCATCTAGTCTTTGTCTCCAAAAGCTACCTTTAATAGTTGGTAATTATCCTGATGCCCATTGTACACATGTGATAAAAGAAATCCAGCATGTTTATTATTGGATGCAACCTTTCCTATTATGTGTCACATGCGCTGCATTTCTGGTAGCTTTATTTGCACCCAAAGGCTCACACTGTGCTTGTCTGTACCTATGACATACATTTATCTTGATCACTTTGCTGATGATTTTCACTATCAGCATGTGGACTGTGGTTTGCTACTCACTGTTTATGGCTGGGTTTGCCCCTTCATCCTTGCATTTGTCATTGCTTGGTTAGTTTGGGAAGTGATAATGTTGGCTGCATTTCTTATACACCTGTCAGTATTAGCTATGGACCTTTTCCATGTTTACAGATTTATTAAGGTTGTCAGGTTATCCAATCACTATACTTGGATATTATGTGACTTGGTTTACTCGGTGACTTGGTTGACATGATAAAACCCAGCATTTAAAGAAGTCATGAATGGAAAATAATTCTGTAACACATTGTAAAGAAGGGCTCTAATGCTCACTGCAAACATTGGAAAGGTCTAACATTTATTTGATATTCCTTATAAACAGTAGATAGACATTGCATAGATCTTGACACGGTTATCAGTGTTGAGATACTTACAATTTTCATTTGTTTTTAATATGATGGGCATAAATGCCATCAAAGTATACTTGAGATATGATGTATGTGCAGAGTGAACGGCAGTGGTAATATGATGTTATAGGGTATCCTCTGGTAATACTTGTATGGAGAATTGTCAATTATAATGGTATTAGTAGTGTTTACTATAATTAATGGAAATGTGGTATCAGTTGGAAAAGGTAGTACTAGGTGGTAATATAGGTTTTTGAGTTATGGTGTATGATAGTATATAGGGTATGTGTGATAAAGAACCAGAGTGAATATTGTAGTAATTTAAGATCATATGGTGATAAAAGGTGGCAATGCAGGATCACAGTGAAAAATGGTTGTAATATATAATGTACTGAGGTGCTTATATAGGATCATAGCGTTCTGTGTGGTTACATGTATATAGGATCATGTGCATGGTGGTGCTATTGTAGGATCATAGTGTACTGTGGTGGTAATATAGGATTAAACTGTATGTGGATACAGTGATAATCAAGTGATAACATAAGTTGGCAGTGTAAAATGGATGTAATATAAGATCAAAATGGACTGAGGTGGTAATATAGGATCACAGTGTACTGCATGGTAATAAAGGATATACATGATTATAATGTATGTGTGAGATAAATAGTGTCTGTAGTAGTAATAATGGATCATAGTATATATAGTAGTAATTTAGGATCATAGTATATGTGGAGGTAATATAGGATCATATGGTGATAAAAAAGGTGTTATATAGGATCATAGTGAAGGTAATTAAAGACCATAGTGTATGTGGTAGTAAGATAAGATCATATGGTGATAATATAGGTAGAAATAATGGATCATAGTGTATATGGTGGTAATATAGGATCATAGTGTCTGTCAGACTAGTCACTGCATTATGTCAGCCTCTCCAGCATGGTCTCAGATTTTAACTGAATGATATATAATCTATGTTTAACTTGCATCTTCCTGTTGTATTTGTTTGCTCCAGAATATAAGAATCATCCCCTATTATAGGCCATTCATGGATTCATTTTAAAAAATACACACATTTTAATGATTTTCATTTCTAACCAAGCTTCATTTTTGATTAATGATTATCAAAAATGCCATTAAACTAAACTGTTACCAGTGCAAAATCTACATCTCAGTACATACTGTGTATTTTATATTTTCAATGAGTAGAGACAAGTTAGATGAAAGAGCTTCAGTGGTAACTGTAACTATAGATAATACTCAGAATTTTTTTTTTATACCGAAAGGTATGTTTAGTAGCTTGTTTCCATGTTTTTTTTTCCTTTTTTGTTACTAACAGTATGTTGTTACAATTGTAAATATTACGGTAGTTGTTTTCCTATCTTATAATGGGATTTGTTTTCAGTTAATATCCCCTCTGTCAGTATTGAAATGGATTGTAATAGACATATTTTTTTTCCTGATAATCAATGTCACTCTGCATTGTTTGTTTTATTGTTTTGTCATCAGTATCTCTACCTGTAATACATCAGTGTGTGTGTGTTAACTTTCGTCCCCACATTTTGTTCAATGGATTTTCCCACATTGAATGCATTCTAACCTGTAAAACATCTTGAAAATTTCTTGTAAATAAACTAATACATGAAGTCAGGAATTGACTATCAAATAAAGTCCAGCTGATTACTTTAAGTTAAGATAATGACCACGAAAGATAGGAAATCTTTGACAGAACTTCTCAGACCCCTTTGATTGTGTTGCATATTTCCTTTCTTCTGTCTCTCATTTCTTGTGCATGCTTTGATTTGTTGCTATGATGGTCATGTATAGTCGACTAATATCATAAGATTGAGTTTACTTCTTTTAAAGCTCTCATGAGCATGACAATATTTCTAATTTTCCTCCATTATTTCTGACCCTGTGCTTGGTACCTACGTTACATGTCATCATTTTTCAGTTCTTCCACCACAGCATGGCATGGTTTGTTTTCCGGTTACACATTTTGATTTTGATCATTTCATTCATTGATGAAGAGCCTCTCATGTTTGGTTTTCATGTAGATAAACTTAGACAGCACGCCGAGTCTGAACTCGAACCCCGCGTAAGGGACAGGCGTGACACGCCTGAAAAGCGGGGGATACCCCACCTTAAATACCCATATCACTCACCGGACTCGCCATCACGTCTCCCGGTCAGTAAACGGCAAGGTAATCTCAACATGTCTTCTACTACAGTCGTACCTTATCAACATGGCTTGTGGTGGTTTCAGTTGCTTTCATGTGGTTCTTACTTCAGTTTACTGCTTACAGTGCTAGATAGACCTAAGTTTGGCTTTACCGTGCTTCCATCACAGGCCAGCTTCCTGCGGTCTCCCATGTTTCCAGTGGGCTTCATTGGGTTTGGTCTACAGCTGTGGTATACAAGGTTGTCTTAACATTCAACTTGGCTTAATTTGTCTCAACAAGATTTTGTTTGATTTTAGTTTATTATGGATCCAATTTGAATTGTTCTAACGTCAGTGTAAGTAGGTCAAACAAATTAATGTTAGTGAATGTGATAAATTAAGGTGCTGTATATTGCAGTCTTGCAGTTTTTAGCTCATCTGAGGACAAAGTGCTCAGGTGAGGTATTGTGATCAGTCTTTGTCCAGAGTCCGTCGTGAGTCGTCAACTTTTGCTTTAAACTACATCTCCTCCTCCTAAACTGCTGAGCAGATTTTGATGAAATTTTACAGGAATGATCCTTAGGTGGTACTTAGCAAAAATAGTTAAAATCATTCCGATCCGCCAACCAAAATGGCTGCTAGAGTTAAAAAATAGAAAATCTTTAAATGACATCTTCTTAACGGCTAGATTTTGATGAAACTTTACAGGAATGATCCTTAGGTGGTACTGAGCAAAAAAAAGCTAAAATCATTTAGGTCTGCCTACCAAGATGGCCACCAGAACTAAATATTAAAAAAAATTTAATACTATATAATTCATTATGTGTAAATTGTTTTCCTTACTTAAGCATTTTCTCTCTAGCAGTTGAATTCAGGTGAGTGATATAGGGCCATCATGGCCCTCTTGTTCATAAATACAGTGTTAGAACGGTTTACAAAGTTAAGTTGAAATATGTTAAATCAAATCAGTTTTTCAATGTTTTACAATAAAAGATGTCTAATTATTTGACTGATATCTATACTGGGTATATTTTCTTCATTTTAATGTTCACATTTTATATTTCTGCTTTGGCCATTGATAAAGTAGGTTTTTTTTGTTAACTAATCATATACTAGTGATCAAAGACATACTTTTGTTTATTTTTTTACAACATACATGTATTTCCATTTGTACAAAATATCTCAAAACTTTTTGACAAAAAAATCTAAATTGACCTTCAAGATAAGTAAATTGAATTTAGGCCCCTTTTTTTGTTATTTTGATGCCATGTATGTGATTTTGTTCACTGATGCTCTGCTCCTGTTATTCTATGTTAACTTTAAAAATATGTCAACATAGATAATTTCATGTCACAACTGCTTTACATGTGTATACATCCAAGAATCTGCTGGTGTCAGTACCCCTTGTCCGAACAGACACTGTGCCTATGTCACTGTCAGACATTTTTTCATATGTCTATTTGAATCCCTAGGGAGCCAGCTCTAGTTATGGTATATATCGGACTGTATTGGCTGTCAATGTGGTGATCTAGCTTTGTGTTGCAGTTTCTGTTGCCATGGATATTCTTTTTTATTCATATATGTATGTACATTTTATGTTTTATGTAAATGTTATATTGTGTTTGTATACCAATATGCACCAAATTATTGTAGTAGATTTCACTATTATTCAGTAGATAGGTTCACGAGGATCATTCTTGCACTGGTATTTATAGCTCATTGTGGTATTGACCAACATCACTGCCATCTGTATCATTATAGGACCGTGTTGATTGATTGATGTGCTGCTATGCATGAGGTTGGCCATTGTTTGGTAAAGGGGAGATAATCAGGGTGACCAGCCTTTAGGAGGTGGGATATTGGACTAAGGAGCACCAGCTTGTAGTGTAGAGCTGGGCACCAGGGGAGAGTACTTGTCTAAGGCTGGTTACTTGAGTTATCCTCCCTTACATAGGGCAGTCCACACATGGGATATTGATTGAGAAACCTGTTTGTAGAAACTGAAACAAGAAAGTCATAAGAAGAAAAAAAGACTGTTTTTAATACTTTATCTAAATTAACTTGAAAAATATGCTGAATTAAGAGTGTCATATTTATATAATTTAAAATGTCTTAATTCTTAACTTATAACCAAAACGATTTTGAATGAAAATCAGGTTTTTTGGCTTTGAATGAAGTGGTAGATTCCCTGTGTGGTACTGTACTGTTACACTGTTTTTGCTATGGTTTTGGTTAAATATTTGATTTTGCAAGACATTTTTATTCCATACTTCACCTGTTTTTTTTAGCAGTTTGACTGTTGCAATGTCCAGTTCATCAGGTTTTTCATCAGAATTTTTTAAAAATATTGCCTCTCATTAGTCTTTATATTGTGTGTAAAGAGACACATTATTTCCAAAAAATATGATACATTTTTTGGGGTGACAATTCATTAAAAAGAGATAAACTTCATAAAGGCAAATTTCTTTCTTCACAGATCTTCAGTTCACTGAACTTTTGAAGTTGAGGGTAAGAAAAAAGTATGAAATACCTGATTGACACGGATACTGTCACATTATTTTGAACCCACTATGCTAGACATACATTGTATTCTTTAAAGTTAATTAGAATTTTAATTCTCATATCATTATAGTCACATAGATACCATATTATATGTATGTTTCATATGTATCCAGTGAATGTTGAGTGTGCATGTTAGGTTCCTGTGGTTACCGTAGTCATGTGTATTTCAGCCAATGAGTTTACAGCAGTCAAGGAGGAGTGTGCTGAGCTAAGGAAGAGAATACAGGCTATAGACGCCAACATGGAAATGTGAGTACCTCACTCTGTGACATGTCTCCCCTCCATCATATGGTGTCTTGTATGCATACTCTTGTCCTCTGTTAGTGTACATCACTGTGAATTATTATGTTATGGGTTTGAATTCTGTTCAGGTCAAGAATCTTGCATGACCTCCAAGGCACAGGGTACTGGTCCTTCCCAGTCCACATAAAAAGAAATCATATTAAAAAAAAAAAGAAAAAAAAAAAAGGCATTGGTCAGAACAGAGTTTGTTGTATTGGAATCCTACTCTAAGCAGTTGTCCAGTGATGTTCCTGTTAACTGAAATAATCCTACAAATCCTGTAATCAAAAAGGATGTTAAAAATATTCCTATGCAATTTATGCAAGTTACTGTATTTATTGATAAAACTTCTTCTGCTTGTGGTTTTCTTTTTGCATAATTATTACATCAAATAAATATACTTTTTATTTTGTGACCTGCTGTAAGCAGAGGTGACACATAAGGATCACTCCTCTGTCTTCAGTCTGTCACACTTTGTCTTTGACACTGTTTCTGTCATGCTTCAGCAGGTGAAACATATGTTCTGGGAAACACTCTTGTCAATTAGCCATACATTACATGATATTCTTAAATTAACAATGCATGTTCTCTGATTTGCAGCTCGAGAAGAGAGAATCTTCAACTTTCGCAGGAGTATAACAAGCTGAAAGAGTCATACAAGCAGTTGGAAGCGCTGAAGGACCAGCTGCAGGACCAAGAGACAGTCTGGCGCTCCAACCTGACCGACTCCCAGAAGGAGACGGAGAGTAGCAAGCAGGAGGTGAGACTAGCCGAGTCTGACAACCTGTCTGGGGTCTATTATTACGACCAGGTACACTTGCTCAAGTTCTTGTCGTTGTGCGACGGCATGATTATCTGCCCTTGGTTTTATTGCCGCATGAGACTTGACACGTTATAATGATAGGACTGCAAAGCTGTGTCATTCATGTAAGCTTGACCCTTGCATTTGGTTCCATATTATGATTTGCCGTTTTTATATTTACATTAATTAATGGGCTATGATATTTGTATTTTTTTTTATTTTATTTTTTTACTGTTATTGTTATTTCTCTTTATTCCTTTATTTATTTATATGTTTCGTTGATTTGTGTACTCTTTTTGGTTTGGTTTCTAGACAATGTATTTTAATGGCACTTTCCTTATAAAGTTCCTATTTTTTGTAAAATGACCTGTGGATTTCTAGAATGGAGAAATTTTCAAATGTAATATCGTAAAATACTTAGTTATTGTCCAGTAGCAGATGATATATATCTTCTTATTACTTGATCATAAGATTTAAAGACTCTTTGTCATGATTTCCCCAGGGATCGATCATTATGTGGAGTTCTGAAACTTAATTTAAAATGAAGGGAGTTTTTGAAGGGAATCATGCAGTTTATCAATGCTTCTATGGAATCTTACCTATTTAAAAGCATTTTACAGATTCAAATGATGATCATGATATTGAAACAAGAGATAATCGGGGGTCTGTTTCATAATAAAATTTATGGATAGAACTACGGCAGAATAAAGAATGAAATTCCCCCTGATAGATTTGTAAGGCTAGATGGGTGTGGAAACAAGGAACTGAGCATCTGGTTGTGAACACCATTATGTGTGTTGTAGAAGAGGGGAGGAAGACAAGGGGAAAGGGTGGGATAAAGAGAGAGAGAGAGATGGAGACAGAGAGAGATATGAGACAGAGAGAGAGAGAGAAAGGGATGCATGGAGAGAGTGAGATGGATGAGGAAATTACAGGTGTATGATTGAATCAAGTGATAGAGTACCGTTGTCTATATGTTAAGGTTGTTATTTCAAACACTGCTGATGGAATATCAGTTTGTGATCTCCGATATTAAGTACTGGTACAATCCAGGAACCAGTAACAGAGATAAGAATAAGTAACCCCTTCACTGCCTTATTTCCTGGGATAAAAGTTGTTTCCTATATGCCTATTACCCTGAGCACTGCTTGCGGTAATGACGTGTGTATTGAGAACGAATAGCATCTACGGAGGCAACTCGATTACATTAAATGTAAAAGCTATACAGAGTTAACATTCATGAACTGTAATTTTGGTAATGTGACATAAAATGGTGTCTATCTGTTGATTTTTATGCGAAGACAGACTGTATTTCAAACAATCTTATCCGGCATATTGCTTGCATTTAAATACGGCAATGAAGGGGTTAAGTTGTAAACACAAGTAATAAGATATTAATACCATCATGTAAGAAGTATGAGAGAGTGTGTGTGTGTGTGTGTGTGATATGGTGGTAAAAGTGAGGATAGATTAGAGCTATGTAATCAGCTTCTGCACATTGTTAGACACCATACACATATGGTTAGAGACGTGGAAATCTGGCAGGTAGAGAATATTGTACTCTTGCTTCTGCACAGTAGGTAGTGTGAGTGCATGCATCCTGTTGTAACAAACGTATGTGTGTTTCATTACTTATATAAACATTAAAATACATTTTATTTTGAATTGAGTCCACTTAGCAAATCTATAATCAAAATTAAGATTTTTTTTTATTATTTAAAAGATTCTTAAAAGTTTTATTTACAGCATATTAATAATTTTCATCAGTAATATTGTAGATTAAGTCCTTAACATAGTGAAACCCTCACCATATTTGATTTATTTTTTAACCTCATTTTGTGCCATGATATTTCCTATTATTAAACTTAATATAATGCTGATTACTGTCATGTTCATGAATACAAATCAAAATTTGACACATTTGTGTGATGGATATGGATTTATTCGCAACCTGTATCAACACACAAGTTTCTCTCTGATTCTCCCCACAGTTAAAGAAGGCTAAGGAGGAAATCGCGAGCCTCAAGAAGAAGTGTGATGAGTGTGACCACGAGATCACCCGCCTCAAGGGTGAACTCAAGCGCCTCTCAGGGGACTACGGACGCATTGCTGGACGCAGCAAAGTGGTGAGTGGCGCCACCAAACTGCCTCCATGTACTGCTCTGCAGGTGGTAGCCTCTGTATGGATGGGACATTTGTGTAGTGTAGACCTTATTTAAAGTATTGAAAAGGAATCATTTTATGTGTTTTTACTGTTTACTGGTATTTATTATGTTTCAAGGTCACAATTTACATACCCTTTACATTGTATATTGTTACACAGCAAAACTCGAAATGGATTAGGCCTGAGCAATATATCTGATATTGCAATATGTATCTGATTTTCAAATGTCAATATATTGAACCCTTATTATGTTTTAATTAGATATTAAAATTTCAGCATATGGTAATAAAGGTATTGGAAAAATGTTTCAGTAATCTTAAATCACACCGGTCATTTCTAATAAATCTTTGAGATCTTTTTGTGCCACCTGCTGAAAGCAGAGCTGACACATGGGGATCACTTGTCCGTTGTCTGTCTGTCCATCACACTTTTTCCGTCACACATCAGCAGGTGACACGTGTTCCAAAGAACACTCTTGTTTTGTTTTGTTTTTTTTAAATTATGAATGATTGTCAATTTATGATGAACTGTTAAAGAATTATGATAGACCTATATAAAGAAAAGCTGTTTATAATCCATTTCCTAAAGCATTGTTCTTTAAAAGATTTGAACTTATATATTGCAATACAATGTACATTGCAATATCAAGCTTTAATATTGCAATATATTGCAGTATCATTTTCCCTTCCAATACCCAGGCCTAAAATTGTTGCTCTTACTTTTGTTCCTTTCATACAAAGAATATGACGATTGTATCTTTGTAAAGTTAGTATACATTCAAAGGATTCCTCTGAAATTAAGAACTTAAGCTTTCATGGGCTAGTCTGTGTTAGTACATCTGTACATATATTTAGTTAACTGTGATAGGGTCAGAATTCTTTTAGGCCTTAGACCTTTTGTATAAAAGCATAACCTTAACTTAATGTAAAACAGCTTAAAAAACATTGTCCATCCTAAAGTATTCAAATTATGGCATTGGTAAATTTGTTATGCTTAAAATGTACTGTATTTTTTTCCCCATATAATTTCTTTTCCAAGCATTGATACAAAAATGTATATATATATATTTTTCAACAGCCCCGGAGAAAATAAAGTTTAGGTATAAACATGGGCTTCCTACTCATAATGAATGTTGCATTTTGACGATGAACCTTCCAGGCTTCCATTGCCTCACTCTCTGTCTTCATGCTACCTTAGAATCTTCCAGAAAATAAGCATACAATAAGGCATACAGTCTATGTACAGTGGTATTGAATCCAAGCTCTACAGTACATGTATATATGTAATCCTAGATGAAGATGGAAATGTATTCGTCCCGAAAAGCTCACTCCCCTTCATAAATGATTGATGAAGTACTCTTCTCTCTTTCTCTCTCTCTCTCTCTGGATTTTGTAGATTCAGTGATACTTCTTTGTGTTACATTCACTTGAACCTCATGATAACTAAGCCTAGGCTTATCAAGGTCTCATTATCCAATCTCCAGTGGCAGCTAATGCAACATATAACACATGCCTAGATCTCTATCTCTAATGCCTGTATCCCTGCTTCTTATAGAATACATGTACACATTTTCTGTATCACTTGCAGCCATTCCAATCATGTTGATAATGACATATAATTATACCCCCCGCACAACGAAGTTGTAAGGGGTGTATACTGGATTCAGCTTGTCTGTCTGGTCGTCCAGCCGTCTGTCGGTTTCTTTGTCCTGGCCGTAACTCAAAAAGTATAAAAGGCATCAAGATGAAACTTCATATGTGGATAGATCTCATTGAAGGGAAGTGCAGTGATTAAGAACCATAACTCTCTGTCTCATAATTTTGGAGTTATTGTCCTTTGTAAACTTTCATACTTAATTTTTGTCCGGGCCGTAACTCAAAAAGTATAAAAGGCAACAAGATGAAACTTCATATGTGGATAGATCTCATTGGGGGGAAGTGCAGTGATCAAGAACCATAACTCTCTGTCTCATAATTTTGGAGCTATTGCCCTTTGTAAATTTTTATACTTAATTTTTGTCTGGAAAACTCAAAAAGGATAAGATCTCATTGAAGAGAAGTGCAGTGCCAAAGAACTGTAACCCTCATTTGCATCATTTAAAAATTTCCTGTGACAAAGTGGCATACGGGGGGTATTTTCGCCATGACAATGGCAGTTCTAGTGGACCATGTTTGTAGTCAATAGGATAATTAGTTTCATTTCATTTTTATGTATAATTTGATTAATATAATTTCTTTTCCAGGGTAGGTTCGTTTAATCGTAATACTGTTTATAAATGACATAGCAGTTGTCTTTATTACATGTTATGATAATAACGCTTTTAATTGTAAATGTATAACTCCACCTGTAGCTTTTCTCTTTTCTATCCTCTGCATCATGCTGTATTGTCTCAGACATATCTGTAGGGAAAATAGTCCAATAGTCATGTCTTAAAATTTTCTGAATTATTCAGTGTGTTTATTGCAGTAAATGTATGTTTGGCTGATAGTTTATAGAGGAAAGAATCAAAACTAAGAAATCTGTTAAATTTTTTTTTTTTTGCTTCACTGTGTGGTAATTACAAATTATACATAGAGTAAAAATCTTGCTAGAGAACTCACAGAGTCTTTTAGCCTATTATCAAATCTGGTTCTAGAAATTATTTATAAAATAACAATGGGAAACAATATGAATATCTAGGTTATTGAATGACTTTATGTCTTTACCATATACATGTATAATAGATAAGTAAATTGTTTATCAAAGTGACATATGTAATAACAATAACAACAATCAATAAATATGTTATAAAAAATATGATATACACCCGGCCCACTGGGCCTGAAAGTCACCTAACATTAGCTTGTTATGAATACTTAAAATGTATATATATTATTTTTTTTAATTTTTTTTTTTAACTATACTGTATTTTTTAAAATTTTCTTTTTATATTTTTTTTCACTTATTTCTTTTTATTTTTTTTACTTTTTTATGAAATTGCACATGTTATAAGTGTTCATATGTTGCATATTGTTGTTTCAGATATCATTCATCTCCTGTATACCACTTCTGATGCTGCTATTCGCCATCCTCCTAGCCCTCTACCCAACTCTAGAAACCCTGACAGCGACGGCCACGTAATGTTTGGCCCGTCTCTGGTAGTCATCATTATTTATTGGAACCAGTCCGGGGAACTGGACAAGTACATGTGTGTATACATGAGCGCTGGGTACCAGACATGTATGTTTATACAAGAGTGCTGCAGTGTAGAGATGTTGTCCTCCGAATGTCCCACTATAGGTCATAGCTTTGTACAGGAAACCTCATCTGGGTCAACTGCACTGCATCAAACACGGGAAGGAATCAAAGTGATGAATGCAACACAAATCAAAGTACTGGAAGGATCCTCATGAACAACCAAAGTACTGACATGCCAGTGTGCAGTTCAGTCAAAGGTTATTGAAGAGAGGAAGGACAGAGCTACCCAGAAGATATTTATGATTTTATAATTATGTTTCCTGATAAAGTTCAATAAGATAACTACTTCAGAATGGATAGGGAGACTGTAGCTGCTCCCTGTCATTCCTCCACAGTGATAATTAGCAATGTCCACGGCTAAAATATAAAACCTACATTTGTACCCCAGAATTCGAGAGAGCCGCGTTCAGGGGTAGCAGTTCCAGGATCAACTGGTTGCCTAGGAAATGCAGGGTTTGTTGTGATAGCCTTAGAAGTGGGCATGCCATCGGCAAAGCATTGTTACCTCCATGGCATTTCCTGTTATAGCTATCACTGTGTAAAATATCATTAAAACTCTTTGTTAAGAAAAGTGCTATTTCTCTTTTGTAGTTCATCTAATTTTTGTTGTGAAACATTTGATGATTAGTCTAATCATTTGAGCAGTGAAATGGTACAGTAAATTTGACACCTCGATTTTTTTTTGTATGTTAATGACAATGATAATGGCATAATTACTGCAATAACTGATTACAGTAAATAATGTTTAGTATGACATACAGCATTATACTGTAAAGACTTGATTATGATATCATTGGGAATGATCAAAATATGCCTGAGCATATCTAAAATCTTAAAAACTTTTCAGCTGAGTAACTTAATGTTTCTAAGGAAATTAGTAACTTACCAATTAGCCTTATGAAGAGGACTACACTAAATACTGTATGAACAGCATTAAGGCACTGAATTTAATTTAGAGTTACGTTAACCTATTATAGAGTCATCCATAGCTGGCTGGTTTCTGGAGCAATCGGACCACAATAATGGGGACAGAACACGGGACAGATGTGGCAGTACTAACAGTATAAAGGGCAGCATGTCTCCAATATTGTAATACAGACCAGGCACCCATAGAGTCACATAACATCCCTGGTCTACTAATGAATACACGCTACTGAATTATATTACAATGAACTGACATATTTGAGTCTTAACAACTTAATGGTTATGACAACATTCATCTCGTCCATATCCTGTATTGAAGTAGAATAAAGAGTTGGGGTCATTTGAAGGTTATATTCTCTACATAAGTTTACTGATGTATTGTAATGGCTTCAGTGGGTCACAGCATTTTTCAGATTATCCTATAAGAGCAGTCTGATCAGGGTCTCCTCTGTTTGCTCATACAATGTTGTAGCTCAGTTTCTGCAAAGAAAAATCCATTATTTCATATGCAATTTTAAGTTCAGTCAATTAATATTCATCAAGTCATAAATTTTGCATATGAATGTTCATGAGGTAATGGGTTAACAGAATAGACCTGTTAATTACACTCTACAAATGTCCCTAATGTTATAAAGTTCTTGTCTAGTTTAAATCCCAACACATGGAGATGTTTTGTGATTCTATGGGTGAAAGTCTTCATTGTTTCATCACCATTAAGTATGTTCACCCATGATTTCATCGACAGTACAGTTGAGGTCAGTCAAGCAATAACTAAGTACACCCTTGATAAGGTGACAGGACTTCAGCTGGACCATAGTTGTACACCCTCAATTATTTGTCATTATCTATAATTGCAACAATCATGAATCCATTCAAAATTAAAAAGAACCCTTTGAGCATAAGGCATCCAGTCTATGTTGACCAGTCACATGTTTTACAATACATACAGGGTTCTTACATGAAAGCCATTTAATGTCTGTGTGATGTGTGTTGGATCCACTTGGTCGATTGACTGTCCCAGTGTATAAACTCATTTAACTCTGTGTTTGAATTATTTGAATGTATGCGTGCCAGCATGTATCACTTGTCACTCTCTTTGACACCAGTACAGTATAGGTTGTCCATTCATTTGTACAGGATCCCACAGTGTGAGAGATTCATTGTACATGGTCCCACAGTGTGAAAACCCCCTAGCACAAGGTCTCATGATATGAAATATTTCTTGTACATGGTCCCACAGTGTGACAGATTCATTCAATTGACAACCCCCTCATACAGGATCCCAAAGTGTGACTGATTCCTTGTACAGGGTCCCACAGTGTGACAGATTTATCATCCTTGCTGAGAGTCTTCAGCATTACATGTTCATTTTGTCAAGATTGTGTCTAAAGGCATACATGTCAGTAGTAAGTGGCCAGTCGCATCAAAGGGAGGCTTTATATCCTAGGAAGATATATAACATTTCATTGAGCAAATGTATTGAATGATATGTAAGTGAGAATGATGGAAGGTTAGTTTGGAGAAAAGTAAGGTTTCTTTATTTCGGACAAAGTGAATGTAGTTTGTTGATGTTTTTATAAAAATGGGATTGATTAAACTTCTAAAAAATGACCGAATTAAAGAAGATTACTGATGACTGAAAGGTGTAAAGTCAAAAGAAGGGGAACGTGTACTGTTACATGTATGGCGAGTGTCTGTGACAAGAAGCGTATTTGGAGGAGGTAAAAAATGTGTCATGAAACAGTGAGAAGTGGTACTGATTATAAATGAAGAGATGATTGCCCTGACCAATGTATGTGTGTGTTGAAGTCAGTCTGTGTATGTACCAGGTATGGTTACCTCACCTGACCAACTTAGTTTGTTATCTATACACCTAGGTTTATTTTTAGCAGTATTTGTAAAGCCTGTATTATAATCAGTTTGGAAAAAAAGTAATAATGTTATGGCAAGTTCATCTCTTTCTTGTATAAATTGTATCACATTTGAATATGTTGCCAGAGGAAAGCATTTATGACTGAGAAGGGATCAATTCTGACTGCTACAGTTTGATAAGACCTATACTAATAACCTTTAACGGTTTGTATTTTCTTACATGAGCCTCATAAAACAAATTGTCTTTGGGATGCTATTAGAACTTTTTTTTAAAAAATAAAAACAAGCTCAATATCAAGAAGAAAATGGTGATTTATGTGCAATGTCTTTGGTCAGATTTTAAGAGACATTCAGCAAATTTAAGATGAAAGTTTAAAAGTAAATATTAAAATTTCATGTAGTTATAGTAATCCGAAAATGTTCCCTTCTCACTGTTCAGTTTTCTTTATTACTTTGTTAACGTTCCTGTTAATGGCTTATATCATTATGATAGTATATTGTTGTAGTTTATTCATTATTAATCAAAAATGCTTTGTTGAAGCTTAGACTTAATTATATATCGATCACAGTGTTTTGTTATTAGGAATCCTTTACAAGAGAAGAGATACCGTTTGCTCAACATCCCC
>CM037780.1:20214136-20264136 GCA_021229015.1 Solen grandis | reverse complement strand
GGTTAGATTTGTAAGGATTTGGGATTTAAGATGGTTTGGTATCTATAAAATTTATAGCATGTCTAATGGTTTTGCTAATGTCTGACAGTGTTCTTTTGGAGACCACAGAGAGCATTTCTAGTTGATTTAATTAATGGTTTAGAGAATACTTGTTGATTTTTTGGGGTAAGATTGTATGTAATCAGAAGTTATGATTGAAAAGAGAACTTCTTATCTTCTATGATGAAAAATATAAACAATTATCATTCATTTATCAGTCTTTTTATTGAAAGCATGAAATAAAAAAACATAGTGTACTTTATTTTGGAATGGCATTGTTATGACAGAACAATGTTTTTAATATATAATTTCCTTTGGAAAAATGGTAATAAGAATATACTTGGTGTACAAAATATAATGTATGTAGATTGTTTTGTTAGGTCTTATTGTCTTTCACACAATGGTCATAGAATAGATATAGAAGTGCTCAGTTGTGGTATTGTGATCAGTCTTTGTCCGGCGTCCGTTGTCAACTTTTGCTTTAAATGACATCTCCTCCTAAACCACAGAGCAGATTTCAATGAAAGTTTTACAGGAATGATCCTTAGGTTGTACTGAGCAAAAATAGCTAAAATCGTACCGATCCGCCATCCAAGATGGCTGCCAGAGCTAAAAATAGAAAAATCTTTAAACAACATCTCCTAAACCGCTAAGCAGATTTAAATGACATTCAATAGGAATGATCATTGGGTGATGCTGCACAAAAATAGCTAAAATCTTTCCAGTCCGCCAGCTAAGATGGCTGCCAGAGCTAAAAATAGAATAATCTTTATATGACATCTCTTCCTAAACTGGCAGAGCAGATTTTTATGAAATTTTACAGAAATGATCCTTAGGTGGTGCTGAGCAAAAATAGCTAAAATCGTTCCGATCCGCCAACCAAGATGGCCACCAGAGCTGAATATAGAAAAATCTTTTAAAGACATCTCCTCTTAAACCGCTAAGCATATTTTAATGAAACTCAATAGGAATGATCATGAGGTGATACTGCACAAGAAAAGCTAAAATCGTTCCGGTCCGCCAAATAAGATGGCTGCAAGAGCTAAAATTAGAATAATCTTTAAACGTTATCTCCTAAACCGCTGAGCAGATTTTGATGAAAATTTACAGGAATGTTCCTTAGGTGGTACTGATCAAAATAAGCTTCAATCATTCCAATGCGCCAACCAAAATTGCCACCAGAGTTAAAAATAACTTCTTCTTAATGGCTGAGCATATTTTGATGAAACTTTACAGGAAATGATCAAAAATAGAAAAAATTACTTAGGTCTGCCTACCAAGATGGCCACCAGAACTAAAAATCAATAAAATCTAAATGCTATATAATTTATTATGTGTAATTTTCTTTCCTTACTTAAGCATTTACTCTCTAGCAGATGAATTCAGTTGAGCAATTTAGGGCCATCATGGTCCTCTCGCTTTTAATAGTCATCTGCAGAGGTGTGCTTTCCCTGAATTGTTCTTTTTTGTTAATCTTTTTTAAATGTTTTATTGCAGGTGGTGCAGCATGACCCGTGTAAGGGGGGAGCCGGTCACTGGAACAGCCTGTTCCGGTTCAAACACCTGGCATCTGGACAGTACCTGGCTGCTGAGGTAAGTGTGTCTCCATTTAACAGAACCTTTCAGATCAATGAGCCATGTTTACAATGTCGTTCAGAAAATCTTTAGCAATTTCGTACTAAATTATGCTTAAGACACTCCATATAACTCAAACTTCGGCGTTAGCGTGAATTTTGAGTGAGCATTATTTTGTTTCAGAACAACACTCAAATATCATACTCAGTTTAAACACAAATTTGAGCAGATATTTGAGCATAAGCCTGAGATTGAACTTTAATATTTTTTAGAACACGGAACCTGGGGTTTCATTTAGTCACCACATAGTTATGACCTCTGACATAGTGAAAATGGTACAAGGGTAGTTGAGGGAAGAAAAAATAGGTTTAAATTTCATTCTAATATTTGTTTTGCATATTCCTTCTCAATTCATGAAATACTTTCAAACCATAACAAAATTATATAAGGTTACCATACATACTTCAGGCCTGGATCCAGAATTTTTCCACGGGGGGGGGGGGTGGCAAAGTCTGAATGTGATGTGAGTGCTAGCGGGGTCCTGGGGCATGCTCCCCCGAAAAAAAAAAGTTTTAGTGTGACGGAGATGCATTCTGAAGGTTATCTGGGGATAAAAGTGAATGTTTTTTTTTAGTTTTTTTTTAGCTCACCTGAGCTAAGCTCAGGGTGAGCTATTGGGGTCGTCCGTCGTGCGGCGTCAACAATTTATAGTGTTTACACTCTATCACCTTTATTTCTTGAGCAATCATCTTCAAACAATTAAGGCAATGTTTATGACCATAATGTCTCGATTGAGTTCGATTATGGCTGAGATCCGTCAATTAGGTCAGGAGTTATGCCCCTTTTAATATTAAAAAAATGCAAGATTTCACTTTGTTTACACTCTAGCATCTGCATCTTTTGAGCAATCATCTTCAAACTTTATGGCAATGCTTATGACCATAATGTCTTGATTGAGTTCGAATATGGCTGAGATTGGTCAATTAGGTCAGGAGTTAAGCCCCTTTTGATATAAAAAAATGCCAGATTTCACTTTGTTTACACTCTAGCATCTTCATCTTTTGAGCAATCATCTTCAAACCTTATGGTAATGCTTATGAACATAATGTCTCAATTGAGTTCGATTAAAGCTGAGATCTGTTGATTAGGTCAGGAGTTATGCCCCTTTAAATATAAAAAAAATGCCAGATTTTACTTTGATTACACTCTAGCATCTTCATTTTTTTAGCAATCTTTTTCAACCTTTAAGACAATGTTTATGCCCATAATTTCGCAATCGGGTTCAATTATAACTGATATTGACAAGTTAATTTAGGAGTTATTCCCTTTTCACCATAAAAAGCCAGATTTCACTTTTACACTCTAGCATCTTTATTTCTTAGGCAATCATTTTTCTCAGGTGAGCGTTGGCCCTCTTGTTTTTTTTGTTTTTGTTTTTTTTTAACTTGAAGACCATGGATCTAATGTCTAGGTCACATGGGAGAAAAATCATCAGGAAATACACAAACTTTCTCCCGATTGCATCAGATAATTGAGCCAAAAAGACAGAGCAATCCCATGAGAAGCTTCGGGATTGGTCCTTTTAAACTTTCACTGATGTTTCGGCTATGCAGGTACAATGGGCTTGTATTATTGGGGATGGCTCCCGATACTCGTGAATTATTTCCAATGGTTGGGGAAGGTGCCCCGGAGCTTCACCGAATTTGAAACACCATCGAAGGAATATCCCCGTAGATTAGGGGATGTATCGTTGTATCAAACCATCCTAGCTGCCTCGGGGAAGATTATGGAGATTATGAGTAGATTTCGTCAAAGTAGTTTTTTTATTATTATTATTAATTCCTTTGGGCTCTAGTGAAATTGTTTCGATACTAATTACATCTTAATGTCCAGCTAAGTTGTTGTGTTTGGCTTAACTATTTTTATGCTATTTCTTAAACTGCATTTGCCTAGAATAGTTTATAGCTGTAACTGATACAAACTTTTGGTAACTGCCTATTTTTCCCAATTGTTAGAACGCTCAACAGACAACATGTAAATTTCTTTCAATCAGTGAACATGTCCGCAGTACCCTAAACACATGCCTATCACACAGTCATGAACGACTGCCGGTTTGGATTACCTAAACATTAACAGCAGAGAGCCTTAAAACAATAGGAGTCTGGTTGGTCAGGTAGTTATGCGGGTGGTTCAGTACGGGGGGCCCACAATTAAATTTGGTAAGGTTTATCTGTGGTTTTCTGCAGATCAGGCTTTATGTGGTACCTATTGAGGGCGTCAAAATGAGTCTATATGAGGGAAAGGGTTAAAATGAGTCTATATGAGGGAAAGGGTTAAAATGAGTCTATATGAGGGAAAGGGTCAAAATGAGTCTATATAAGGGAAAGGGTTAAAATGAGTCTATATGAGGGAAAGGGTTAAAATGAGTCTATATGAGGAAAAGGGTTAAAATGAGTCTATATGAGGAAAAGGGTTAAAATGAGTCTATATGAGGGAAAGGGTTAAAATGAGTCTATATGAGGGAAAGGGTTAAAATGAGTCTATATGAGGGAAAGAGTTAAAATGAGTCTAAATGAGGGAAAGGGTTAAAAAGAGTCTATATGAGGGAAAGGGTTTAAATGAGTCTATATGAGGGAAAGAGTTAAAATGAGTCTATATGAGGGAAAGGGTTAAAATGAGTCTATATGAGGGAAAGGGTTAAAATGAGTCTATATGAGGGAGCCATTGGCACATTAACCCTTTCCATCATAGAGAAAACCATGAAAAGACCTATGCGAACTCGCAAGCTGATCAGGTTTTATGCTGTTCGCTGCTCCTCAGTGGTCTGGAAATGAGGACTTTATAATTAAATTTGGTAAGGTTTAACTGTGGTTTTCTGCAGATCAGTACGTCAAAATGAGTCTATGTGAGGGAAAGGGTTAAGAGATAGTAATTTAGTATGCCGTCTGCTGTGTGCTGTTTTAGCAACAATATTTTTATTAATTTACATTTGGTACCAATTTTTGTTGATATTGTAAAATGTGTTAACAAAAATTCACCCCACAGAAATAGTTCATTTATATACCTCGTTTTTTCTAGAACATTTATCTAAAAGAAAATTACCCATAAAAGTCCCTTGATATTCATCCAAATGTAACTGTTGCAAATTTACGATAATCTGAGTCTTTTTGATGGCAGATTGATAACGACCCGACCTATGACCCCATGAGACAGAAGCTGCGTGGGACACCAGCCTCCCCTGTATACTGCCTGGTGTCGGTTCCCCACGGTCATGACATAGCCACACTATTTGAGCTGGATCCCACCACTATGACGCGTACAGACACGCTGGTTCCCAGGTAAAATACTGGTTCCCTTCTTATCAAAAAAAAAAAAAATTTTAATTTATAAAAAGTTGCCTAATTTTCTAGGAAGTTAGACTCATATATACTGTTCAAGTAGTACAAATGAATTTCGAATATTACAATTTTAGGAATATTACAATTTTATACACTCTCTCTCTCACACACAGACATAAATGCACTCTCTCTCTCTCTCTTTTACAAACATATTCATTTGAAAAATTGGGGTCTTCTTCTTCTATTATGTGTGTCAGTGAACTGCATTAAACAGATTACAATCATAATCCTGCAATCTTTGTGATGCACATGTCACTGATAAAAACTCATTTGTAGTCTTGTATTTAGAATTCAATGACTCAGGCCATTATGTGATGTATCTCTCATGAATCTGAGCATCAAGATGTCCACTGAAATCCATGTGAAACTAGCATACAAGGACCTAGGAAATTTAGTTCTTTATAGAAAACCACAACAGAATGCATAAGAATTATCTGTTAAGATACCCCCTGAGGGTTTTGTAATCTCTTTCCATTGTCTGGAAAAAGTTCTGATATGG
Organism: Solen grandis; assembly: GCA_021229015.1. Classification (NCBI taxonomy): domain Eukaryota; kingdom Metazoa; phylum Mollusca; class Bivalvia; order Adapedonta; family Solenidae; genus Solen; species Solen grandis. Next base: position 20,258,625 of record CM037780.1, on the reverse strand, counting down.
ACGGATTTAATGGTGCATTAAGTTTTGAACAATGGTAGATTGGTTGTAGGTTATGATGTATAGGGTCGATTGGTAGATAGGTCATAATGTATGGGGTTGATTGGTAGATAGGTCATAATGTATGGGGTTGATTGGTAGATAGGTCATAATGTATGGGGTTGATTGGTAGATAGGTCATAATGTATGGGTTGATTGGTAGAAAGATTATGATGTATTGGGTTGATTGGTTGTAGGTCATAATGTATAGGTTGATTGGTAGATAGATTATGATGTATGGGGTTGATTGGTAGATAGGTCATAATGTATGGGGTTGATTGGTAGATAGGTCATAATGTATGGGGTTGATTGGTAGATAGGTTATGATGTATAGGGTCGATTGGTACATAGGTCATAATGTATGGGGTTGATTGGTACGATAGATTATGATGTATTGGGTTGATTGGTTGTAGGTCATAATGTATGGGTTGATTGGTAGAAAGATTATGATGTATTGGGTTGATTGGTAGATAGATTATGATGTATTGGGTTGATTGGTACATAGGGCATAATATATGGGGTTGATTGGTAGATAGATTATGATGTATGGGGTTGATTGGTAGATAGGTCATAATGTATGGGGTTGATTGGTAGATAGGTTATAATGTATGGGGTTGATTGGTAGATAGGTTATGATGTATGGGGTTGATTGGAAGTTAGGTCATAACCTATGGGGTTGATTGGTAGAAAGATTATGTTGTATGGGATTGATTGGTAGATAGGTTATGATGTATGGGGTTGATTGGTAGATAGGTCATAACCTATGGGGTTGATTGGTAGAAAGATTATGATGTATGGGGTTGATTGGTAGATAGGTTATGATGTATGGGGTTGATTGATGTAGAAGTTTTATGCTGTTCGCTGCTCCTCAGTGGTCTGGAAATGAGGACTTTATAATTAAATTTGGTAAGGTTTAACTGTGGTTTTCTGCAGATCAGGCTTTATGTGGTACCTACTGAGTGCGTCAAAATGAGTCTATATGAGGGAAAGGGTTAACTGGTTTACTCTTACTGATTAATTGTATTGAGGCTCAAAAAGTACTATATGAATGCACTATGGTTGTACCATGGTACTTCTAGTGTTATTGTGCTGGATAGATTATTTCATAGAATACCATTGATAGTTTTCCTGTTAGTCTTATACTCCAAACCAAATTAAACCAGGTAACAGGGTACCCACTGAGATTTGTTACTGGGGTAAAATTGCTTTTTTTCCTTAACTTTGTACCCCTTTATATAGAAAGTCCCTACAATTTTTGGGGTACATGGCCAGTTTTGGGGGTAAAATGGCAAGCTGGATAAAATGAAAAGAAGACCATAGTTTAATCTCAGGTAAAACATTAAAAAGATCTATTAAAAATATCTGTTATAATCTGGAAGAAAACTGCTTGCCTACCTTGAATATGCTTAAAATTTGATGAATTGAGATGATAAATTCAGACAATGTAGCATTCTGTTGATATATTTAGACAATATAATGATAAGTAAAAAATGATAAGTAATTTGATATGTGACAATTACAGGAACTCGTACGTGAGGTTGCATCACCTGTGTACCGGTACATGGGTCCACAGCACGTCCTCCCTGGCCATAGACAAGGACGATGACCGCCCTGTCATGAACAAGGTAAACTTGGGCATGGTATAACCACTATGTCCAGTGTATGTTTTCCCTGTAACTTGTATTTTTTTTCTGACCTTAATTTTTAAGATAAACTATTTTACTCCTTGACTTTTCCTGGATTTGACCAGTATTTTGTACCTGCAGTGCTCCAGCCAGGATTTGAAAAGGGCAGGGTGCTAGTGGCCCAAAGGGGCATCCGATTCGCAAAGCGATGAGAAGGGGGAGGATGCGGGAGGGGGGTACCCCCTCCTTGAAGGGGGGTATGGGGTATCCCCCCCTGGAAATTTTTTCAAATTAAGACTTTAAATAAGGCCTCTGGGAGATTTCCTGGTTGGAATTTTTGTTCTTATTCCAGTTTTTTTGGTATTATGATTTTCATTTTATTATCCTTGTTCTTAGATAGCAGTGGGTTGGGGAAGCATCCCACTGACTATCTTACAAAGAGTTCACATGTATGTATATTAAAATCTCTCAGCATCATACATGTAAGATTTTTTATAAACAAACAGAAAATGCATATCTTTACATTTAAGTAATTAAGCTCTTTTTTTTAATCAAAGGATAACAAAATGAGTTATTGAATGTTGCCTAAAGAATTGATAAAACTAATAGAAGAGGAAAGTATACATAAGAGAAAAAAGGTGCTTTTGCATTTATTGATAAGTTGTTTGGAAATATTTTTGCAGAGTTTAAAAAAAAGAATTTGTTTCAAGAACATTTGATCACTAATCTTATTATTGTAAGGTTGCTTTTGCCGGTCATCCTTACCAAAAGTAAAAAAGAAAAATGCCAATGAAGCTCATATTTCAATTGCATATTGCTGGAAAAATTTTGACAACGGGCATCCAAGTCTCCTCAGAAAATCATGGATCCAAGTTAAATTTTGTTATTAATTTCTTAATATGTATACCATAGAGAGGCCCCCATTTTGATGACTCCATAGTGCTCTTCCCCACCCCAGGACATGAAAAAGGGTATAGTTAGTTTCCCTAAAAGGGCAGTTGTAACTTGTATGTGCAATTTGATAAAAAAAGAGCATTTTTTTTTTTCAGAAAATATAATGAAATTCAAAATATGAAGCTTTCTTCTGTAACATTGAAAGTAATCCAAATAAAAGATATAAGATCTAGAATTGTTTATGTAGACAAGTATTATCCATTCTGATCGGATAATTAACAATACAGGAAATATCTTTTCAAAGTTGAATTGGTTATGTAGAGACTCAGATTATAATTGTAGAGCTAATAACTTTAAAATAAAATTCCATTTTGATAAACATAATTATTGTTTAATCAGATTTTTCATTAGGTTTTTTTTTTTTTTTTAAAAAAAAAAAAAAAAAAATTATTTTCGGAATAAACACAGATACATTTAAAAAACTGTAATAATTTATGCTTTTAACATGATTAATCTTTTGAGACAGATAAATTAAACATTAATGATAAAAATTATTATGACAATTATCCGCCTCTCTGAACATAATTTTATCGGGCCATTTCATTGGTTGATATTTTTGGAAAAATGGAATTTTTCATCTGTAAAGTTTTTGTCTGTCTGCAAAAGACTAATCTGACTTTTGAATTGTTGACACTGATTTGCCTAAGATAAGTTGAGGCTTTGGAGAGAAGTTTATTATAAATCTGATGGATTAACTAGGGCATGTTTTCAACTTCGTCATACTTGGAATTCAAATGATGGCTGAATACGCGTTTTAGATGACTAATGACAACATACTATATTTTTCCCCAGGTAGTCGACAATAATACTCACCTTAGTAATAAATGGAATTAAAATTTACTTTTTTTGTGCCAAATATCTGCACATAATTGTGTTGATACTTATTACTAGAATAGCCGACTGTTTATCATTGCTTGTGCCGGTTGATTGACACCGACTTTGAACATTTGGTGACTATGTCTGTGTTACACACACACACTAAGGTTTGTCGGCAAAATCAAAGATGCCGAGAGTTGAGGCTTGGGGAAACAGTATGGGGTGAAACTTTTACCAACAAAGGCAAAGCAGGGCACTGTCTGAAAGGGGCAGGGCGGAGATCATAGGCAGCAGGGCGTATATCAAAGGCGGCAGGGCGCCGCGCCCTGCCATTTCGGCCTAGCTGGAGCACTGGGTACCTGGGAAGGTCATGAAAAATCCTTACCCCCAACAGTGTTTGAACCCATAACTCCTGGATCTACATTTATGTATGTTACCACTGAACTATGGCACCCTGTGATTGGTTATGTTTTGCAGGTGGGATGTGCCCAGATCAAGGAGGACAAGGAAGCATTCAACATTGTCCCCGTGTCACCGTGCGAGGTCAGAGACCTGGACTTCGCTAATGATGCCAGCAAACTGGCATCCGAAATAGCCAACAAGCTGGAGAAAGGCTCCATCACACAGAACGAGAAAAGGTGAGTGGTGCATATATACATTGTATCCTGTCATACTGCTATTACCATGTCCTATTTTATACCCCTTCGATGTCTCTTTTACAGCTAATGGTATTCAATGAAATTTGATGAGTTTTTCAGTGTTACAAATAGAAGCTACGGATTGAGTATGAGACAAAGGGTCAAAGTCACTGTTACTTAAAATAAAAAAATACATAAATTTATGACTGTAGAAGTTGTTGTCTTGGTGATAGTGGTTTTGTAACATAATTAATATTAATTAAGTTGTATAATTATGTAGTTCTATTTTATAAATTACACTACAATTACATATTAGAGTTGTGTTCTAAAAATTTTGTATTTTTTCAGGGAAAAAAATGATTATGCATTACTTTATAGTAATATATATAGAGTATTATTATTACATTTGCAAATTTATTTCATGCTTCATTATTTTTGAATGCTCAAAATAGTTCATGTTCTTTTTAAAATTGTCATGCATGGATAGGGACTTAATAAATAAGAATATGAAATGTCTCATTTATATAAAACATTTGATCCTTTTTTTTTTGTATTGTAAATATAGCAAGTATATTGCAATTGCTTAGTGTATATCAGTAAACACTCATTATCTTGAAGTCTGTTAGACTCGATAAAAAAACAACAACTCAACATGAAAAAAACACCTTTTTATACTGGGTGATTTCTTTGATGGCTGTTTCAGGTGTCTATAAAATTCACTATTTCATAAGATTTACTAACTAATGAATAGCCTACAGCATTTGACTGACAATTTCATCTTTATATCCTTACTAATGGCAGATCCAGATTATGATCTAACTAGCAATTATCCTAAGCCAGGCAGGTGATGGTAACTGTCTCACAGCGGATTAATTGGGTTAATGCTTTGGTAGCCGATAATTGTCAATGGATCACACACAGACAGACTGTGAAACGGCTTCAAGACACAGCTGTTAATAAAGATGGGAAACACTTACATACTGGAAACAAATAAAGATAGTGAAGAAATTGACATTGATATGTTGAGATATAGATACCAAATTTACATAGATAAAGAAGGAAAAAGGTTTGGACTAAGTAAAAAACTTAATCGAAGTCAAGATAATGAGTGCTGACAATATATCTCTTAAGAGCTTATTCTACGGTTTGCTATTTTTGCCATTTTGTTTTTGTCATAAGAACTTGGCTGTTATTTATACTGTATTTATGTATGGCTTGCAAAGAACAATGTATTAGTGAAACACACAATATATTGACGTTTCCACACAGTACACCTAAGGCTGCCGGAGAAATGTCTAAGTAAGTCCCATCTCGTGGTATGAATAACATCACGCTCTTGCCAGAAAAGCCTTTCAACGCATCTAATTATTGTCTTAACAGATCTTGGACTCACTCGTTGATCCTCTCAACTTGAGTTTAAAATAAGCAATACTGGGGCTGTATCCACAAAGCAACTTAAGTCCTTTTTTTTTTCCTCAAAAAAAAAAAAAAAAAATCAATTATTTCTAATAGAGAGTAATTCTGCTTTATCATTTCTGAAACTTTGATAAAAACACCTTTAATTGTAGATATTTTTTAACAACTGCCTTCCCCATCCATTGCTAGGTCAATTGCTTACAAACAGTATCTCAAACATGTTTTCTGTAAACTAGGTTAACATTGACTACCCATTTCTCTCTGTATTTATTGGCTAGCCAGCTGTAAGTTTGAATACATCTGTAAACATGGGAAAGGTTCATTTGCAATTTTTATTCCCAGCCAACTGTGTTGCGGGATATATAGATTTTCGGTCTGTGTGTGCATTTGTTCGTTCGTCACACCTCAGGTTAACCTTTGCATTTAAGCTTTTTATCTATGAAGATGACATCACATATTCTCATCATGAAACTTGGTACACATGTACATCATGATATGAACTATTTAATTTTCATACAATTATTTGGTTTTGACCAATATTTCATGCTGAATGAGTATGTCGAAAAGGGTTGTTCTGCTTCAGGTTTACCTTTGTGTTTGAACTTTTTTATGAAGACAACTGCACATTATAATGAAACTTGATACAAATGTACATCAAGATATAAACTTGTGAAAATACAAATATTTGGTTGTGACCAAGGTATGGCAGTGGGGCATTAGTTTCTTGGGGACACATTTCCTTGTTTCAAGGGCATCTACCAATCAACCACTGTAGTTGTTTCTAAAACAAAGGAAGCCTCAAGTTGAGATGACAAGCTGAAGACTGACTTATGCATGGAGATATGATTAGATTTTCATGTATAACATGTATAGCTGTTGTACAGTAGAAAATATCTCACTTGTCAACATTAAGTTTTCAATCTATAGATATTTTAGATAATAATAGAATATTTATTGTAATAATCCATATTGATGAGCCAGATTCGTAATTGTGTGTTTAGTTAACCCTTTATTACACAGCTATCATAAAAATGAACTTAGTCATGCATTTGAATATCCCATAGAACAGGAATGATAGAATGCATTCCTATGCAATTTAAGAATGTAAGTATCACTTAGCACTAAGTACATTGTATTATTTTGAATCCAATTCTTACCTGTCCGCAAATAACTTGCATGATCAGGATACTCATTTACACCCTTGCATTGAGAAGGTAACTCTGTAAAAACTCTGCTATGAGAAGGTAACTCTGTAAAAACTCTGCTATGAGAAGGTAACTCTGTAAAAACTCTGCTATGAGAAGGTAATCTGAAAAAAACTCTGCAATGAGAAGGTAACTCTGTAAAAAACTGTTTAAACTAAAACTGTTATTGTATTCTGATCTGACATTTCTATTGAAAGCTATGGAGTAAACAGAAGTGTGGTAAAGGGTTAACAGTCAAATATATCAAAAAGCTTTGGATCTGACTTGTACAGAATTTAACATATTAATAATAAATAATTAAGTTCACTTATAGTGATTGCTATCATTATAGCAGTATGTTGTAAGTTTTTTGACTTGTCCAGCAAACACTAATATGCAAACAGTAAACTTGAGTGTGAATTTAACAAAAGCATCTCTTTGAATGTCCAGAGATTATTAACATTAGAAAAGAAAGTGGTATGTAACACTATGGAATGAACTCCAGATATTGAGAAGAAATGTTAACTTATTGATATCTGTCAATGCATCTGTTCCATGGAATAGAAATGAAAGAAGTTTGAAGAGTTTCTTGATCATTCCCCAAGATGCTTGTTATGTATAGTATTGAAAAGTATTGTATGTACCCAAGTTAAAGATTGTATTTCATTATATTATGGTTATTTTGTTGGGGTCTGTTAGCCCCCCAGTTACCCCTCATTTCTTAGATGAGTCAGTGCTAGAAATATTGAAAAACATTAGATGGCTATCTCACTGAAATCAGAGATGAAACAATTTAAAAGGAGTCAAAGCCCTGGCTGTAACCCAGGGACCATCATCAATCTTATTACTGTCAGCCCTCTATCATGTAATCTAGATATGTCTGATTAATTGTATGACACATTTTTGTCTTTCTTTTTTTCCAGTTTAAGACCTTAGAAAAGTCTTATGAAGTTCATTAGATATTTATATATGTCTACCCTCTGTTTATTTTTATCCAATATTCTTGGAACCTTTTCATGACTTCTAGCTCATTGACCCTTTTATGAATATATATGCTAGTCATTCTTTTCATGTAACGTCAAATTCCTGTCATTCCTTTTTGTTTTACTGTTATTCTAAAAAATAAGTTTAGTCAATTCTCATGTTCTCTGTGAAAGAGACATTTTTACAGCTCACAAAGATGTGTATTGACACCTTGGCAAACAAAGCAGACCCTGATCACACAGCTTCTTCCAGGAGCAGTCTGATCAGGGTCACCTTTGTATGCTCATACAGTATTACAGTAGCTCAGATTCTACAGTCTGCAAGGCCATTGAAAAATACAATCCATTGAAAAAATACCATTTAAAGTTCAGTAAATCAATATTTATCCAGACATTGTACATGAATATTATTGAAGTAAATGGTTAAAACAGGCTTGCTGTCCAGGACAGGTAACTTTTTATACAGGTGTAACTGTTTATGCAGGTGTGACTTTATCACACTCAAAGCTTAGGAATTTGGAAATGCACCTTTCAAGTTTTAAGCATGGAACATGTAAGTGCCGCCTTTCTGTTCATGGCTAACTCATCTGATCACAAGCGGTATCACAAAAAAAAAACATGTGGTTGTTTGTGTACATCAGGTCATCCATTGACTGCCTGATATTGCAGTCTAGCTATTGGATACTCTGTCAGTCAGTAAACATTGAAATGGTTAATTTTGTTCTTGGAACCTTGTGTTTGCAGGTACATCACCAAATTGTTGTCGGACCTGATATATTTCGTAACCAGTCAGGAGATGACTGACACAGGTCGCGACCCCCTGGATGTAGAGATGGTGAACCCTAATGACTGTAGAGAGCGGCAGAAACTTCTACGAGAACAGAACATTATCAAACAGGTACAGTTTTCACCTGCATTTGAAGCTCCTTTTCATATCAGATTCAGAGTTCTTAGCTTGCGGTAGGTCGGTGGTTCTACCCGGATGCCTCCATGCATTCAGGGTCTTCCTCCACGTGTAATTAGCTGGACATCGCTATATGACTGAAATACTGTCGAAGCATGGTAAATTCAAATAGTCAAGTCTAGTCAAGTCAAAGTTCTTAACATTTTGTATTTTTAAATACATGGTTTGCATTTCATGACAGATTTCAAAATGAGATTTTGTCTAATCATTTTCTTAAGACCTTAATGTCCACCTATAGAACAGACATGTGGCATGCAATTATAAGCATGCTCTTAAAGAATATATTCAATATTTGTGGTGATGCTGAAATTGAGTTGAGGAAAATCTGAGTTTGTTTTGTGAAGCTCTTGGCCTGTCCTGACATGTGATTATCCTTCAGGGGCTTCAGTTTCCTCAAACTTCAAGGACCACTGGAATGTCATCAACTAAGTGTAATTTTTACAAGAAATATCACTATTTGTCCAGTCATTTAAACTTAATGAAATGGGCATGAATCGAGTTCAGTCATACTTCTAATAAATTTTGACTTAATAGAGCAAATTAAAGGTTTGTTATTGAATTGGATTTATAATTTGTATCAGTAATTTATTTAATTCTTTCTTCAGGTGTTCAAGATCCTGAAGGCCCCATTCCAGGACCATGGGGATGGCCCCGCCCTCAGGATGGAGGACATCATGGACCAGAGACACGCCCCCTACAGACAGATCTGCAGACTGTGTTACAGGATTCTCAAGTTGTCCCAGCAGGACTACAGGAAAAATCAGGTAACCCAGTCCAGGAGACAGGCATTGCATTACCAATTATTGTATGGAAACAGGAATGGTTTACATTTAACATGCATTCTTTTGTATGAAGCAGGTTATCAGATTGGTCGTATTATTTTCCTGTTTTGATTTTGCAGAGTGATGACCATATATTATTATGAACTATTTACAAATAGTTTAGGTTTCAATCCTACTTCTGTAAAATCCTTATTAAATTGATTATGTACTTAAGGGAATTTAATAGGTATCTTTTAAAAAAAAATAAATAGAGGTCTTTTTTTAAATATGGTGTTCAAGGGAATTGATTATTTTATTTGTTGATATAATTCTCCATGAAATGAAGGAAAATAAGTGTCCCATGTAAATGAATGATCTCACAGTATAATGATTTGACAAATCTAGTGATTCACTCAAATTCAATTAATTTTGAATGGAAACCACCCTTTTCATACCTCCTTGCTTTAATTTATGAAGTAGGGGCTACACTGAAATCCTGTTTTATCACTGTCTGTTATTTGTAGTGTCTCCTCAGTTAACCATTTTTTTCCAGTCCTTCATCAGTAGCTAGGTTTTAAAGATGCTGGGTTTGTGTCAACAGAGACTGATGTCACATGTGGGTAAGCTGACAGTCAGTTTAATAATGATGACCGCTTTCCCATTGCTGTATGGCATGAAGCGAAAGGAATTAAGAATAAATATATTTAGAAAAAAATCCTTATTCTGGTTGGCACCTCTTGTTGTGGGCACATTATATTAACCCTTTCCGTCATAGAGGAAACCATGAAAAGACCTATGGGAACAGCATAAAACCAGGTTTTATGCTGTTCGCTGCTCCTCAGTGGTCTGGAAATGAGGACTTTATAATTTAATTTGGTAAGGTTTAACTGTGGTTTTCTGCAGATCAGGCTTTATGTGGTACCTATTGAGTGCGTCAAAATGAGTCTATATGAGGGAAAGGGTTAAAAACATTCTGGACTCACACACATACATCTGACAAATGCATCTCCACTGTGAAGAGGGAGCTAGATTGGAATCTAGGATGTCATCCTGTCCTTTTGTGTCATGTCTGGTTCCTTACGCATTCTTTTCCAACCAGGCTACTAGTGAAGGCATTTCCATAGCTCAAACTGCTCATGCTAATTTTTTACCCCATGGGTTGAACAGTTCAGCAAAAACACGTTTTTTCAATAAAAACAGCTGTATGTTTTCAACAGCCTTTTTGTTTTTCTAGGAATACATTGCGAAGAATTTCCCATTCATGCAGCGCCAGATAGGTTACGACGTGTTGGCCGAGGATACCATCACTGCCCTGCTTCATAATAATCGTAAACTGCTTGAAAAACACATCACTGCATCAGAAATTGAGACCTTTGTCAAACTTGTCCGTAAAAACAAGGAACCCAGGTAGGAGTCCCACACAGTGGCACGATATATATTTATATATTCGACTTGTTAGTGTTATTTGGAAAATATATCATAGAATATTGTGATGTAGCAGAATTCATATATTATTATCCTTTAGTCTTGATAAAAATTTGATGATTTTGCAATGAAATTTCTGTTGGTTTATTATCAATTTCCTTCCTTTTGAATTCCTTTGTTAAACAGTAAACAGTCTTGTTAAAGTTTGTAAATATTCCTCATATACTAATCCTAGCTCTGTAAGGTCACAGTTTGTGACAGTGATCTTTCTTATATTTTCTAAGCCACTTAGAAATGTCTTATCCCTTTAGAAAGAAATCACTACATATTCCCCCTATTTAGGAGTTGGGGGTACAGAACTCTGGCACTAGAACCATTTCTCATGTTCCTCCTTTTTGTGTCACCTGCTGTAAGCAGAGGTGACACTTACAGATCACTTTTCCATGTCTGTCTGTCCGTTTGTCAGTCCATCACACTTTTTCCGTCACGCTTCAGCAGGTGACACACATGTTTCAGATAATACTCTTGTTCTCCTACATTACTACTTTACATAATGATTCCTTACCATTCCATACCATGTTTCAAAATATAAAATGTAGGAGGAAAAGGAGGGACATGGGTATGCAGTTCTAGCGCCAGTGGGACATAATAACATCAAAATTTATTTCGTCATGATTTGATGATTTGTTGGTTAGCATAAGTCATCAAGACATGACATGTGTAAATTGGGAAGAAATAGTTTGGCAGTCTCTAGAAATACATTGCATCCTTTCTTTCCATTGAAAAATATGACTCTTGTGAAAAGGATAACTTATTGGGGGAACAGTGTTTAATTTCCAATAAAAAAAATTCACTGATATACAATGCTTTCATATGTATAGCAGTTTTATTTTGTCAGATATTTGTAATGTTTATGTTGACATGCTTTAGCCTATCACCCCTGTACTGGTATGGACTGCCTGCGTTGCTATGTCTATATGAACCTCTAGGTTGCTATTTGTGCCATTCAACCAAGGGCAGTTAGCTGGGGAATGGCTTTTGCTGTACAGTAATGAACATTGAATTTTACTAGTCTAGCTCTTTTGAAATGCCACCTTTCTAAGATATTATTGACTCTGGTGGACATTCTATATATTTATTGATACGAGTTTTAACATTTCTTTTAATGTCAAGCTCTTGTAAGTTATTCATATCCTTCCTTGCGATTCCTGGGTGGAACCAATACTTAGCATCTTGGCCATGAAAGATTTTTTTTGCCCATATGGGGTTCAAACCCTTAGCTTTAGCATCACAGTCATGTATGTTACCATTGGTCCAAGACAATCTTTGTTTCTTGGTGGACATTCTATGAATTCTTATCAATTTTTCAGTTTTATTGCAGAAAGGCAGTCTATTGTGTGACTGGATTTTATTTGTTTCAAATAGATAAGATTTTCTGTATTACATAATTATGATGGACTTATATTCAGCACTTTTAATTTACATGAATAACTTAACAATCTTTTGTAGCTGAATCAAATAATAAGTATAATGGTATATCTTCAAATTCAAAAGTATGTATGATTTATTTTAAGTGTTTAAAAATCTGAGTGAGAAAGGATGTTGCACATTATCATTCATTAATTTTGCAAAAAAAGGGGAAAAAAACACACAAAAAAACAACAACAAAAAAATCGCTCAACACATTTGTGTAATAGATATATAACAATTTTTGATTAATTATTATATGGAGTTTATCCTGGACATCATATAAAGTTGTCCCTTTTATAATCACTATCATCTCCCCCCTCCTTGTGTGAGCCTAAACAGGAACCAGGCTCATTGTCCTGTCTTGTCACCAACCAGCTGTAGAAGAAATTAGATATCAACTCACATTGTCAGGCCAAGGAGGTGTTTTTATCACAGTCTCTTATTACTCTAGTTACTTTCAGGATTTGATTTTGATTATTTTGTTTTTGTTTTAATACAATGATTCATAGTTATAATTATTTTATTTTCTAGACAGTTTGCCAAAACAAAATTTGATCAGCCGGTTAGGTAGGATGCCATTATAGTTACTGTCATGTTTTTTATGCCCCAGATGTTGGGGTTGAAGGGATTGTAGAGCTGCACTTGGGCATATTTAATTAGACGCCATTATATGTGATACGTTTCAATCTGCGACACTCGTATAAGGAGTGATAAAGGCATTATAGCTCTCTATGTGCTTGCTTTAGACATAGTCTTGGACAAATACAGCTGCGAGCCCTTCTGATACCTTCAGATGCTTCATGACTGGTTCAAGATAGTTTACACATATTTCTTTGACATAGATTTGTAAATAAAGTTTCTAAAATGTTCACTTCACCTCCCTGAAACTATGGAAGTACCAGCACCCTTCGTGAAATGGTCTAGAAAGGTCATGCCTACAACACTGTATGATATAAATATTCCACATTGTCTATCACTTAACTACAGATTCAAGTTTACTTTATTTAAGCTTGTATCTTGTGGTAAAAATCAATGATGATTACATACAATTTTAAGGATATAGCCGGCAGGGTACTTTTGTTTAACCATGTATGGTTTTGTATTTATTGTGTTAGGAAAGGTTGACATTTTTCTGGTGCTTCGCTTTTGTATGTTAAATGCATAAATCTTGTTGCTTGAGTATTCTGTAAAGGTCCATAAAGAAGTATTGATCAAGGGCTGTGAAACTACCATCGACTTCTGTTTCTGTATACATTTAGGATAGTTCTGCAATGTTGAGATGTATGCTTCTGCTGTCTCCTAGAATTAATCTAAATGTGTCTCAAATATTTGTTTAGAATATGTCTATGACTGGTTCTTTCAAATCATAGGATGTATTCTAATGTCCAGGGTCTAGAATGTTCGTCATAATGGTGTAGAATTAGAAGCACAGGGGTTGTAATCACTAGCATCTTCAAATTCAGGGGTTTACTTAAGGATTTGACTTTCACTTGTCAAGGGGGCAAGTTACTTTGAACATCTACTAGCCCCCATTGAAAACAGGTTGCCCGATCTTTAAGTTAGTTGGTGTTTGTTAATATTTAAAACTAAATATGTGTAATATTAAGGTGAATTTTAGTTTATATGTATTAAACACAATTTGCAAGCATTTCACCCTTGATATACCATAGAAAATTAAAAAAATGAAAGATTTCATTTACATAAATAAACTTGCCTGCCGGGCTATCTTCTTTGAAAAATCACTTGCCCCCATTGATTTTAACCTGGCACGGGCAAGTGGGCATCCACTTAAGAAAACCCCTGTAAATTGCACAGACTCGATTTCTGCAGAATCATTAATTTTTGATGACCTTAAATTTTGTTGATTATGTACCTAAGGGAATTTCGTGGGTACATTTATTCGTTGATCTATATTCTAGAAAACGTGAGGTCTACATAAGAGACAATTTTTCGTGGGGATTAATATTCATGGATACAACCCTCCACAAAATCTATGAAAATTAGTGTCCCAGGAAAAATATTGATTTCACAGTACTCATAATAAACAGCCATTTTTTAGAGGACTATAAATCCAGGTATTATGATCTAATTTAATTTGTTTATGGCACATTTTCAGCTAAAACAGAGATGCACTGTATATTTATGGATATAGGCTAGGTCTTAAGTTCTAAAAAATACTTCAGTGCAATCTCTGGCTTAAACTAAAATATTGGACTCATATGGACATTGAATCTTACTGCCATACCTTTGAGCATGGTAATTGTACTTGAGTACAGTTATTTTTGAGAACAAGTGTCCTAGGGGTTAGTTGATAGTTAAGAAAAAACAAAAAAAAGATTTTTTTATATATATTAACAATAGATGTGGCAACTTTCAGTATAGGTCATAGTGATGGTGTTGTGACTACTGACCTTGACATTGTTAATGAAGCACATGCCATTGTGTTGCTGAGTGTGCACCATTGTGGACGTTTCATCTGATATCACTGGTGTTAGACAGCACATAGGCTCCTGGTAATGGGGAAAATGTTATAACCTTTATTTTTCATGGGTTCCTATACAAAAAATTTTCACATCTTAACATAAATTACTGTCAGCAATTCAGATGTGTGTTGTATATAATGATAGACCTACTCTGGAATAATAAACATAGTGGTTTTTCCAAGTTCCATGTAGGTACAAACTGATTTTTACCATTAGAAATGAACAAAGGTCCACAAAGAATAATAACAGAATTACTGTTGTGCTGCATGATTTTCAGCAACAATTACATGAACACCTTGTTTGTACCTACATGGAAAAACCCACTTATGTGAGATCCAGATATCCTCTATTCATGTTGGAGGAAACAAGAGTATCCACGTTGAGGGGTGATAGCAAAACTAGGCTAAGTGCTTATATATATATACATGCATTTAGACTAGTTTTGCTCTCATCCCTTGACTTGCATTCCATGAAACCTCTCAGATTGAGATTTTTCTCAACTCAAAAACTTCATATCCTAAATCATTACTTTTGAAAAGTTTTGAAGAAATGAATATGCAAATCTTTGTTCTTTGCGTTAATAAGTAAGGGAGTTCTAGATTTCAGAATAATCTCAGATTTAGAGGTTTTGTGAAACACCAGATGTAATGACAGGATGAGTGAACATGGTGGTCCCTCGTGTATGTAACTAGGAAATTGAAACCCTGACGCATGAGTGAGAAGCAGTGTGTGCCTGCTAGAGGTGTAACGGTACACTCAAGTATTCGGTGCACCGAATATTGCCAGTATTTGAATACGTATTCATTTTTGTGAGGCAAATAACGAATATTTGTAACAAGCCAATTATTAACAACTGATAAATTCATGTTTGGTTCTTTTATTCGGGTACATTTGGATATTTTTTATATATATTTCTTGTAGCTAGTAATCTACGCCTGTTGAAATCAGTGACATTGCATAATGGCCAAATTATCTCTTTAAATGAACTCTTTAAATGAACTTTTTACGAGAAGGTTTCAAGAAACTGATTTAGATCCTAAAGGTAACTGCATAGAATGTATTTTCAAAATAAGTATGTTATCTGTTTTGTAGATTTAGATTGTTAAACTGAAAGTGAGAGTAAACATCAGAAACCAGTTAGAAAACATACTGTCCATTTGATATTTGAATATCAAGTACGGTAGCCTAATAACAAGTCCACTGTTGATAAATTTGATTTTATAGTTTAAATTGCCATAGTTATTATTTCTTGCATGTTCCTGATATGATAATAAAGATTGAATTTAAAACACGGGAGACAATTAAAAAATATTAACACAAAGGATAAAATATAGACAATAAAATGTATTATAATATTTATATGTGAAAAAAAAATACCGGTATTAACATGGACCATCTGGTTTATTAACACTTTTTTTGTAATTATATTTTGCAACAAAACAACTTTGATCACATGTTTCATTTTCAAAAGCGTTTATTTATTCCAAGTACAAGTTAAATTCTTATTTTAAACACGTAATGTTTGGTCATGTTTCTAACAATTTATTTTTTATCATATATTTTCTCAAACAATTTGTTTGCTTTAATTCAATGATCTTTGGGAATACAGTTTATGATTGACGAGATAGCTGAAAGACTTCAAAATACATGTATGTGCAACCTGAATTCAGTTTGTCTTGATTTCTGCTTTATACCAGAGTGTATTCATATTCACAAATAAATATTTGCATTCGTGACCCTGTGTCGTGACGTGTATTCGTATTCATTACAGCTGTAGTGCCTGCTTGTCATTTGCTGTTGCCATAAGTGGTTTTGTCCAGGAAAAGTTGGGCTAGAGAGCTTAGTAGTGCAATTGATCTCATTGCAAAAACATGTTGATATTTCTATTTCATCTTCTCCTTCACAATGAAGATTTATTCCTTTAACTCTTGTCCCACATCAGAATTGTTTCACACCTAGCACATTAAACTGTTGAACTTAATTTCCAATTTACACTCAAATTATTTGACCTTTATTTAACCCTGTTTCACATTTTGAATTGGGGCAATATTTATATTCATGCTAACATTATAGAAATCTAGAGTGTTTTTCGCAATGTCCTGTCGCATTCCATTTTACAAGTTGAATTCATTATTCATCATCATCAATAAAGCAGCTTTCCTGGATGTTTTTTCATAATGTTAACCCTTTCCCTCATAGAGGACACCATGAAAAGACCTATGCGAACAGCATAAAACCAGATCAGCCTGCGAGTGACTCGCAGGCGGATCAGGTTTTATGCTGTTCGCTGCTCCTCAGTGGTCTGGAAATGAGGATTTTGTAATTAAATTTGGTAAGGTTTAACTGTGGTTTTCTGCAGATCAGGCTTTATGTGGTACCTATTGAGTGCGTCAAAATGAGTCTATATGAGGGAAAGGGTTAAGTCAGAGTGGTATAGTGGGGTACTTATCACCTTCAGTGATAGCTCTAGATATCATCTCATAAAGACATTGGTAAGAACAAAACATATCTTTATTTGAACCAATCTCATGGATGTAACAATAGCAGAGAGAATTATTCAAGGTGCTTTGTTTGCTCTTGGCAATAACCAGACATTCCAAGATTTGCTGGTATGAAAGTAACAATCTTTCCCTATGACATTTGGTCACACATCAGAACTATTGATGCATTAATCCTATTTATCATGTTTAGTATGGAAGTTTTTTTTTCCTTGGCGCTTTTATGTTTTTAACTAAACCTTAAAAAAAATACCAATAATGTAGGAAAACTTACTCTAATAATGTAGGTCAGTATTCACAAATGTTGGACAGTTCCAAATAATGTTGGTCAGGCCCCAATGATTAGGGAAAATACCAAATATAAAAATACATAGTAGGACCCTATAATGTAGGACATGACACAATAATGTGGGTCAAGACCCTATAATGTAGAACAAGACACAATAATGTGGGTCATGACCCTATAATGTAGGACAAGACACAATAATGTGGGTCAAGACCCTATAATGTAGGACAAGACACAATAATGTGGGTCAAGACCCTATAATGTAGGACAAGACACAATAATGTGGGTCAAGACCCTATAATGTAGGACAAGACACAATAATGTGGGTCATGACCCTATAATGTAGGACAAGACACAATAATGTGGGTCAAGACCCTATAATGTAGGACAAGACACAATAATGTGGGTCAAGACCCATTTATGAAGGTAAAGACCCAATAATAGAACTGAGTGCCAAATAATATAGAATAAGACTCAAATTAGGACAATGCAAAATAATGAATGACAAAACCCAACAATGTAGGAAATTACCCAAGTATGTGTAGCAATACCAAAGTAATAACTCAATAATGTCAAATAGGTTAGCTTCAAGCATTATTGGACACTTATTCTAGGACAAGGACCTATACAAGGACGGCTCTACACAGGTAAAAGTCAGGGTGAATACACATGGTATGCTGGTATTTGCATACCACTAAAACGCCAGGACAAAATCTCTGACGCAGCTTTTCCTTGAACCCTTAACCACATTGGTGTGTCATGTTACACCATGTTAAGCAATGGACCTTTCCAGTGGTTACAGATATATTTAAATTTGATTATGAGATTATCCAATAGCTACTCTGGGATATCATGTGATTTACAGATATATTTAAATTTGTTTATAAGGTTATCCTATAGCTACTTTTGGATATCATGTGACCTACAGATTTATTAAAATTTGATTATAAGATTATCCAGTAACTACTCTGGGATATCATGTGATTTACAGATATATTTAAATTTGTTTATAAGGTTATCCTATAGCTACTTTTGGATATCATGTCATTTACAGATATATTAAAATTTGATTATAAGATTATCCAGTTACTACCCTGGGATATCATAATTTAAATGATTTAATTTGAATTTAATACCATCCCCTGTGGCCGAGTAATAAGAGCTTCCGTCTCGGAAGCAGGAGGGCATTGGTTTGATCCCTGACCACAACATACCAAAGTAAAAAATAGCTCCCTTCTTTAGTGCTCAGCATATAACGGTAGTTCCTGGACTGGTCAGCCTGGTGTTCGGATAATGTCATTTGGTGTGGTATCATGCCACATGTCTATGCCATGATCGATTGGATTAAAAAAAAACAAATCAAGACAATGAAAGTACATGTATACCTGTGTTTGTGATACTGTTGGTAAACTGTTGACCGAGTCTTGAATGTAGATAATCCTTTAACAATGGGAAAAGGTGGGACTTAAATTTTCAGCAATAAGAACTGGAAAGGTCCATCATTGAAATCTCTCTCAGTTTGAACAAGTATCACAATTATTCCGTTTCATCATGAAGGTACACGTGAGAAATGGATGATCAGTATAAAATCAGATCAGCCAGGGATTGAACCTCAGGCTGATCAGGTTTTATACTGGTTACATAGGTTGTTTATCTGAAAGTTATAATGTAATGTGGCAAAGGGTTCTGCTTAACCTTCCCTTGAAACTTGCAGCGAGACTTACAACATCTTGTCCTACTGGAAACCTTTAATCTGTCCTGCAGGCTGTAAGGAACGTATCAATTGAAGCATGCATTTGAAGCTATTGTCAGATTGAAAGAAGAGCTTTCAATGTCTCTTTTACAGGTCTTGGATTTTAATTCTTAATGCCATTTTAGATATGTGAAATTGCTTTTAAAAATTTAAGTATTGGATTGGTATTAAGTTAATTTTAGAGCCATTGTTTTATAAGTATTTTTATATTATAAAAGTATTAAGTCACCAAAGCTATTAAGTGATGGCAAGCATTTAAATTATGTTTGTTGTAGTACATTTCGAGGTCTTGCTGCTAAACTGTTGTATTAAACGAAGCATGTTCAATTGTTTTGCATCAAGTCCTTGAATTTTACATTTGATGAATTTACATATATATGTTAAAAATTGGTGAGTTATGGACTTCTGAATAGCAGGTTAAATACTGGAGGGAGATAGAAATGCAGGGTAAAAGAAAACTATATGACCAGCACTGAGAAGTCATTCTTTTTAAAGCAATTTTTGTGTATTTATATACCTATATCAATATAATTTAACCCTTACCATGCTAATTTTTTTAATTGGACTTGTCTTTTCTTCATTTTGGACTGTATCATTAGTTGTTAATGGGGGTGCTTGCTGAAAATGTGTTGACTGAATAGCAGACACTGCAGACCATGATCTGACTGGATGTTCAAGCTGATCATGGTTTGCACTGGTCCCATTTAAGGTAGTCACACGTGCCCACAGCATTGTGAGTGTTAAATACCATTTGATACATTCCTCCTAACTAAAACAAAAGTTTACCCTTTTGCCATTTCTTTTTCCGCTCAGTATAATTGGCCTCATTTTATATGAAAATAAGCATATTATAGAGAGTAATGGTTACACAATTCATATTTCATTACCCACAGTTCCTGCTTTATTCCATTTGTTACCAGTATATTCCTGTCAATATCTTGCCCTCCACTATGTGTTCAAGCTCTGCACATTTTTCTTATAAGTACAAGATGCACTTTTGGCTCGTTTAGACTGAAGGTTTAGTGAAATAGAATGATAATATTATATTTTTAGTGCTAAATTTTAAATTCTTTTTTTTTTTTTTTTTTTTGATAACAATGCTTTTGACTCTTTCTTGAAACTGCATATTGATGATAAAATCAATTAGACATTTTTTTTGTACATCAGTTTTCTGTGCCTGTTGTGATTTGTCTTTACTTGTAATTCATTTTTTATATGTTTTGAAAATATTTTTTTTTTTTTAACATATACACACAAACATAATATCATTGTAAATATCAAAATGAAAAAATTATATACAAACATACTAATATACCATCAAAATGTAATAGACTAGTCATGATTTTTAGAGAAACGGGCTCATTGTTACCATGACAACCACATATTAAGGCTACACAGACTGAAGGATGTGTGCTGTGTATTGCAGGTTCCTGGATTACCTGTCCGACCTCTGTGTATCCAATAAGGTCGCCATCCCCATCACCCAGGAGCTCATCTGTAAATGTCTCCTTAGTGAGGAGAACAAGGACATCCTCATAGAGACCAGGTGAGTGGTCAAGGTCATTTGATGACCTTTGGATTTGAAGGTTAGGTGAGTTATGAAAAAGATGGATTGTGTTGTGAAGGTTATCTTGATGACCTTTGAATGCTGATAAGGTTACATTGATTATTTTGACTTTCTAAATGGGTATTTAAAAGAGATAGATGATTTTATGCCTTAAATGTTAGGGTCAGTAGTTGTGATAGGAAGCAGATCAACCAAGAACAAGTAGTCATTGAAAAGACAGTGACCTTGAGATCTACATGTTGAAGGGTCATTAAAGGAGTAGGTGAGGTTTGAAGGTCAAGCTGTGACTTTGTTAAAAATGAGTAAAAAAGATAATGGTTGTATAGAGATTTTCAATCAATATTTATGATTTAAAAGAAATGATAGGAATTTAAAAAAAAATTAAAAAAAAATTGCACAGTTAAAAATAACTCCAAATGAAATGGCAGATGATGATTATTGTTTCAGGATCGTGAAGACACAGACGGAGGTAGAGATGGAAGATGAGAACCCAGACGGTGGGATATCGGAGCCATTCTTCACCATCGAGGAGGAGGAGGACGTGGTAGTGATCTGGAAGGATGACACAGGGCAGCCGGTCCAGAAGGACATCCGGGCCCTGGCCATGTCCGCTCAGGAGAACTGCAGCAGGGACATGGCTGTACTGCAGTATTACAGGTAGGGTGGGATGGAAAAGTGATGTAACTGTCAAAGAGGGGACAAAGTGTTTAACCTGGTTGGTTTATTTCACTAAAGAAGGGTGCTATGCTCCAGTGGCCTACAGGCCTGAAGGTTGCAAATTCGATCTCTACTAGGGGTGTTATTCAAGTCCTTCCAAGGGGCAAAGTACTGGTATAACCCAGGAAACATCAAGAAGGACTCAAAGTTAATAAATATTTTATAAATGATGCTAATTAAGTAAAGAGCTGTAATGCAATTAAACATGTCATGTATTGTAGTATTCCATCCTAATATATCCTGTCTCCTGTTACATCAGTATCTTAATACTGTGATTGGTACTGCATGGAAACTTGCAACAGTCACATAAGGTAGTCGCGGGTTGTTTTTGGATGTCAAGGTCAAGGTCACGGTGGTACAGATAAGTGTTTGACACAGTGACACAATGTCAGTGATGTGTAGTACCTGTGTTTATTTCAGACACCAGTTGAACCTGTTCTCCCACATGTGTCTGGACCGACAGTACCTGGCCATCAATGAGCTCTCCAAGGATCTAGATATTGACCTCATCCTCAGGTAGTTTCTTTTTAGGAATGTTTATATTCATATCTGAATCTCTTTACAGTGTGAAATAGTATAACAACAATATTGACAGATTCAAGGTAGGACTTTTTCTATGTATATTGGAAGCAAAAAATTAGCCACATAACTGGGAAAGTATCTTGCAAAATCTCTAGAATAGTAAAAAGCAATGGAAGCACTTGCTATATTTTTTGGAATTCATCATGCTTTTGATTTTAACATTTCTTTTTTAATAACAATAGGGAAGCTCAGTGGTTGGACCAGTACTCAGCACCCAATTTTAAATTTGGGATGGGTCAGCATATCTGACTCACAGGGCATCTAGGAAAAGGCATGGACAAAAAAAACAGAAGGGTAAGACTTGTTTTACCAAACTTGGATGATTAAAAGAAGTAAATATAACCATTCAAACTCCATGTTTCAGGTGCATGTCAGATGAACTTCTGCCGTATGATCTGCGCGCCTCATTCTGCCGCCTCATGTTACACATGCACGTGGACCGTGATCCCCAGGAGACGGTGAAGCCAGTCAAGTACGCCCGTCTCTGGAAGGAAATACCTGCTCAGATAGCCATAGAGGAGTAAGTAATGTCTTGGTAAACATGATGGAAGTAAAAGATTAGTCATATCTCAACAATATTAAGGATAAAATGATTGAACCTTTAATTCCCTTTAGAAATAAAACACATGATTTGGAAGTATTTATCTTGTCCAAGGGGTTATATAAAGATGCAAGTTCAGATCATACTGAAATGTGTATGCATGTGTTATAATGGCACCATGTATATTAAACGTGCTGACCCCATATTTTTGCCAAAGTTTGACCTTGTGTTAACATGCGACGGAATGATTCTCTGTGGGTAAAATAAATGTGAGGGTGCAGTGGTAACGTATCCGATTACGGATCCAAAGGTTGTGGGTTCAAACCCAGTTGGAGGCAAGAATTCTTCATGATCTTCCCAGGCGCAAAGTACTGGTCCAACCCAGGAACTGTCGGGAGGGATTAGTATAAGTTGTAAGAACTTGTTTTCCCAATCGACATAAAATATAAATAAGTTTAAACTTAAATGTGTCCCTTTGTTTTCACTGAATTCTTTTCATTGGTTTGAAGGTGTCAGATGTGAATGTGTGTGTGAGAACAGTTTGCCCCAATGTGACTCAGCCCCATATGGATAGTCAAACACATTCTCACCCCTAATGGATTATGAGTTTATATGATTCAAACCTCACTTCCCCCACCTATGGATTCTGTTCTGATGTGATTCAGCCTATATGTTATTCTGCCCTATATGATTTAGACTCTATTTGACAGTAGACATATTCTGACTGCAAGCCTGTTTTCACCACAGCTATGAGTCCAACATCGGCAAGGATCCAGAGAAGGAGCGGGTGAAGCCCCACTTCTCCCAGACCATCATGTTTGTAGAGGAATACCTAAATAACGTCAGCCAGGATGGATCCTTCTCCGACAGGGAGCAAAACAAACTTACATATGAGGTACATTCTGCAACTTTTTACAGTACAACATTTTACAGCAAAAGAAAGTATGTTATCCAGTCTACTGAGAGTGAAATATGTTTCTATGTCAATTTACTTGCCTCCTGTTTATATGTGATTTTTAGCTCACCAGAGCACGAAGTGCTTAGGGTGAGCTATTGGGATCACCCTTTGTTCGTCGTTGTCCGTCGTCAACAATTTTTACAAGACATCTCCTCTGAAACTGCTGGACAAAATCTGATGAAACTTGGTATAAATGGTCCTTGGGTGGGACTCTGCAAAAATTGCTCAAATACAGTTGATCCTTGCAGAACTCTGGTTGCCATGGCAACAAAAAGAAAAAAATCTTGGAAAGTTTAAATATCATCTCCTTCAAAACTACTGGCCAGATTTCAAAATAAATTAGTACAGATGATCCTTAGGGGTAGCACTACAAAAATTGCTAAAATTATTCGGATCCGCAAAAAAACATTGGCGTCAGGGGCCGGGCTTATTTTACATTTTTTTATATAGGCAAAATTTTTAAAAAAACATCTCCTCTAAATCCAATGGACAGAATTTGATGAAACTTGGTATAAATGGTCCTTGGGTGGGACTCTACAAAAATTGCTCAAATAAAGTTGCTCTATGCAGAACTCTGGTTGCCATGGCAACAAAAAGAAAAAATTCTTGGAAAGTTCAAAAATCATCTCCTTCAAAACTACTGGCCAGATTTCAAAATAAAAAAAAATCTCCTCTAAAACCAATGGACAGAATTTGATGAAATTTGGTAAAAATGATCTTTGGATGCGAGTCTACAAAAATTGCTCAAATAAAAATGATCCATGCAGAACTATGGTTGCCATGGCAATAAATAGAACAAAAATCATCTTCTTCAAGATTAATATAAATCATCTTCCAGATTAATAATTTGCAGGGTTTCATAATGTTTTTAATTGGTACAGATGATCCTTAGGTGTAGCTCTACAAAGTATTCAAAATTAATTGGATGTGTGTTGTAAACTCGGCAACAATACGAGGGGTGGCTTGTTTATTATATTTATATTGATTTACGCAGAACTCTAGTTGCCATTGCAATGCATTGAAAAGATAAATTTAAAATTCATCTTGTTTAGAACTGCTAGCCAGATTTAAAATACATTGTTATAGATGTTTATTTAGGGTTAACTGGCTAATTTTTACTTTGTTTTTCAGACAATTTTAACAATTAATCAAAATCAAAGGAAATGTCCTTTGTTTTCACGTGACGTCATCAAGACAAATCCGCCATCTTACCATTTTACTATTTGCACTTCTGTTTCAATTAAAGATTTACAGATATATACTTTTGAGTTTAAAAAACAGAAACACGTGAAGATTGATTCTATATTAAAGAAGTGAAATTGCATAAAGTGCTTATTTAATACAATATATAAATTCATTATTGAAGACGGAAAATGTATACGTTGTAATTTTTTGCAGTTGTCGGTAATTAATTTCCTTAGTGTCCTATATGAGACAAACGGATCCATCAACCTCAAACAATCAGTTTTAAGTCACTATAAACGGTTCGGAGTCAAAGGTGTATTTTTGTGTGATTTTTTCACTCCGTTGTCTAAAATATTTTTATCTTAATGGAAGCAAGCACGTTTTTCCCCAAAAAAGAAATGTAATCCATCAACTTACAACCAGTTAACTGTTCCAAGTCAAGGGTGTATTTTGTGTGTTTTTTGACTCCGATTTATCTGTACTTGAAATTGTTTTGGCTGCTTTTTCCAGATTAACAACTGTTACTGATTTAACCTTTTCCTTCATATAGACTCATATTGACACTCTCAAAAGGAACCACATAAAATAGTCACAGTTAAACATTCCTTGTTACAGAAAACAATTGTTATGCCCCCACAAAGTGGGGTGCATATAGCGTTGCACTTGTCCGTCCGTCCGTCCGTCCGTCAGTCCATCAGTCCGTCAGTCCGTCAGTCCATCAGTCCGTCAGTCCGTCAGTCCGTCCGTACGTCCCGAAATCTTGTGAACGCAACTCCTCTTAAACCGGATGGCAGATTTTGCTTAAACTTCCAGGGATGAACAACCTTAATGTGTAGATGGTAGTAAAGAAAGGAATTTTCGCGGCGACCAAATTTAACAGAATTATGGCCCTTTGTTGATTTGTTCACTATATACCATATAGAAATTTTGTGAACGCAACTCCTCTTCAACCGGATGGCAGATTTTGCTTAAACTTCCAGGGATGAACAACCTTAATGTGTAGATGGTAGTAAAGAAAGGAATTTTCGCGGCGACCAAATTTAACAGAATTATGGCCCTTTGTTGATTTGTTCACTATATACCATATAGAAATTTTGTGAACGCAACTCCTCTTCAACCGGATGGCAGATTTTGCTTAAACTTCAGGATGAACAACCTTAATGTGTAGATGGAAGTAAAGGAAGGAATTTTCGCGGCGACCAAATTTAACAGAAATATGGCCCTTTGTTGATTTTTTCACTATATACCATATAGAAATTTTGTGAACGCAACTCCTCTTCAACCGGATGGCAGATTTTGCTTAAACTTCCAGGGATGAACAACCTTAATGTGTAGATGGAAGTAAAGGAAGGAATTTTTCGTGGCGACCAAATTTAACAATTGGCCCTTTGTTGATTTTTTCACTATATACCATATAGAAATTTTGTGAAAGCAACTCCTCTTAAACCAGATGGCAGATTTTGCTTAAACTTCCAGTGATGAATAACCTTAATGTGTAGATGGACAATGTACAGATCTTACCAGCACAGTATACGATACGCAACCTGACATAATCCTAGGTGATTTCAACATCAACGTTGATTCAGTTTGGTACAGAAGACTATCTGAATCTCTGCTTAATTATCGCCAGTGTGTGACATTACCAACACACTTAAGTGGATCTATTATTGATCTTGTCTATGTAAAAGATGAGTTGCCACAGCCAAAAGTAACTGTATACCCAACATATTTCTCTGATCACAGCATTGTGTTCCTGCAGTTTTAGGAGACCAGACATGTGTTTCAAAGTTTTGTTTTATTCAGACACTAATATTGTATTCCAACTGTAAAGAAACCAAATATGATGCCTCAAGAGTTAGGTAACTTTTTTATCATTAATACATAATTGAGGAAATTTCAACTGAAACGCTATAATAAGAACAGAATTTTGTAGACATTAAATGAAGCTGCTCTTGTTTACGAGCACATCTGCACAGTGGGGGCATCCGTGTCCTTTGGACACAGTTCTAGTTTCATTTTAAAATGCAGATGTACTCTGGTGAGCATCTATGGCCCTTGGGCCTCTTGTTTTAAATATAAGTAGAAAAAATAGGATGTCACCTGTATTAGAAATTTGGCCAAAATCGTTAGTTTTTAACTCACCTGAGCACAATGTGCCCAAGGTGAGCTTTTGTGATCACCCTGTGTCCTTCGTCATCCGTCGTCAACAATTTGCTTTAAACAACATCTCCTCTTAAACCGCTGGACAGAATTTGGTTAAACTTGGCAGGGATGATCCTTGGGTGAACCTTCACAAAAGTTGCTAAAATAAACTTGATCTATGTAGGACTGTGGTTGCCATGGCAACCGAAAGAAAAAAAATATATAAAACTTTAAAAATCATCTCCTTCAAAATAAATGGCCAAATTTCAAAACGTTTTAATACAGATGTTCCTTTGGGAATATATACTCAGGTGAGCAATCTAGGGCTTTGTATTTAGTATCAACAAGACCAATATAAAGATCTTGTGTCTATCTAAGCATTTAATTTTTCCCCATCAGTACTTGGGGTCATCACAGTTGTGCTGTATTCAATCATGGGAAAAAGTGAAGGAAAGGTGAGTACTTTGAGTTGTCAAATGTCAATAAAAAAATCACCAGTATGAAGGAAATGTGAAAATTATATGTGGACTGTGCCCCTGATGGTGCTTGCAATTCAAGATATCACCCTGTGATTCGTGACGATGTTTATAGGTGGTTAACCTGGCCAGGGAGCTCATTTACTTTGGCTTCTACACGTTCAGCGACCTCCTCAGACTGACCAAGACTCTGCTGACCATCCTGGACTGTGTCCCAGAACACATGACTGTCAAACTGGCCGTTGTCACAGCCAATGGTATGTACCATATCTTTTATATACTTATGAAATTAAGCAGATACCTTTTATAAAAATCATATAAATGTATTGATTATTTTCTTTAATGACATCCTGTATTTTCCACAAAATATAGACAGTAATATCCTTTATTTCAATAATAGGTTTGCTAATGATTTCTTCATTTAAAATTAAAAGTTTTTGGGCAGTTCTGTATTTGAGAAAAACAACTAAAGACATTTTGTTCATGGGAAGGGAATTAGTGTGTGTTAAAGTGGGGTGAAATTTCCTACATACTGTAAAAATTATGAATGAAGTGTGGGTTTCTTATACGGATAAAGGCAAGTGGTTTACTTCAGTGCTTTGGTGTACTATTTTACTCTTGGCCCATTTCAAGCAGTAATTTTGTTTATGTTGTAAATATTACTTGTTGAAATAACCTGTTTCACAAAGTAAAGCGGAGCTATCATGTATAGGGATCATGGGCATCACCCCATCCAGTTATATCCTGCTTTCAAACATTCCAGTATCTTTTTATATCACAGAGTTAAGGCTGTGTGGCCTCTCTGTGGTAGCTGTGATTCAGTCTGTTAATGAAAACCTAAAAACAACAACAACAACATCAAAGCTTCTAGATTACTCTTGACTTATTTCAATCAGAAATCTTAGATTTGTTGTTTATAAATACTTTTAATTGGCACCTTTTTAATTGACACCATAATTTCATGAAACCAGACAGAAAGTATGAGGAAAGATCTTTCATTTCTTTTCTGTAACTGATGATAAAAATGATCTATGGTTGGTTTGACCCACTTTCAGAGTCGGACGTGCTGGCCACAAAGCGACGAGGAGAAGAACTGGACACGCTGGTGATGGACACGAAACTGAAGATCATAGAGATTCTCAAGGTACTGACCTCTCCTTAATCATATATTACTGGATTGTACCATTGTGCTGCCACACTTCAAGCCATTGTACACCATGGTATGCTGTGGGGATGCTAGATCAGACTGACAACAGTGGACCTTCCCACTGTTAACATATCTAAATAAATTAGATAATCAGATTAGCCAATAGCCACACATGGATGCCATGTGATTAATTTTGATCAAGTTTTCACCAAAATAAAACACCATGGTATAATTAAGGAATTCCTGGCCTGCATATCTGACCTCATCTGACGTTGAGAGAGTCTTCATCCCAGGATTTTGTTGTCACAGAAATCTTCCTTCTGCTAATAATGCAGTAATAATGGTATATTCATTCCAGATAACTACATTGTATACATAAACTCACATTGCAAAACTGTATTTTTGCAGTTGCAAATAAAATATGTGTTTGATAATGGATAGTTTTATAATTAACCTGTATTGTCTAATAATAAACAATTCAGTGCATTGAGGTAGCTTGACCCCAAATACCACATGATTTAACCCTTTCCCTCATATAGACTCATTTTGACACACTCAATAGGTACCACATAAAGCCTGATCTGCAGAAAACCACAGTTAAACCTTACCAAATTTAATTATAAAGTCCTCATTTCCAGACCACTGAGGAGCAGCGAACAGCATAAAACCTGATCAGCCTGCGAGTTACTCGCAGGCTGATCTGGTTTTATGCTGTTCGCATAGGTCTTTTCATGGTTTCCTCTATGAGGGAAAGGGTTAAATTAGGTTTAAAACTAGTTTAACCTCATCTTTGTTATGTTAGATGGGAAACAAGATCTTTCAACTTATATAATTAACTTGGTGCCTGGGAAGGCAGATAAAAATCCTTGCCCCCAACGGAGTTCGAACCCACAACCTTTACAATAGAGAGTAAGCTACACCATCTGAATATGTTGATACATGTTCTGCATAACTATTATAATTATTAATGAATATTAAAATGTAAGTTTCAGATAAAAAAAGTCAGTGTTTATACACTCATCAGTCTGTCTTTGTGGTGTCGCTAATAGATAGTGACATGGTTTAATTAACACTTTCCCTCATAGAGGACATCATGAAAAGACCTATGCGAACAGCATAAAACCAGATCAGCCTGCGAGTAACTCGCAGGCTGATCAGGTTTTATGCTGTTCGCTGCTCCTCAGTGGTCTGGAAATGAGGACTTTATAATTAAATTTGGTAAGGTTTAACTGTGGTTTTCTGCAGATCAGGCTTTATGTGATACCTATTGAGGGCATCAAAATGAGTCTATATGAGGCAAAGGGTTACTTATTAGCCCCCAAGGAAGGTATGCTTAGACTGCTGTCATTTCTCCATAGAAAAACTCTTTTATCTCATAAATATTCATGTACAAAGTAATAATACATTGATTATTTATATATTGAACTTAATAAAAGGTGATCTGCATTAGTGTATAGGTAGAATGAGACCCTGATGTGACAATACCTGGAGGAAGCCATCTGATCCATGTCTTCTCTACAATAAAACATCTCCATGGCTGAGCTGGTATAGTTGCTGACTTAATATCACTCAGCCACTCACTGCTTTGGGTTTGAATCTTAGCAGGGTCATTTGAATTCTTCAAATAGAGAAGCCTTCTGTCTTGCTTTTGGTAGGTCAGTTAGGTTCTACCCGGATGCCTCTGTACAGTCAGGGCCTTCCTCCCCATGCAATTAGCTGGATATCACAATATAACTGAAATACTGTAGTAGTGATGGTAAACTCAAAACATGTGTCGCAGTACCAATTTAGTTGGTAGAACATTTTCCCTGTAAGTGTAAGACCCTGGGTTTGAGTCCCGGTCAGGCTGTATATTTTTCTCACCCTGTGACACATGTCTGTATGAGGTACCTATATTTTGATATTACACCTGGCCTGTATTCCACCAACAATATTCAATGCTGTGTAATACTTCAAAGCTCAGGTAAGATTGGAATACTTTCCAGCACTCTTTTATTACAAAATATTTGAATTGATAACTAAGCTGACATAAATAATTATCATACTAACAATCTTTGTTTAGAAATGAAATATGAAGCTATTTTTATGAGGAAAATCAAATTTCTAAGTATAGAAGTATTACAAACACTAAGTAAGGTTGGGTGGAATGCAGCCTGAAAGAAGTACCGGGTACATGTAATAATTTTCATCTTCATGATATAGAAAAGATCAGATTTCTTCTCCTTTATGGAAATATACTCAGTTGAAAAAGAAATTGTGCACTCAAAATTTGGGGTTGTTCTGCAACCTTAGTTTAATGAGGGCAAATTGAAAAGTCATGGAATACTTAAATTGGATAATACAGTATTTGTATCTTGGACAGAGATATGACATTTAAATTAAAGAAAGTACAAGTGCTTTAACTTTCTTTTACAACTAAGTAAAGCTTGATGACTTATATTGTTCTTGAATTCACCCAATCACTATTTTAAGTGTATTATAATCATCCATAGGAATGGATTTATTACTTATGTATGTTTATCATTTCCAATATGTCTCTTGTTTTGGAATTTCTTATTGAAAGTATAAGTGGATATAAAGGTAAGTAACATACAAAGAACACTGCCAAAATTTCTTTCCAAACTCTAGAGAGTTCCTTTACTTTCTTTCAAATCTGATAATTCATTTGATTTCTTTCAGCTTTATGAATTATTTTCTTTTTTGGGAGTGTGGAGAAAGGATGAGCTTTAATGATTTATTTGTTTATGATTATAATTATGAGATACTACGTGTTTTGCAAAGGGCATCATAGAATAATAGGGTATATGAAAAAGAGATTAAATTATTTCATATGAGATACATAACAAATATTGTGAAACAGGTCAAAATAACCATTTAAATAAGTACAGATATTGTAAGTCACAAGTTGTGTCATCGTGTGACTACAACTGACAGCCATTGAATAAATGTATGAAACATTGCATACAAAATATGAAAATTTTAAATTTTTTTATGAAAATGCACTTCTTTGGAAGTCTTGCTTCACAAAATGTTCGTTATTTTCTGACGCTGTTCAATCAAGGCAGTGTAGCAAAGGTATTTATCACCATCAATGATAGTGGTATTGTTTTGTGATAATTTGGTTCAAGGCCAAGGTCACTGTTACTTAAAATAGAAAGCTATATGGTAGCTTGTGTTGTAAACAAGGACAGAGCAGAAATGCATGAGGTATTAATCAACTTTGTTGATGAAGTTGCAAGGAGGGGTTATGTGTAACATCTTTTAAGTGAAACACAGATAAGACATTTTAGAGTTGTCTGCCCTTGATATGCAAAAACTTTGACATGGTATTTTTGATGGATAAAAATCACTTTCTATGACATTCTGCTTTCACTAGGACAGATTTATTTATGATGCCCTTTATTGTGTTCTAAAACACACACTTCTATGCTTATACAACTAGATGTTGAAAGTCTGATCTTTTTAATATAAATTTACTCTTTTAAGTTCTTTTTTGTATCATCTTTTTCTGAGTTACTGATATTTCTAGGTTTTTCTTTTCCTCTTTTCTTTTATGTCTTTTGTCTTAATATACTTTTCAGACTTTTTTTGCAGTTTTTGTTGAATCTCAAAATTTGTATTTTTTGTTTTTAGACCTTTTTTGTTTTATGTCCTGAGTTAATTTCCCTCTTTCATTTGCCGCTTCTTTTCAGTTTATTTCTGATGTTCGACTCGACTATCGTATAACTTGCTTGTTGTCCATCTTCAAAAGAGAGTTTGACGATAATAACACGCTCCGAGACACCGATGGTAATAGCAAGACTTTCTCCATAGCCCGCTACTTGCCTGTGATTTACTGTTCTCACACAAGTGTATATATCTACCATACTCTCACTGCTGCTGGCCTTAATGCTACTCTCCATGAACAAAATCACAATCACAAAGTGAATAAACCAGGCCTTAGTTCTGTTGAATGAAAATCAAAGTAATTTGGGGCCAGGTGAGCCTGTAGGAAACTAATTAACTTGCAGGCTGATTGGGTTGTATACTGTTTGCTGCTCAATTGTCGGATTGCAAGTAAATCAGTTTTTTACTTATTATTTTTTTTTTTATTGTTTTATAGAAAATATTGCAAAATTCAAAAAAAACAGAGTCTTCCTGGCTAAATTGAGCAGAACACTTGATTGACTAAGTGTGATATCATGGAGAAATAGCTTATACATATATATATATATATATATACCACCATAGATACTGTTTGCAGTTTCATCATGACCCTTAGGAATTTTCTGTCTTTTATTTATTTTTATTAACAAAATAATCCTAGCTGTTTTATCTTTTTATCACATAACCGCAACCCCCTTTTTTTTTGGGGGGGGGGGGGGGTATAATTCATCAGTAAAGAGGTAAAGTTTATTTTTCATTTACATGAAATATTTTGTATAAACTCATCTCTATATGGTCAGCAAGAAGTGAACACTATTAACGATATGATTAAGGTTTTGTAAGTTTAAGAAATTAAGGAAGAAGTGGCCCTTTCATTAACACATATATCTCTTTATATATACAAGGTATGGACCCTGGAAAGGAAACTAGGAAAGATTTAATTAGTTACTTTCTGCTGTAGTGGTGTGGTGTAGATGGTTTGTGTTGGAACTGGCGAGAAAGTAAAAAGATAAGGAACTGATAGGAAATAAAATGCTTATGAACTGATGGGAGATGGGAAATACAAAGATAATGAGCTGATAGGAAATAAAATGCTTATGAACTATGAACTAATGGGAGATGGGAAATACAAAGATAATGAGCTGATAGGAAATAAAATGATAATGAACTGATGTGAGATGGGAAATACAAAGATAATGACCTGATGGGCAATAAGAACTAATGGGAAAGGAAAAGAAAGCAAACCAATTTTAGATAAAAGCAACTTATGGAAATTTAAAGAAAATGAGCTAATTGAAAAATTGAATATATAAAGAAAATGTACTGATGGGAAATAGAAATTGATGGGAAAATGAAAAAAAAATGTTCTTGGTATTTTAAAAAAAAATCCACAAAAGATTGTTTGCCTTTGTTTCATTACACACAAATTCTTAGGGGAAAAAACCTACATATATACATGTTTTTTTTTTTTTTATATTTTGGTTATGGCAAAAAATTTATGAGGATCAGGAGTACCAGTATACATGTATAAGATTAGGAATATAAGGGACGTTTGGATAGATAATGTCTAATTATGGCATAAAAGAGAATGAGTTTAAAAAAAAAAAAAATGGCATTTTTTTACCTCCCAAGAAAAGGGAGAATCCTTGTAACATTCTACTAACAAGCTAACATGTCTCACATTTCTCCATTTATCTTTAAAAACACTGTACAGCATCTCTGTCTCTGTATGTGTGTGTGTGATATACATGTATGTGTTTGAATTTTTTTACCTTCTTCTGTCTTTAACAATTAAAATAAAAGAAAATAGTAGACTTGAAAAAAGCTGGCTTAATATGTAATGTTGAAATAAAACCATATGCATTAGGTATGGCGTTAATATGATTTAAATACAGAATACTAATTTTTATTCAAAGGAAAAATAATGGAGTAATTTGAAGATAAAAATATAATAATTAATTTGATCTGCAGTAGTGGATTTTTTAGTCATATCTGACTTACTGTGTATTGTATTAAAAAAATTCTTGGCAGAAAAAAAGTTGAAACTTTATAAACCACACTAAAAGCAAATTTGATGAATGATGATAATAAAACCTTCACGTGTATTGATACAAAGTCATCTCTTTGTATATTCAATGAAAAACTTACTTTTTTTAAAATATTGTGTCCCATTTTACAGACATTATTCAGAGTAAGTTTCCTGATACGGTATATTTTACTTTTTTTCTACCAATTTAACCGGTTTTTTTTTTTTTTTTTTTCCAGACAATGTTGAAGTGGTAAATTGTTTCCCTTGCATTCAGCTTGGTGTTTGCTACTGCATTTTTGAATTCTATCCAAGCAACAGATTTATGCTTTCAGATTTAAATTCAGGTACAGTCAAATCTGATTTAAAGCATGGCTCACAAATTAAATGTACAATGTAATAAAAAGTGAAAGAAATGTTGATAAAAGTTAGTGGTATCTGTTACTGTTTGAAATATTATAATTTAGCATCCTTTTTTTTTCAATTTAAACAAAGTCTGCAGCTGATTTAAAATCATTTTCCCCAACTTATACTTAATCCTCAGGCCAGCTCTTGTGTTGGACCAGTTCTTGGCATCCAGGAAGGTTTTGAATAATTTTTGCCCCAGAAGGGACTGAACTTACCACCTTCAGATTCCTAGTCAAGTGGACATAACCACCGGACTACAGCTGTCATCAAATAGGAAGTTTTATTTACTTGGACATTCCCTCGAGTCATTTAATTAACAATAGGAGGATGGTAGTGGAAGGTTTACAGTGAGAGTTATGATAGAAACAAGTTGGGACAACTTTCATAATATTCTAGATTTAATAAATGTGCATTTTTTTTTAAGGAAAAAAAATGTTATTGAGAAGAAATTGAAATCATCAGGCACTTCAATTTTATGTATAGGCCTTTGTGTTTTGAAAGTGTTTGTTAGTGTAGTAAGTTGTATTCTGCATAATTAACGACATATTTTGTGTTATGTACATTTATGCCTGTGAAGCAGATGAATTCTGTGTGTATATATGTCTGTGTGTGTGTTTAATACAAGCATATATACACATTTACCTGCACTGATGGAGACACAATACTAATACTGACATTTTCTTACTACAGTTTCCTTCCAGGCTATGTTCACACGAAGCAGCATGTGCTGAATGTCATGGCATATGTGAGAACTTCCGAGTGAAATTCAAATCTTGTGTACATTATTACATGGACATGTGTTATGTTGCCTGTGTACGGTATGTCACTGGCATATAAAGCAGACTTAATCCTTTCCCTCATAGAGGACACCATGAAAAGACCTATGCGAACAGCATAAAACCAGATCAGCCTGCGAGTAACTCGGAGGCTGATCAGGTTTTATGCTGTTCGCTGCTGCTCAGTGGTCTGGAAATGAGGATTTTGTAATTAAATTTGGTAAGGTTTAACTGTGGTTTTCTGCAGATCAGGCTTTATGTGGTACCTACTGAGTGCGTCAAAATGAGTCTATATGAGGAAAAGGGTTAAGTTCTAGACACAATCAAATTGAAAACATAATATAGAGCCATCACCGTTCTCTGACAAACAAAAAATTATTTGATAAACTCAAGGGTTAGTATTGATTTGTCCATTGATTGTCAGAATGGGGCATAACAAATATTAAAAATATGGCTGATATCTCCCTCTGGCAGTCAATAGACAAATTAGCAAAATGTTAGTATTTACTTTTATAACTAAAAGGGGGGAAAGATGCTGTGTTTTGATGAAAAGGTGTTGGGACTTCATAATAAATAAAGTTATTAAAACTTGGTTTATTATAAAAATAATTCTCAAACTGGATAAAAGCTCATTTTTTTCAGAATTTCTCACCTATGCCATGTGCAGATTCCCACTATAGGCACCTAGCAATATTTTGTCATCAGAAGAAATCAAATAAGAAAAAAAGATCTCATTTTTCATGCTGTCTGGCTGCTCCCATTTTCAGTTCATCATGTCCGTGCGGCTGGACTACCGGATCTCGGTGATATTAACACTGTTTAAGAATCAGATAAAGAAAAGTGAGGGAGAACTTCTGGACACAAACAGTGAGCAGCCTGCACAGTCTGTCCTCATGCACATCACTGAGCGTGCGTGTCATGTGACTTCCTCGTTCTTTATCATATCTTTGTATCTTTATTGTCGTTACTGTTGCAATCATATTTTTTGTTGGAAAGCTCTTGAATTTTAGCACACCCATGGGACTGGCAAGTGAGACCAGTGGACTAGTTCTAAACAGATGCTGGAAATCATGCAATCATAGTAAAATAGGGATGGTATACCACTAAAAGATTACACAATTTTTGGTTAAATTTGTATATTTCAATAAAAATCTGATTTTGATATTTTCAGTCTTAGTTTTCAGGTAATGAAACAATTTTTAACCAGATCCCATAAGCTCATATTTAGTTAACCTAAATAAACTTAGGTCCATTTCAAGTCCAGTTAATTTATCATTTAGGATTGAACTTTTTATTTTTTCATTTTATCAATCATTGACTGTGTAGTACATTAAAAACATAGTTTGAAGTAAGAAGGTGCATGATTTTAATGGCAGATTTCATTAATGTTATGAGAACTTCTTTTATTAAATACTAAACCATAATATAATTAATCAAAACTAATTTTGCATTTGTTCTTTAAGAAATAACAATCAGCTTGGATTTCATATTTGTATGCTGGTAAGCACATCTAAGCATCTTAATTTGAACTTACCGTATATTTCATCCAGTGAATGCCAGAAAGGTTTGGATCATCAGCATGTATAAATAGAAGGGTGATAACTCTTTCTGGCAATCAATAGGGCACATTTTATTTTGATACTATATATATTTTATCATACCCCCAGATACAAAGTATACTGAGGTTATATTGGAGTCACGTTTGTCAGTTGGTCCATCTGTAGACGAGATTTGTCCGCCCTATTTTCTGGCTAACTTTGGTCAAATTTTGATGCAACTTTACAAGACTGGCATGTACAAAGCCTAGTTGTGCATATTCTTTACATGTCATGATTGCTTGACTTTGAATGAGTTATGGCCCTTTGTTACATTTCTCAACACTGTCTGACACAGTAACAGTGACAAAGCTGTGTCTAGGGGTATTCCTAATCTTCAATGATAATCTTGTTTGTTAATTGATGGTATGCTATGTCGGTTCCATGGATATATATACACATGTATGTTTTTAGAATCACCGTGTAGTACTAAGTCATCACACTATGATTTTATTTTCAGTTAATTTTTGTTTGATATATGTTTTGATGTTTTTATTTCATAGTTAAATGTATGTATATGATATTAATTATATGTCTATATGAAGAAAAAAGACAGGAAATAACTTGGTATGAGTATGAACACATTATGTGAAACATATGAAGGCAATATAAGTATTTTTCTATAATTTAGAGGAGAACATTAATTATATACTAGAAAATCATTTATCCTAGCTATTCCGCAGAATGTTGCAATTATTAATAACAGTAATATTCATTATGCAGAGTAAATATGTAGTTAAAATAGTTACAAACCTTTTTGTTTTCATTAATTTCTTAAGAAAATGCAAGTCATATTTCTAAAATTTAGATATGATACTATCATAACATACTAGTTGTATTAACCCTTTCCCTCATAGAGGAAACCATGAAAAGACCTATGCAAACAGCATAAAACCAGATCAGCCTGTGAGTAACTCGCAGGCTGATCAGGTTTTATGCTGTTCGCTGCTCCTCAGTGGTCTGGAAATGAGGATTTTGTAATTAAATTTGGTATGGTTTAACAGTGGTTTTCTGTAGATCAGGCTTTATGTAATACCTATTGAGGGTGTCAAAATGAGTCTATATGAGGGAAAGGGTTAAAATTAAAGTACAGTTACTAAGGTACATCCCTTTATCTACTCATTCATAAAATACTTTCACAATACAGTAAGTGATAAGTACCAATCTTGATTAATTTCAATTGATCTTCAATTTTGAGTAAGTTATACAAACAAGCTTCTGCGATTGAAGCATTTTACCAATTAGCAAATATTGTCCTTATATTTGTTCATAATTGGGAGAAATAAATAATACAGGATACTTATTTTTTCAACAACAATAACATTAGAATTAATTTGACAGTATTAGTATTTTCATTTGTATGGTTCTAAACCTCTTTGATGCCCAGTTTAAATATGAAGTTCATAACATCTAGCTGCTTTCCTAGTCTTATAAGAAATATGTACTGTAACACAATATTTAAGATGAGATTCAGGGAATACATAATCAATGAGATTTATTTATAATTTATTTTTCTCTCAAAATATACATTTCTTTTACAGGAAGATTTAGTAAGTGGTATAGCAAACAGTTACAATGCTTAATCAGTTTTTTGGGTTGGTCAGTCTGTCACATGGTCAGCCATGTACCTAGCTACTCACCCAGCTGTAACTAACACAGTCGTTGCCGGGTGTGGCTTCGTCACAAACTGCAGTTATATTACTACACAGATCTTGGGTAGTGAGATGACATGGAAACATTTGTTAAATATGATTAGGGGTTTATTATTCAACATTTTATAATATTAAGTATGAGAGATTATTAAGAGTTATAGCATAGAATGTTAATCCCACTGTAGAAATCACTAGAGGTAGAAGTTCACAGTGTCTGTTATCATACATATTTTAATCTGGTATTAATTTCATTTATCAAACAAATAATTGAAGATCACTGACTGATATACTTTGTAAATTTCTGGTTTATTTGTGACATAAGCATTATAGTATAATCATAACTTATTTTTTTTAACTTACTCTGCCTGTTAATAAATGTATAGAAATTTCTGTTTTCTAAGTGTTCATTCACACAAAATTTTTAACCCCATTGGAGTTCTAGTTCTAGATTTAAAGAAAACTTGATTTAGATAAATCTGCAACAGTATACTTTCAGTTTCTGTGAAACTGACATGAATTAACATTTGATTGATGCAAAACAGGAATTAATAAAATTGTTATCTGTATGTAGCTTTCATTCTGTACAGTAAGTACTCAGCAATCTCAGTGATAAAACCACCCTCTGGACCTTGGTCAGTCATTCTTACATTTTCTATTATTGAATTAAATGAGTAAAAATGGGATGATGGGCATGAAAAGGGTAGTCTCAATTGTGAGGTGGTCCTACAAAGGAGGTGGTCTTTATATGAGGTTTACAGTATTGTATAGTCTGTGTAGAAATAATTGCACGTGTGACATTCTGCACACCCGGGATGACCTAGTTATATCACCATCTGCCTGTATTTCATTTAAACATGAGCTCCCATACTCGGCCATTTGTACATACATATACTGGTATATACATAAATATGAGGTTCTTTCCACGATGTAGTGTGCAAGTTTCAAATGTATTGGTCTATAAAGAAGCTATGAATGAGGCACTGTATAATTATGGTGTTATTATCTGTTCATTCAAGTCTTATATTCTCTTCATGTTTGGAATGCATTATTGACTTCATATCAAGAAGTTAATAATTATTTCAAAGACAGAATCAATACATTCTTTTTTTAAATATTTACATATAAATAATATATAAATATAAATGGTTTTTTTTTTTTTTATTTTTTTTTGAATTTGAATTTTAAGACAAAATTTGTTCTGCAAAAGACTGAAATTTGTCCCTGTTTAATTTATGGGACTAATATTTTTTTCGGAATAAAATACACTGACTGAAAGTTCTAACCGATCTTTTTAAATTTATGATATATCTTAAAACCTTGGGAATTGTAGGAATTAAATTTTATTTCAATTTCAGGTTTGTGAAAGGTGAACAATATGAGCAAAATTTCCATGAATGTGGTTGCGAATTACAATGGCAGTAAGCTTTGATGTAAAGCTACCCTCAAAAGTCAAAGTCAAAACAGATAATTTAAAATGTGATCAGTTAGAACTTTCTGTCAGTGTTCACTTCCCCCTTCCTCCATGACATTTAAGAGCTAGAAAAAGTGAAGGTTTCAAGATGATAAAAAAAATAAAAATAACCTTTAATTTGGAGGATGAATGTAATATTGCAGTAACTGCCCTAATATTTTGCACTTGCTGAAAGCAGAGGTGACACTTTTCCATATCTGTCTGTCCATGCGTCTGAATGTCTGTCCATCACACTTTTTCTGTCACGCTTCAGCAGGTAACGCATGTGTTCCAAAGAACACTCTGGTATAATATGGGTACCACAGCATTGTGGCCACCCTTAAAATGTCTTTAAGATACTTTTTTTTGATATATATTTTCTGCTATGACATTTGCAGTAAATGATAGTGAAAACATTGTCCATTCAGTGTCCTTGATTTCAGTCATTAGTGCATGTTGATGTTCTGCACTGTTATATACCTTTGTTGTTATATAGGTTCATACTTATTGACTTCTTTATTTTGCTTTTCTTTTGTTCTGTTTGGTCTATCTTAACACTATAATTACATATCAACACACTTTATTTATGACATAATTATGATGTATTCTGTAAACAAGAAGCCAATTAGCTGTAATTAATTGTTTATCCTTTGATCAATTTGATAGTCATGTACCAAATAAAACTATTCCAATGATATAAAATATTGCCCATTTGATACTCAAATTTTCTAAACGACCCCCAAATATTTAAAAATATACCCCTTAATCTATACAGGAAGGGGTTGCTTGACCCAATTTTGGGAAAAAAGGGGAGGGGGGATGGAAATAGTACAGCACTAAATGATTTTATGCAAGAAGATTATCAGTTTCTGTCAGACACATGAATTAGTAAGCTTCAGTAAAAGTTGTGTTTTTTCAGATTGAAGGATATTAACCCTTTCCCTCATATAGACTCATTTTGATGCACTCAGTAGGTACCACAAAAAGCCTGATCTGCAGAAAACCACAGTTAAACCTTACCAAATTAAATTACAAAATCCTCATTTCCAGACCACTGAGGAGCAGCGAACAGCATAAAACCTGATCAGCCTGCGAGTTACTCGCAGGCTGATCTGGTTTTATGCTGTTCGCATAGGTCTTTTCATGGTTTCCTCCATGAGGGAAAGGGTTAATGAAGCATAATACTTAAGGGTAGTTCCAGGACTGGTTGGTTCAGTTTAGCAGTCA
This sequence comes from Solen grandis, assembly GCA_021229015.1. Classification (NCBI taxonomy): domain Eukaryota; kingdom Metazoa; phylum Mollusca; class Bivalvia; order Adapedonta; family Solenidae; genus Solen; species Solen grandis. Next base: position 20,217,239 of record CM037780.1, on the reverse strand, counting down.
CATAAAGGAATATAAGGTCAATAGACAAGTAAATGACCGAGGGTTTTGAATTTGGAATTAAGGCCAATGACAGAATTGTTTGCTGATTAAATTAATATAGCTGATGTTTAAGCAGCAAGAACTAGGAGGAGATTGGAATAAGATATAGACAAGAATTAATCTAACTATTATTGTTTGAAATCAGATGACAGAGTCCTTTCTACTTTCGTTTTAACAGCAACTGACTCTTGACCTCATTTTTACCAGCACAGATAACTCTGTTAGATTGTGTCACCTTCACTATAACTGTTATTAGTAGTTTGAGGCACCTTCATTAATCCTCTTTATTATCTAATATTTTCAGACGACAAAAAGAAATGATCTTTATTTTTCATATATGTGTATTTATTTTGCCAAAATAAATACTAGTGTGCTAGATTTATGTGTTTATATAGGATCAAGTATAGCTCTTTGTATGTGTATATATTCATGTGTACTGTTTAAGAAATATACAACACATTTTTAAACGCATAATTATGCTGTCACTACTTTCTTGTAAGGTAAATCTATGTATTGATTTTCATCTTAACCCTTTCCCTCATAGAGGAACCATGAAAATACCTATGCGAACAGCATAAAACCAGATCAGCCTTGCAGGCTGATCAGGTTTTATGCTGTTCGCTGCTCCTCAGTGGTCTGGAAATGAGGATTTTGTCATTAAATTTGGTAAGGTTTAACTGGTTTTCTGCAGATCAGGCTTTATGTGGTACCTATTGAGTGCGTCAAAATGAGTCTATATGAGGGAAAGGGTTAAGGTATATGCAAACCTCACCTCCTTTTTAAGGTTTATCAATGTGTCAGTTTTGTTTTAAGTCTACTTATGGCACAAACTTCTGTTTTATATGTATTTGCATGCTCAATTTTATGCACCATATAAATATGCATGTCTAAGGTGCATGTCTTGAAATCAAGATTTTTTTTTTATTATTTAGTGATGTTTACTGATGGCGGAAACACTAACTAAAAAAAAACCTATAATTTGATGAGCAGAGTATTAAATCACTCTTTTTACAATTACTATAAAGGCAAGGATTAAATGTAAAAATACTCTGTTTATTTAGAAAATACACGATTCTTTGATGTGAATTCTAGAATATTTTCTTATCTCTACAAGTAGATAATAAAAACTTGCATAGTAGAGATAATTGAACTGATGGCCAGTTGAAATAATGTTTTTTCCAGTTGAAATAAATAATATGAAAATGCTGCTGAATAAAGTTTGGAAAGATTTTTTTACTCCTTGAATTTTGTACCAATATCTATTTTTATTATTAGAAGTAAGGGAGAATTTGAGACAAATGTACAAATAGCTATGCTGGTTTTTCTAAATCTGTATTTCAACATTAATTCTATTTCAGGGCTAGACCTTGAAAGTATTGGGACTCAGGCGGAGGATATTTTTGGTGGCAGGTTGGTAGACCTGGAGATAGAGAGACTTACAGAGTGCTGCTGAATTTCAAGGCACATGGAAATGAAAAAAAAAAAAATGATTCAAAACAATTTTTTCAAAAAATAGACAAAGAAATAGGTGGTTATAGGCATTTTTGCTGAAGTTGCTTATGCTTTTTCTCCTAGCAATAATTATAATAATGATAATGAAAGATTGATGATGATGATAGTGATGGTGGTGATGATGATGATGGTGATGATGATGATGATGGCAGTTGTAATCATAACTTAATTCTCATGGAGTTGTTGTGTTCAGCAAAAAGGAGGTGTCAGATGATTTTAAGATCCCTTAATCACCATAAAAATGAAGTTAAAATGAAAGAAAAATGTTTGAAAGGAAATAATAAAAAAAATTGAAAAACAAACCCTAAAATGTAAACTTAGAATAATGGGTATTATAAATATTAAAATCCTGACTCTGGTATCATCAAATATGAAAATAGAGTGGTGCAGAAAAAGGTGCACAGAGGTATTTGATGAAGACAACTATGAGTACTCTAGAAACAGAGGAAAGCCTTGATATTGCATGAAGGTGTTGATTCTGCCTCATAGTTTACATTGATTTCTGTAAGGGTAGTTCCAGGACTGGTTGGCACCATGTCTGGATAATGTGACTGGATGTGATATAGTGCTAATGGCCTGAAATATATACTCAAACATTAAAGGGTGCCTGGATAACAAAGTGGTAGCACTTTTATTTTTGCTCCTCACCAGTGAGTTTGAGGTTTGATTCCTTGTCACATGTTGAGAGGGTTTGATGGCTTCCTATCCAGACACATGGATTTTCTCTGTTTTCTTCCCACAGTAGTGTCACACAAAGTCAGCAGAACCATCACGAGAGACTTATTCAATTGTGAGAATTGCATTCGTAATCAGCATAAAACTCATAAAATCTGAGTAAAGTAAGATGTTGTGTTGCAGTGCGGAGACTGCTGAGCTGGACCTAGATGACCAGGGTGGTAAGATGTTCCTGAGGGTCCTGCTGAACCTGGTCATGCACAACTACCCTGCCCTGGTGTCCGGTTCCCTGCAGCTGCTGTTCCGACACTTCAGTCAGAGACGTGAGGTCCTGCAGGCCTTCAAACAGGTGAGTGGCCTGGTCATTCATAGGTTTTTCTTTTCAAAGAACTATATCAAAATTACTATTGAAAAAAAAATGTTTTCATACATAGGAAGAATACATGGCTTTGCAAATACAGTCGACATTGTATTAAGAGACCGCTCAAGGGACTGCCAAAAAGTGGTCGCTTAATGAAATGGTCTCCTAATAGATATTTTTGGATATCCGAGCATTGAATCATTGGCTGATGTTTGCATTTGGTGTTCGTCGGAAAAAACACAACATTTGACGTCGAATTCATGGATGGATTCGGACTATTTCAAGAAAAAATATTAATAATCAATGAGCTTTCTTTATGTCTCTGTAACAGAAATCCAGAAACCCCCGATAAATTAATTTCAACCGTGCGCCCTTTTCGCATATCATAAGATGCAATGTACATACTTATAGGTACGAATTATCAATGGTACGCATTGCACCCGGAAGTATTAATTTACCTTATTCCCAAATATCCTTTTACCAAAATCCGAAGCATTCGGCATTTGGAGGGATGGT
>CM037780.1:20164036-20214036 GCA_021229015.1 Solen grandis | reverse complement strand
AATCCTAATGTCTGAGACAGACTAAACAATTGCCCATACAATAAAAACTGCAAGTCAATACCACGAAGATGGACAATTTATTACGCTAAAAATTACCTTAAGACTGATGACGAGACAGAACCATTATCATGACATGATAGACGACAGCGAATGAGATTACAGACAAGAAAAATAGGAGGGTTATGGAAATCCACCTGCTGAAAAATTGTTTGTGCTTGGATCTGTTGAGTTTCAAAAGCCAAGGGACATGGAAGCAATGTCCTTTTTTGTGCTGTTGTCATTACGGTGCAGACTGACAAATAATTGCTACTGTACAGACTTACACAAACCTGGGTCATAATGGCCACATTATTTTCATGTAATAGATACTGAAGTCCTGGATTTGTGAATGATTGTTTATTCAAGGACTTTTGTATTCTTTATTCATAGTAACATAAATCCTAATTCAAAAACAATACTGGCTGAAACAGCATGTATGAATCCTGTTACAGTGGCAAATCCTTTTTAGTTTCAACTTCTTTCTTGCTTTGTTAACAAATAAGCAAGCATTAACAATTGAAAAAAATCCTCTCAACTGTTGAGAGTATACTTATCTATGAGTGATTCAACTCTTTTTTACATGAAAAAAATTGTTCAAGAACTTATAGTAAGTTGGCAGTTATTCACCTGATAGGGAAAAACTGAAATGCTCAGATGATCTTTTAAAATTTTCCCCTTTCCAATATTAATAACTTTATTACATATTTCTATATATGATAAAAAAAAAATGTGAAAAAAAATTAATCATTCTATTTCATGTTTTCAATGCACTGGCATTTTATTTTCAAAGTGTGTATCTATACATCACACAAAATTTAGAGTAAATAGACTGTGTACTGATGTATGAACATAATTCTTTTACATACAAAAATGACATTGTGTTCTTAATTATTAAAACATACAATCAATATTAACAAATTAAATAGCTTCATTAATCTAATTCGAAATATAACTAGGACTGTGTGCTAAGTTGACATCATATTTTTTCATATTCAGGATTACCAGGTATATCATTTGTTGTAAATATAGATATAATGGTGAAAAAAAAAAGTACAAAAAATGTGTTCTATATCTAAGTGCACAATAAACTGATCTCAAAATATCCTTGGGATAAAGGTTATGTTTATCTGACAGGCACTGTGCTGCAGATAATAAAATGACAGCAACTAGAAACAGGAAATGAAACATGACAGGATTAGATGCAATATGACATAACATCACAGGATCTGATGCAATATGACATGACAGGATATGATGCAATATGACATGACAGGATTAGATGCAATATGACATGACAGGATAAGATGCAATATGACATGACAGGATTAGATGCAATATGACATAACATCACAGGATCTGATGCAATAGTCACCTTATGTTTACATAACATGCAATCTTTTTCATATAATTATAACATCAGTATTTACAACGACTTTACTATGCATCCCACTCTTTACTCATTTCGATGCATACAGAAGTACAATACGCAGAAGGGCAAAACTGCATTGACAGAATTCCATTCAATCTCTTAAAAGCATTTCCTGTTTATTTCAAAATATTTCCAGAAAAATCATCCCAAGGAAAATTGCTCCAGTGATAAACTTCCATGCCAAACTGAAAAGTCAGCATAAATAACGAATTTGATTCTCATTTACAACAAGGTCTTGATTTTAGATTTCACAAGGGTAACCTCCATCATCTATTTCAAGTGACATAATCTAGACATATTGACAATACAGTCCTGATCCTGTGATTTACTACACTCAATAATGTTTTTGAGAAACTCTGAAATAAATGTCTGATTTACATTCCACTGCTATCAAGGTCCAAGATGTCAGACACTTATTTGAAAGCTTACAATCTATGGTTAAAGTATTTTGTGAACAGTCATAGACAAAACTATCATACAGGTCTTGAATTCATCCTTGCAGAATGACAAACTGCTAATGAGATTTTCAGAACACAATAATTAAGAACATGCAATTGTGTTTTTCTTAACTATTACATATACAGGCATGAAATAGACAATCATTCAAAGTATGAGGTACCCGGTATAACTTCACCTCATCCTCATCCATAGCCATATACAAAATTACTTGATGAATATTAATTTCAGAGGACAGCACGCTCGACTATTCAAAATGCTTGTTGGTAAATCAAATGAAATCTATTTCAATTCTTGCCCTTCACATACCCTGTACATAATAATAGTAAAAAATGATATACCTTGATAGTCTGATACCCCTTAATATTTTTATGATGTATAAAATCAATCCAATGCCTAGTTACTGAGACATAAGCACAAGAACACTGTGCATACAAAACTTTAACCAAAATTCAAACTAGAAAAGGGCCATAATTTGCATCTGTCCAAAAGTTATCCTCCTTAGTTTTCTGATGCCCTTGAAGACACTCCTTAACTTTCTAGTCAATTCCACAAGCAATTTCTTAGATATAAGCTGGATAGTAGCTTGAATGCAAAAATTTAACCAGTAAAAGGGGGTCATAATTTTTAATATATTCCATCAAGTATTATCTTCCTTTATAGTATGATACCCCTAAACATATTAAAGATGTTTCAAATCAATCCCATGCCTGGACTCTGAGATATAATCATAAAAGTTAGTTGCATGCAAAACTTTAACCAAAATTTCTAAGTTAAAAAAAGTTATCTACCTTGATAGTATGATACTCCTAAACATATTAAAGATGTTTCAAATCAATCCTATACCTGGATACTGAGATATAAGCATAAAAGTAACTTGCATGCAAAATTTTAACCAAAATTTCTAAGTTAAAAAGGGCAATAATTTGTAACATATTCCATCAAGAGTTATCTACCATGAAAGTATGATACCCCTAAACATATTAAAGATGTTTCAAATCAATCCCATGCATGGATACTGAGATATTAGCATGAAAGTACCTTGCATGCAAAACTTTAACCAAAATTTCTAAGTTAAAAAGGAGCCATAATATGTAACATAATCCATCAAGAATTATCTACCATGAAAGTATGATACCCCTAAATATATTAAAGATGATTCAAATCAATCGCATGCCTGGATACTGAGATATAAGCATAAGAGTATCTTTAACCAAACTTTCTAAGGTAAAAAGGGGCCTAATTTAATTCCTTTTGATGCCCCAAAATATTCAAAACTTTCAAGTCAATACCATGAATGGTTATTGAGATACAAACTAGATATTAGCTTGCACGCAAAACTTTAACCAAATTTTCTATTGCACACAAAACTTTAACCAAAATTTCTAAGTTAAAAAGGGGCCATAATTTATATCAAATTCAGTCAAGAGTTATCTACCTTGGTTTTCTGATGCCCCTGAACATATTTATAAACTTTCAAGTCAATACCATAAATGGTTATTGAGATATAAGGTTGATAGTAACTTGCACGCAAAACTTTAACCAAAAGCTGCAACGCCAACGCCAGGGCGACTACAATAGCTCTCATATTCTTCGAATAGTCAAGTTAAAAATTGAATGGTATACGAAACAATGGTTTCTTCTTTGACAGGCAGACTTTGTAGAATCTGAGCTTCTGATAGACATTGTATATGCAAACAAAGGAGATCCTGATCAGGCAGATTCTTAAAGAGCTTTTTTGCTTTTTACACAGTGTTTATAAATATAGAAATAACAATTTGAGAACTTTTAACACCTGTATTGGCACTGTGGTCAAGTGGTAGCAACCACTGGCTACAGGTACACTATTTCAATACCTTGCAAGGCACTAAGCATTAAGGCACTATTTCAATTAACCATAATTACAATGTTGATCGGAGATCACTTAGTATAAATCACACTTACAGGATTTCTTCATTAAAAATTAGCTCTTAAACAAACTGATATTTTGCCTTGCTATAAATTATTTATTCTCTACAGGATAAAATGTTCAAAGCATGCCTTGTATTGAGCCTCCCCACCCACCCCATGTTCATGTAACAGCAGTAAAATATTCCAACTTTCCATCAACATTGAATAAACAACTCTAAATATTAATAAGCTATGCCCAATCTGACTAGAGTCATAAAAACACAGCATTTCTCTTGCGATTGCTCTATTTATGTAAATTACCTAGCAGTACACTGACAACATTGCATGAAAGCAAAACATAACAAAGCAGAACTATTTCTGATTTTATATCCAATATTCTGCTATTTTCCAAATGCCAGAAAGCATATACTTCTTTCCGTCTGAATATGAAACTTCCCAAATGATGCATTTAAAGAAAAAATAATTCAATTTTCAGCCAATAATTGAGCAAGATAGTGACATTTTTTCCAAACAGGCAGCTTAAAAATAGTGAATGATGATGAGCTGATCAATATATCCTTTACTGTCATTCTGAAGATTTGCTTTAATTTCTAGACCATTTTTTCTTATTTCTTAAATCTTTGCATGAAAATTCCCAACAATTACACATGTGTTATACTCCATAAAATGATGTTCCAACTATCATAATTATTTCAAAACATATTTTTCTGATCTCAATAGAGCCAGGGTGGCCCTAGATCACTCATCTGAGTACCATTTATCAGTCAAAATAAAAACATACAGGTAATTATAAGGTTACCTGGAATTTTACGTGGGGACCCCCAGCAGCAACCACATTGTCCTCAGGTAAGATAAAGAAAAAAAAAAGACAATGACTGGTGCATAAAAATGAATATTGCACTATAAATCTGCATTTGAATTACCTCAATTTCCCACAATGCTTTGGAGCTGGTAGCTGTAGTAGCGGAGGACCTTGCGGTGGTTCTCAGGAAGACGTGCTGCTGACGCTTATGTTCATCTGCTGTCAGAAACTTCTGTTCCTCAGCGTGAAACAACCGCACAACATCACCCTGGAAAACATAAATATGTAATTATGTACTTATGAGAAGTGTTCAGACAATGTACATGTCAATACAATGACCTTTTACTAATGTAACCCTGGTTACATCCCATATCAGTTAAATGTTGTATGTGAAGGGTATGTGATTGTCCATTTGGACACACTGGCTTCTCTCTGTGTGCATTGGTTTCCTGGACACATGGCTTCTCTCTGTGTGCACTGGTTCTCCTGGACACATGGCTTCTCTCTCTGTGCACTGGTTCTCCTGGACACATGACTTCTCTCTGTGTACACTGGATCTCCTGGACACATGGCTTCTCTCTGTGTGCACTGGTTCTCCTGGACACATGGCTTCTCTCTGTGTACACTGGATCTCCTGGACACATGGCTTCTCTCTGTGTACACTGGATCTCCTGGACACATTGCTTCTCTCTGTGTGCACTGGTTCTCCTGGACACATGGTTTCTCTCTGTGTACACTGGATCTCCTGGACACATGGCTTCTCTCTGTGTGCACTGGTTCTCCTGGACACATGGTTTCTCTCTGTGTACACTGGATCTCCTGGACACATTGCTTCTCTCTGTGTGCACTGGTTCTCCTGGACACATGGCTTCTCTCTGTGTGCACTGGTTCTCCTTCATCAAGCACCACAAAAATACAACCATAAACACCAACAGGAATAGTTTTGTTCTGTCAAAATGTTGTTCAATAGATATTAAAAGTTATTCTTTTCTTTTTGATTATTATTCTCATGAATAGATTTACAGAAAAAAAGATAAAGGTGGCTTCGTCCTTAGTTTGTCAAATGACAGACACAAAATGCCACATGTCAAAAACATAGAAATGTCACACCAGGAACTTTTTTTAATCAACATTTACTGTTCCTTTCCCCTCTCAAATGTTAAACAAATCATGAATCTCTCAGCAAATAAAACTAATAAAGAAAACTAGTAAAATCAATTTTGAGAAATGTTTTCATTTACGATGACTTTCTTGAAATGCTACAACCTTCAAATAAACAATTTCTGTGAATTTTTGTCTGACTGATATTTTCTGCATGACTTCCATCCCTAAATTAAAATTTGTTCCACACAAGAAGAGAACATTTTAATGAATGAACCAACCTTTCAACAACAAAATAATAAAAATAAACAAAGTTGTTAAACAAAAGAAATCCTCCTTTATTCAATAATGAGTTAAAATTGTAGGAAGAAAATGGAAATATGCTTGTATTATCAGTGTTTACACTGCCATATGGTGTAAAAATAATCAAAGAAATCTACCACTTAGTCTTGGTGTTATATCGTTATCAGTCTAAGGTTATGGGCAGCTTAAATAATCAACTGACCTGTATTTTAGATTTTAATACAAGAGCTGTAGAAATTCCATGTTTTACTTTCAATCCGGAAATATGTCCCTGACATTGCAGATCTGGGTCATGGCTTTTGAGCTACGACCCCATCCACCACTCACCTACCACCCTGATTCTTCTGTTTGAAAATCAGGTTCATTATATCATTCAAATTAAAAGAATAAACTGTAAAAAAATCCCTTCCCCAAAAACTAAAATCTGCCACATGAAATTAGCGATACAAAAAATTTCAAGAAGAAGTTTGCTTTATTATTGTCAACATGTATGTACTTGCTAAAGGCAGAAACTCTGTTAATTTTGCATATTAATTAATTGCAAATTTTGATTTAAGTTACATCAAGTTACCCCTTTCAGAACGTCCTCCATGTTTTCCTTGAAGTCCATGAAAAGAACCATCTTCCAGCTGGTGTTACAGCTAACCGAGTTGACTTCCTTGCACCCAGGGTTGTCGGGTAGGTCATAGTTACTGGCATGGAGGGGCTGCTCTGCATTCACTGGATTTAGAATGACCTTGTCCCCCACCACAACCTGTAGAGGCACAAAGACACTGGTTTATATCTTACATGTCTGGTCATAGTATGTTAAAGTAGTTAACCCTTTCCCTCAAATAGACTCATTTTGACGCACTCAGTAGGTACCACATAAAGCCTGATCTGCAGAAAACCACAGTTAAACCTTACCAAATTTAATTATAAAGTCCTCATTTCCAGACCACTGAGGAGCAGCGAACAGCATAAAACCTGATCAGCCTGCGAGTTACTCGCAGGCTGATTTGGTTTTATGCTGTTCGCATAGGTCTTTTCATGGTGTCCTCTATGAGGGAAAGGGTTAAACAGGTTGACTGAACTTGGCACTCTAAACTCTTTTCACACTTATTACAGACTTTATATATTTGTTCCATTTAGCAGTATACTTTTTAACAAATTGGCAAATATAATGGTACAAGAACAAAATCAACATCTGATATATTATGATTTTAAATGGATTCTGACAATAAAGTTGGTATCTTCTTCCATTAAAGTTTTTAAAAAAATGTGTTCAAACAGAAATGTTTCCACTTAACATGAATTTGGAGTTTCACTTAGTCAGGGACCATAACTCTCCATTCTAAAACCAAATCCAAGGGTGCACAACTCCTCACCTGGTGACCATTTTTCTAAAGTATTATGACACATGACTTACAATTTTACATGTGTAGTTGTTTTTTGAGACAAGATTTTGTGATGGTCAGACAAAGACAAATCTAAACCCCCCCACCTCCTGCATTCCCCCACCCACTTGAAATCGAGGTGTAAAAACCCGTCCAAAAATAGACTGATACAAACTACAGCTGAACAAGAATTGTGCCACACAGGCTGCATGATACCAAATCAAACCCATTTAATAAAATGTTGTTAAATTAATTCTTGCCATTTGTTTCACAAGGGTGAATGGGGGATAAAATTTGGTCTGACATTAATTCCAAGACATTTTCCCCTTGGCATTAAATGAGCTGAATCCATTGTAAACTTTTATTGAGTTCCATTCCCAGTAAGATGATCAAATGGTTTTACTGCGTAGGACTGTGTCAACAATTAACCATTGTGAAAATGGCAACGGGTATTCTTGAAAACGCCAGAAGCAAGAAACGTTCTGCTGAAATGTCAAATTTTGATTGAAAGAAAAATTCTGCTTCTGCACTGCACATCCTCGTTAATTCAATATTATACAGTCTCCTTCTACCAAGAGACACACTCAAGAAAAGATATTCATGGAATTCTGAATATTCATGGAAAAAAATTCATGAGAATGTAACAAAAATTGGGTTAATTACATAACACAATCAAACACAGTAGCCCCAAAAGCACTTCTTCTGGACAGAAATCAATAAAAGCAATGTCATAAGTGATATAAATCAATTTAAAACAACTTAAATTAGCACAAGCAATAGAAACTTAAATAATAATAGAAGATGTGTTCTTTTTGCATTTTTTTTATTAATTCATTTTCCTAAATCTACTTAGGCTTAACAAAATGAATTATTTCACTCAGTTGTGCCTTTTAACTAAATACCAGTGTCTGAGAAAAAGCCAGATTTCTTTACTTGAATTATCTAAATAATAATTTCATATAACATAAAAAGTCATATAACAAACATTTTTACTCCTATTTATCAATCTGAAAAGTTAAGTCATACTGAAAATTATTCTGATTCTAAATTAGTTTTAAGGTGATACCTTCTTAACATACAGGTAACATTGACTCCTGCAGTCATTTGCAGGTGGTAGAGTTTCATATTGGTTGCATAGGTCACTCCTTGACAGTTTATACAGAAAAGGTAATACCATATTTACTCTTTAATGCTGCAGACATCCTCTCCCCTTATAAGCTCTTTTACAACATTTAGTATATGATCAATATACATTCCAAGGGACTGGCCCTCATCGTGTGGGTTTGGAACCCGGGAGGGTCTTCGGATTTTCATGTGAGGAAGCCTTCCAGCTGGCTTGTGGCAGGTCAGTGGTTCTACCTGGATGCCTCCGTGCATTAAGGGTCTTCCTCCACCTGTAATTAGCTGGACGTAGCTATATGAATGAAATACTGTCGAAGCGACGGTAAACTAAAATAGTAAAGTCAAGTCAAGTCCAAAGGGCTGGTGAAATACTAGGGGAACAACAGATGAATAGAGGCAGTTGAGGTAGTTCAGCCCTCAGTTGTTTTTTTCTTACTATATATTCTATAATTCTGTTTCATCACTTTATTCATTTTTTACCATCCTTGTACCTTTGTATTTTGTAATAAAAACAACTTACCCATTGATAACATTGTGAGTACAAACACATACAAATCGTCCTCTTTTTAATTATTGCCTCACAAATGTTCTTGAGCATTTGATTTTCAATGCAGCGTAATCAGTTCATTGCCTGTACCCACCTTATCACCGATCTGCCTCAGTTTATAGAAGGGTACGATGTAGAACCAGGAGCCCTCGTTCCCGGAGCTGTCCAGTGAGACGCGCATGGCATTCCTCTCCAGCTGGGCGGGCAGACGCTTGTTCACTGTCAGGTACTTGTTGCTCTTCATATGGAGTAACTGTAATCAGGAACAGATGTCCAATGACACAATGATGATGATGATGATGATGAGGTCAAGGGTCGTATTAACAATTATTTTTCTAATCCTTAAACCATCTGAAAACCATATCAGACTGATTGGAAAGGTTTAACACTTTGGAAACTACAAATAATTTTTTTTAGTTTTATGACATAGTTGTCATAACTGGGTAATTTTTAACGTAAAACTATTCATTTTTGCGACAGGAATAATTTTTCGTTTATCTGATTGTATCCCTGAATAATATTCCATGAAAATTATTCACTTAGGAGACCTAACATAATAAAGAATGTGAATAAATATATATATATACATATATATATGAACCACTATCTACAAAATGCCAGTTGTTGATTTTTGTACCATGCCCTGGTGATGATGCATTGCTAATATTTATTTATTCACAACTGAGAAATGCACTAAAAAGTTTGTAGAACACAAACATTTGTCTCTATGAACATAAAATGCGCTAAAAGTTTGTAAAACACAAACATTTGTCTCTGCAAACATAAATGCCAGCAATTTGTGAAACACAAACATTTATTTCCACAAACAAGACTACCAGCAATTTGTGAAACACAAACAATTGTCTCCACAAACATTAACGCCTGCAATTCTTTGTCTCTTGAAACTAAAATTTGGTTAACAACATCCTTCTCATTACACAAAGAGTTCTTTGAAGCTGAAGTGTGACAGAAAAAATGTGACGAACAAGCATGACGGAAAAAGTGTGATGGACAAACAGCTGGACGGACAGACAAAGGAGAAGTGATCCCTATGTGTCTCCAACACAAGAATTACTGACAAGCTTATAAGCAGATGCGTTGACAAGATACACAGTATGGGAGTATATACACAGCTAAGCAATAGTTTATTCACAGTATAAGGGCTTATGATTATATACACAGTATAAGGGCTTATGACTATATACACAGTATAAGGGCTTATGACTATATACACAGTGTAAGGGCTTATGATTATATACACAGTGTAAGGGCTTATGACTATATACACAGTGTAAGGGCTTATGATTATATACACAGTGTAAGGGCTTATGACTATATACACAGTATAAGGGCTTATGACTATATACACAGTATAAGGGCTTATGACTATATACACAGTGTAAGGGCTTATGACTATATACACGGAGTAAGGGCTTATGACTATGTACACGGTGTAAGGGCTTATGACTATATACACAGTTAAGGGCTTATGCTATATACACAGTATAAGGGCTTATGACTATATACACAGTAAGGGCTTATGACTATATACACAGTGTAAGGGCTTATGACTATATACACAGTGTAAGGGCTTATGACTATATACACAGTGTAAGGGCTTATGACTATATACACAGTATAAGGCTATGACTTATAACATATAAGGCATGATTATATACACATGAAGGGCTTATAGACATATATCACAGTAACTATGACTATGTACACGATGTAAGGCTTAGACATATACACAGTATGGCTTATACTATAACACAGTGTATGGGCTTATGACTATATACACAGTGTAAGGGCTTATGACTATATACAGTGTAAGGGCTTATGATTATGTACACAGTGTAAGAGCTTATGATTATATACACAGTGTAAGGGCTTATGACTATATACACGGAGTAAGGGCTTATGACTATATACACAGTGTAAGGGCTTATGACTATATACACAGAGTAAGGGCTTATGACTATATACACGGAGTAAGGGCTTATGACTATATACACAGTGTAAGGGCTTATGACTATATACACAGTGTAAGGGCTTATGACTATATACACAGTATAAGGGCTTATGACTATATACACAGTGTAAGGGCTTATGACTATATACACAGTGTAAGGGCTTATGACTATATACACAGTGTAAGGGCTTATGACTATATACACAGTGTAAGGGCTTATGACTATATACACAGTGTAAGGGCTTATGACTATGACTATGACATAAATTATCTTGAGTCTGATATATAACATTACAGTCTAAAAATTTGAGAAATATAGTCTTATTATGTCAATTAGACCAGAGTTAGAAGCCATCAGAAATGATAAAATCCTATACAATTGACATGACTGTATACATTGGAAATATATACCACCACCTACAGCCTTTCAACAGCATCCACAACACAAAACAAGTAGAGAACCATATCAACTGGCAACAAACCACAAGGAAATGGACATAATTATTGTCTAGACCACATAAATAATCCAATTGTGGACAACTCAATACTGGCCTATGCTCCACCACGATGTAAACAGTCTAGCATCCAGATAATCTGAACACACAACTTTATAACAAAAGGCAGCAATAAAGTGACCAGTGCTACCAGCTTCAACCAGATGAGCAACGTAACTCACAAACATAGGGTTTTATATACTTTGTTGTTCATCAACGACTTTGAGATCATATTGATCATTTATACTCTTTAATGCTCATCATCAACTCTTCAATCAAAGTGATCATTAACTGGACCCTAACCTGATTACATTACAAATGCTTTTACCAATATCACATTTATATAAGCTTAGTAACTTCCCATACCATTTCATGTGAATAACAAAAATATTCAATATTTTATTTCATTTATTTGTACAATTTTATGTTTTGTATCACCAGTAGCCTAATTTATTCAAGGCACTGATGATTAACTATATATAATTAGTTTTATATTTCTGGGGCTTATATCAGCAAGAATCCTCCAATTTTATATCAGCAATTGCAAGTTATTATAGTGCACCAAGATATAGCTACAGCAATATAAAATTAAAGACAGATCTGTTCATTTCATCATAAAAAGTTATGATTGGTGCGAAACTAATAAGTCTGATTTCTGAAAATATTACATTGATCCATTCCATTATATTTCTGAGAAAGAATTAGCCCTGTGGTAAACATATTCACAAATATACATTGTATGTACATAAAAACCCTCCAAGCTGGTTTCTTATAAAAGCTGCATTTCCAACTTCTGTTGGCATTTCGCAGTTTTCAAATGAGAGAAAACAAAAACTTCTTGCTCACTTCCTCGCGTTAGAATAATAATGCTTGATTTATGTTAACCATTAGCTTTAAGAAAATAATTACAGATGAGCAGAAGTTTGCAGATCCAATGTACCTAATGGTGAATCTTAAACAGGTTTATTCAAAACACTAATTTTTGTAGTTAATGGATATACTGCAGAGATTCTGCAGCAAAATATCTTACGATCGAGTCCAGGAATTCTGACAGTGCATTGAAATAACATTTATCTCCATGAGCATAATCTGATACAAAAAACCTTCTTTAAATGTAACATAGTCAATACCTTGGAGATAAATCAATGTGAGCAGTATAAAACTAGAACTATTACTAGACATGATTAATACCCCTGTATTCCACCTTGTTTTCATGTAATACAAGTACAAGATCTGTCATTTCGGGACATGACTTAACGCAATTAGCATGATTCCTTTATAGCTCCTGTTTTAAGAGACAGAGATGTAACAAGATCAGCCTGCAAGTGCCATGTAGGCTGATTAAGTTTAGTTTGTTTGATAAACCTTCTACGTATAGTATTTCAGTCATTTTAGGAACTTATTTAAATTCTTTGTGAAAACTGATCTTCTATGCCATGATACCAACCCAGTCACATTATCCTAACACAGGGTCAACCAGTCCTGGAACTACCCTTATATACTGAACGTCAAGCAAGGGAGATATACAGGCAGTACCACTGTTTAAAAAATTGGCATGTGGAAGCTGGAGTACTATTTTTAACAATTTTGTTGAGTGGCTAAGGATCTAACCCATGACTTCCATGCAACAACACGGTTGCTCCAACTATCCAGCCATCATGCCCTAGTACTTAAGTTTTAATCTTTTACTTTATATGGACAAACAGAGCAGATCCTGATCAGACTGTAAGCTTCTTTAGGAACTGTCTAATCAGGGTCTTAATCTCTGTTAGTTCATACAATACTGTAGCTTAGATTCTACAAGTCGAGGTTAAATGTGTAAAATTCAAACCAACTTTTTCCTGAAAAAGACAGATATGGTAATCGACATACCACAATACAACAAGATAAAAGACAATAAATCCTGATCTCCTACACAGCATGCTGGCCATATAATACCTTAATCCATTAAGTCTCATAAACTAATTTACGCTTTTCAAAGCAGAGATGATCAGGCCTGATAAAATGTTTCAAAATTGAGATATCATTTTATTACTGCAAATCTTAGAACAAAATATTAAAACTGATTTCTTGTCAAGTTTGATATGCCATGCACGCGGCATTCCCATTCCGCAACACACCAATAAATAACAGATATACTTTTAATCTAAGAATTCACATCATGCACACAGAGGTATCAGAGATGTTTCTTTTTAAGCTGTGTATAAGGTGGTACATATAACATTAGGCTATATTCCCAGTGCTTATAGGTATATATCTTCAGAAGGAGAATTGCTTCAACATCATGGTACAAACTGACAAAGAGACTTTTAAGTAAATCCCTTCATTGGGAGGAATTTCTTGGTATGGAGCAACTGCTAGAAATCCACATCAGTCAAAGGTCAAAAAACAAAAAAGGAAAAGCAGTGGTAATTTTGTTGATTAAGAAAGTCAAGTCTATTCATGACATTCAAAATTTCTGTTTCAGGAAAAAAGATTGTATATGAAATTGTTCATGAAACATGATTCAAGAAACTTTATTGTCTATTAATCTGTTCATGAATTTATCCATAAACATGTTCATTACCCACTCATGACTAATTAAATGAAATAAATAAACTTGGATAAATTTGTCATGAATATTTATTTATGAAATAACTCATGAATTTATTTTCAGCTTCTAACAGTGAGTAAGGCAGTTTAACTCATTATCTGAATACTGACAACTTCAATGTTTTTGCCTATCAAGTAAAGTGGTGTGCTGTTCAAATATCATACCATCATCAAACCTTGTCATCCATCCATCAAATGTATCAAATAAAAACAACTGGACAAGTATCTGCATAACTGAACTTTTTTAACTAAGTACCAAGGTAACAACCTGTGAAAGCAATCATAATTTCTCTTTCAGTAGATATTCCAGACTTAAAAGATATTTTAGGTCTCAAAAATATTACCTGGAAATTACCTCAAACATTGTTATAACATTTATCATCTCCCGAGGTACCACAGACAAATTGAAACTGGAGGAATGAGTGATAAGTAACCAAGTGTTATACCTGGCATAACTGTTACTTGCAACAGAAACATCTGTTTATCTTCATACAATGCAAATTCATGATAAAATAACCAAACGTAGATACTGCCTTACATGGACTATTATAACCATGTTTTTTATTCGGGATCCAAACACTACAGGAACACACAGTAATTATGGAGCTAAACTACTGAAGGTCAGACCAAATTGTGCTATTATTATTATGCAAAATGTCAAGTGATTATACACTCTGCCATTTCCTTTAAAATAAGAATTGTGGAATTTCAATTTATTTTCTGCTCAGCTGATGATAACCTATGCCATATATACTATTTTTGTTCATATGTCATATTCCATATGGTTTACATAATTTGATGCTTTTAGCAGTCCTAACTTCAAATATCATTCTTTTCTAAAATATATAACTGTACTTTTTTGAAAAAGAATACTTCACAAAAGAAACCCTTAAACAAATAATTTGATTTCAGAGCTGGTTAAGTCTAAATAAATCATATAAGAATTGAACTGAATTACACAAAATATTTCCTAAAACTTTTGTATATCAATTTGCTTGAAAGTGTAAAAAAAAACCTAGGTTTTTTTTTATCATTTCCAGTTCAATATTTTCTTATCCAGACTTTGATAAATTGACCCTTTCCCTCATATAGACTCATTTTGACCCTTTCCCTCATATAGACTCATTTTGACCCTTTCCCTCATATAGACTCATTTTGACCCTTTTCCTCATATAGACTCATTTTGACCCTTTCCTCATATAGACTCATTTTGACCCTTTTCCTCATATAGACTCATTTTGACCCTTTCCCTCATATAGACTCATTTTGACCCTTTCCCTCATATAGACTCATTTTAACCCTTTCCCTCATATAGACTCATTTTGACCTTTTCCCTCATATAGACTCATTTTGACCCTTTCCCTCATATAGACTCATTTTGACCCTTTCCCTCATATAGACTCATTTTGACCTTTTCCCTCATATAGACTCATTTTGACCCTTTCCCTCATATAGACTCATTTTAACCCTTTTCCTCATATAGACTCATTTTGACCCTTTCCCTCATATAGACTCATTTTGACCCTTTCCCTCATATAGACTCATTTTGACCCTTTTCCCTCATATAGACTCATTTTGACCCTTTCCCTCATATAGACTCATTTTGACTTTTCCCTATATAGACTCATTTTGACCTTTCCTCATATAGACTCATTTTGACCTTTCCTCATATAGACTCATTTTAACCTTTTCCTCATATAGACTCATTTTACCCTTTCCCTCATATAGACTCATTTTGACCCTTTCCCTCATATAGACTCATTTTGACCCTTTCCTCATATAGACTCATTTTGACCCTTTCCCTCATATAGACTCATTTTAGACCCTTTCCTCATATAGACTCATTTTACCCTTTCCCTCATATAGACTCATTTTGACCTTTTCCCTCATATAGACTCATTTTGACCCTTTCCCTCATATAGCCTTATTTTGACCCTTTTACCTCATATAGACTCATTTTGACCCTTTCCCTCATATAGACTCATTTTGACCCTTTTCCCTCATATAGACTCATTTTGACCCTTTCCCTCATATAGACTCATTTTGACCCTTTCCCTCATATAGACTCATTTTGACCCTTTCCCTCATATAGACTCATTTTGACCCTTTCCCTCATATAGACTCATTTTGACCTTTCCCTCATATAGACTCATTTTGACCCTTTCCCTCATATAGACTCATTTTGACCCTTTCCCTCATATAGACTCATTTTGACCCTTTCCCTCATATAGACTCATTTTGACCCTTTCCCTTATATAGACTCATTTTGACCCTTTCCCTCATATAGACTCATTTTGACGCACTCAATAGGTACCACATCAAGCCTGATCTGCAGAAAACCACAGGTAAACCTTACCAAATTTAATTACAAAATCCTCATTTCCAGACCACTGAGGAGCAGCGAACAGCATAAAACCTGATCAGCCTGCGAGTTACTCGCAGGCTTATATGGTTTTATGTTGTTCACATAGGTCTTTTCATGGTGTCCTCTATGAGGGAAAGGGTTAAAAACAGTCTAGAGATAAATTCAATTTCGACTTAGATGGAGAAAGCTTTATTCACAGACAGTTTTCTGATTTTGTCAATACTTCTACGTGTATAACTTTACAATAAACTTATCTGTTTGATATTGAAGACTCTCTGGGTATGTTATTATCTTAACATTTTACCTCAAGATTTGATGAATATTGATTTATTAAACTTCAAAATGTCATCATATATTGAAAAAATTGGTTTTTCCTTACAGTGACTGATTAGAATCTGAGCAAAAATATTGTATGAGCAAACAGTGAAGACCCTGATCAGACAGTTCCTCAAAATGAGAGGATTTTAATTAGATTGTGTTGTCATCATTTATAAACTTTCTGTCTAAATTTCAATTAGCCTATGGGAAGATCTTGAAAACAAACATGTTTGTATAACATAAGGACTTGTCTCACAATCTTAATTAAAATCAAGAAGTCCACAGTGGTCCTCAATTACTAACCATTGCCCTGAGTAATGAACTGAAAGGTCACTTTCTGCATGACCTGAGAACTAGATTCAATTCATTTGCTTCTGTTAAGATCACATTAAAAAGACCTTGAAGGAACTACAGTTCTGACTAAAGAAATATATTACTAGGGCAAAAAAAAAAAAGTTCCGTTTATGGTCGCCCAACCAACCCTCTTTTTAATGACCGACCCTAAAGGTTTTTTTACCTTTCCGCCTTTAAAAAGAATATTTCCCCTTTTTTTTAACCTTTTGTTTCATGTAAAGAATTAAAGTAAAAAAAAATGTAAAAAAAAAACGACCTACTGACCCTCTTTTTTATTTGCTAGAGACCAGAAATGGAACTCTTTTTTTGTTTGGCCTAGGTGTTACTGAATAATCAACCATTATCAGAGAATTTTCTTTACAAAGCTAAGAGTGGAACCAGCTTCACATTCATCAACATGGTTTTGACAGTGGCAAAGAGTCAAGAGGTTAGCATTTTGACCAAAACAAAAAATGGCAACAAATTCTGACTACAATCTTTACAGAACAGGGTGACAAAACAGGCAGTCTGACAGGGACTCAAACCCACAAGATTTCTCATACAGGACAAATGCTCTGCTGACTAAGCTACCAAGGTGCTTCCCCTGTCTTGAGTTTTCAATATCATGGTATGCTCATCCTGAACTCAAGTAGTTATGGGACATTTGTATCTCTGTGCAATTGATGTTAGACAATCCTAATCAAAGCGCAAAATGCACTGCATGATGAAAATAGTGTATACATGTAATTCTAATTCCAGAGTTTAAGCAGGGTTCAGCTCGAATGAGGCGAAGGTCATATGACACCAAAAACGCGGTTTTCCCGCAACTCTTGTTTCTAGTATTTAGTCAGCTGAACTTGTTTTTTGTTTCATGATAATCCCAATGGTAGTCGCTCACTGCCTTAATTTGAATTCTTTGATTTGTTTCGTAATGATCCAAAGTGAGGTTCAAGTCATAAATTGCATACTCAAACATGACTTTACAATTGCATGCATTGCTACGCTACTGACAGCAGAATGATACGGTGCAGTGAAAATGGCTGTGGTAATTATGCAAATCAACAATACCTGCTTTGGGTTTACAACCAGTCTTAAACTATGCCAAAGCCACATGTTAAAGACAAAACGTAAGAAGAGAGAAATGTTCAGCCTGACTGAGACTTAAACCTAGGTCCTTTGGCCTAAAGGCCAATGCTTTACCAACTGAGTTACCTGAATATATCAGAGGATATGCCATTTGGTGCAATAAAGCTCACAGTAGTTCATGTTGGGGGTATGCTGTGTTCAGGGCCCTAATTCATCAAACTTAAGACTGACAGACTCAGGATTTTGAAAATTTAAACATGTGTCCTTTGAAACACATGTGTCACCAGCTGAAGCATGACGGAAAAAGTGTGATTGACAGACAGATGGACGGACAGACAGATGATGGAAAAGTGATCCCTAAGTGAAACCTCTGCTTACAGCAGGTGACACTATAAGAAATTCTTCTTAGATGAATGAATTGATAAATTACAAAAACATGGACTTCAGAGATTGATGAAATAGCCTCGAAGTATTTTAACAAACACTTCAGCCACAGTCAGACACTAGTGTAGAGAGTGGGTGGGGTACCTGTATAACATTGCCGTACTGGACATCCTTCCCCAGTTCCTTCTGGTTCTCCTTCTCATTCTGCTTCTTCTCCTGCTCAGCTGCATGCTGCAAGTACACAAAACAATAAATACTTTTAAACATTTTTTTCAGTTCAACATAGACAGAATTAGGTTAGAGAGCCATCCCAATGACTACCTACAGAAACAATGCATTTATACAGACTTATCTAGAAATTCATTACTATGTGTCAAATGGTGCACATCTTTCTAAGCAATGGGTCTGAGCATCAAAACAACAGGTCAAATACACAAAACAAGAGCTGTCACAGGACAGCACACTCCACTATTCAAAATGCTTGTTGGTAAATCAAATGAAATCTATTTCAATTCTTGACCTTCACATACCCTGTATATAATAATAGTCAAAAATGACATACCTTGATAGTTGTTAAGACAATCTAGCCAACAATTTCTTACATGTTGGAGACACTATAATACTAAGCCTCATCAAATTTCTAACTCATTTAAGTCCATTTACCTTTAATTCGTTTTCAAGAAAGTAAATTTTCCCCAGTTTTATAAGGTATTATATTTCTGCAGATCCAATAGATCTCAATCAAATCAAGATATTTAATAACATTAAATTCTGCTGGTCAATACAGCACAGTCAACCCCAATCTTGTTTCTTTACCTCATATAGACTTGTTCTGAAACGCAGTAGACCCAGAAGGATCTGGGTCTCCTCTGTTTGCTAATATAATATTGCAGCTCAAATTCTATTCATTCTGCATTCTGAAATTCAATCTATTGCTTCATATACTATTCAAAACTGAGTAAGTTTATATCCATCAATTTAACCCTTTCCCTCATAGAGGACACCATGAAAAGACCTATGCGAACAGCATAAAACCAGATCAGCCTGCGAGTAACTCGCAGGCTGATCAGGTTTTATGCTGTTCGCTGCTCCTCAGTGGTCTGGAAATGAGGACTTTATAATTAAATTTGGTAAGGTTTAACTGTGGTTTTCTGCAGATCAGGCTTTATGTGGTACCTACTGAGTGCGTCACTCTTGAGTCTATATGAGGGAAAGGGTTAAAGACTTGTACAAGAATATCCACACGATAAGGAATATCAGTTTTCATAGCGATAACCAGTCTAATTAAGTTTTACATAATTCAATGGCTATAACAAATTACAACAATATATCAGCTAGCTATTTGCAGTTTGATCTATGGTTTTCTTATCCTTAAATCAAACTTCTTCCTTCTCCAGCAACAGAAAGTCAACGACTCAACATAATTTCTAGTAGTTACGATGTCGAAACGTCTTGTGGGGAATCCTTCAGGCCACCGACGTTACGATTCCATGTTCATAATTTATTGGAGCAAAATTGATTTTCGTAAATACGGCTTGACAGCGGATTTTGCAACTATAAATCGGTGTATCTTATGAAAGTGTTACCAATTTTGGTAGTATTTTCAAAAGAAAACCCTTTGCAACCCTTCAATACACAAACATTTTCAAAATCATCGGATTTCGTTTCCGAGTTGAATGATACCGGAAGATCAGATTAGAACACAATAACACACGTCGGTTTCAGAAAAAGTGCTTACAAACTTCGAAAATGACATTGACGATACTTTTCTCGCTTTGTGGTAGGAGATTAATTGTCAATAGATAGCCCAATGTGTTTTTAGTTGCATATTTTTGCTTCATCTTCTTGAAAAATCAGCGGTTGTGAATCACGACCGCTCTGCTCCATAGAGTATATAGGGACGGATTTACTACCGTGTCAAGCGCTAGTGAGACACAAGGTAGTAATATTACTTCTAAATTTCTAGATGATGAAAACCCTGTATTAACTACTAAGGTCTATCTTGAATCGGAGGGAAATTTCTAAGATCGCATGACTTGAAATCTCGTGAGGATAAATTGTATTTCCCATGTCTGAGACTCTGATCATACTTCCATGTTAATGTCATGTCTAGGAAATGTATAAAACATTACATTAGGAAGTTCAGGAAATACACCAAGGGTTGACTGTGAAGCTCCAATCTTCTACTATTTCTATATCAATGGTTGACCTAGATACTATATACACTTAGAATAGTTTCCTGGTCAGCCCTCTAAACATTTTCCTGTAAAACATCTGGGGTTTATTTAGTTTCTGATTTAACAGTTGATTGATCGAATACGTTACAATAGTTGGTTAATTCCATCTAAGTAAGTAAGGGTCAAAAGTGAACACACCATTTTTCAACATATATTGCTTACATATGTACAGAGCTACTCCATTATAAAGCTCTATCTGGGGCCTATATTAAGATTCTGCATTATACAGGACTGCATATCATTATGTTATATGAAAACAAGCTACGTTTGTATAAACGCCATGCCCCTGGAGAAGCCTTAGACTTTGGAGGTCAAGGTCATTTGAAGACCAAGGTCACCTGGCGGGCAGAACTCATCAAGGTGCATGCAACTGTGAAGTTTGGAGGCTGTAGGTGGAAAGACTTCCGTGTTATGGTCAAGGTTAAAGTTTTGTGACAAACAGACAGACGGACCAAAAAAATATGCCTCAATCTTTGGGGTCTACTTTAGTTGTATTATTTTGCCTTACATTTGGAGTTAAAGGCTGAAATTGGTCCTAATATACTTTTATATTGAAAATTAAGTGGTCAGTATTGAACCTTATCATATTGGCTTCCTTATCAAAATGGTCCTACACCATAGAGATCTAATCAACAATCATTTAGCAAATACTGGTCAATTACTTGCATAACAAAATGCCTCCTATACACATTGTCCCCACGCCACCCCCCACCTCCAGAAAAAAAATGCAGACCAATTGTTTTCTCCATTTGATACACACAGTATTTGAATCTATAGACAAGGACACACTCAATGTCTGCTGGATACTGACTGAGATAAGTCTGTATCCATGTTTAACATGAAATGTGCTGTATCAAGAAAAATGGCCATGCCAGATGCCTCCCACATCCCAATAACCTTCCTTGAGGCTTATAAATGAACTATTACTGTTAACAAAGTCACTTTTTTTTTCTGTCAGTGTTTTTCCTTTGGGTCAAGTGACTGTTTGATATAAAGATAAATAGACAGGTTTTTTTTTAATATTTGGGGGTCATTAGACAGTTTTGACAATTCTGTGCATCACTGAAAAAAAAAATGTTTATTACCATTATTGTCGCCGCACTGAAGTGCGGCGTACTGTATGGAATGGGATTTTTTTTTTTGACTTATTTTTTTTAATTTATTTTCATTCACTAGATTTAATAATTTTATTTGATCCGTTGACAATAAAGTTTTACAGGAAAAGAATTTGTAATATTATTATTTATTATTATTATTGTGTTTTTATAAAAAAAAATCTTTGATATGTGATGCAGATTTCAAGTGTTTAATGTCTATTTTGACTGATAAAATGTTTGAAACCAGTCTACGGATAGTGAGTCATAACCTAAAATAGTTCTCACGTGATGTAAATACCGCGCTTTTTAAGTCACATGATAGTCACATGATAGAAATAGCGGTATTGATTGGACGCAGAGAAGTCACGTGACGTATACATCCCTTGTTCCTTTTGCAGCGACCTTTGATGCTTTGCATCAAAGATTTTCTTGTATGTTCTGGGATCTGAAACAAAGAAAGTACACCCAGTGCCTCCGAGATATCAATCCTGTAGAGGTGTAATGATTCATTGATGCATTCCAATATGCCTTGTCCCCGATATATGCAATATGCCTTGTCCTCAATATATGCAATATGCCTTGTCCTCAATATATGCAATATGCCTTGTCCTCGATATATGCAATATGCCTTGTCCTCATATATGTAATATGCCTTGTCCTCAATATACGCAATATGCCTTGTCCTCGATATATGCAATATGCCTTGTCCTCAATATATGCAATATACCTTGTCCTCAATATATGCAATATGCCTTATCCTCAATATATATGCTTGTGTCATTTTCCCAAGAAAAAAGTTTGTATATACAGTGTTGTTGATTTTTTTAAATCATAATGATAATTTATTTAATTCTTATTCATGCTTTGTTTTTGTAATAGTTGATAACCTGTGTTTTGGAACAAATGCTGTGAACAGTTTAAGAAGTTTTTATATAAGCATGTATTGCATCGCCAGTTAAATATCACAATATGCATCCATTCAGCAATGCAGGTAAATATTCAATGCCCTCTACTGCAACTGCAGACTGACCATGGACAAAATTAGACTCATCAACCAAAGTATTGACTTACTGATTCCAGGGCTCAAATTCAATATTTTTTCCCACTCACAAAAGATGCGAGTGGTTTGAAACATAACTGGCAAACTTTTTTTTCTACTCGCATTTTGCCGAAAATTTTGAGCCCGGACTCTATTGACAACCAACTCCTTCTCCCATTTCTACACTGTCTTTATCGCCAGTGCATTAGATCTATGTGCTTTCTTTGGTTTGTTGAATTCAGTTTCTGTGCAAAGTTCAGTGACATCACAAGATGTAATAAAAAAAACAACTGGATATCTTTCATTTTGACATTGTTCAATTGATGATCAAAATCAGCAACAGATGTGTTTCAATTGGAAACCGAGACTAGTGTAAAAAAGGCTTCCAAGGTCATTACCAGGGTGTGGGTAACTTTAATTGATTGAAAATTTAAATTTATATTGTAATTTAAAACTTTAATAATTAGAATTATAATAAGAAAATAAAGGGGTATCAAGTATTAATTTATTAGGGGAAATACCAATTGAAAACAGATGATTTCGTGTGTTGTGTACCATAGTCGACAGACCGGACCCGCATTTTATACTTGTCATACAACAATTTACTGGTGTAAATTTCACTTCTGATATTAAAAATAAGCTAGGATTGTTTAGTTTTGATGATGTTATTGATTATCTTATTGGAATTATCTCATTTAGACATTTTTAAAAAAATGTTTAAGCAAAAATTTTTACTCCCAAAAAATTGCTAGTGGTTTAAAACATAACTCGCAAATTTCATTTTCTATTCGCATTTTGCCGAAATGTGGGTGTTAAATTTGAGCTCTGTAATTCAACAATTAATATTGCTTCATTATATTGTAATGGGCCAATCAACAGAAATATTGATCAACAGATTAAATGATTGATGTGCTTCCAGCTCTGGTCAATGTTTTGTCTAATTCTGGGTGAGCAGTCAGAAATCCCTGACACAATCATTTGTCTTCCGGCTCACTAACAGAATCAGTTAGCCAATGAATATCACTGCTTTGCAGATGCTTAACTATTAAAGTGATCTTCTGTCTGACACTATCTCAACTTCCTCCCTCTCTGAACTACAGTTTCTTTGATAAATATTAAGTTGCTTTATCAAAGCAGCTCTCTCAAATGCACAATAAGGTCTTTTTTTGGCTGAAAACAATATAAACATCTGCAGATTATTAAGTTTATTTTATTGTCTCTGTACGACTTAAAAGGGATATAGCATATTTATCGAAATAATGTTCAATCCGGTGATTGTGGTGGAAGGGATGCTACATTATGTAACCTTTCTACATTCTCCATTAAACCCCATCAACACTGAATATCTTTTTTAAAAGATATTTCTTATTTTGTTTTTATTTATCACACTGCCCACTTCTCATTAGACTGCATGAAATGTGTTTCAAATAGTACATATTCAATTTAAGTTGCTTAGTTCCTTGACATTTTCCTTTAATGCTTTCCATTTTGATAACCTTTGCATACAATCCATACAGAAACTATCCTTTACTACTCAAACTTCAGCAGGGGTACACCCTACCAAATATGAGGACACAGTCTCACCTGTAAGAGGTCAGAGCTAACCAATTTAGAACTGATCAAATGACATATGAACTGACAATATTGTCAGAAGAAAGGTTAAGTTTGATATAATCTTAGGAAAATGATCTTAAGAATATCAAAATAGTGCATAAAACACTATTTTCTAAGATGAATGGAGAACATTATTTGAAAATTCTCTGATTTCAGAAACATTTGGCCAAAAATATTCAAAGATTTTCTTTTTCTAATTTTTTTTACTCTTTAAGAACTCGATAAGAATCACACACATTCACAACAAAATTCTGTATCTAGAACACTGATAATGATCTTTAACAAGAGGGCCATGTTGGCCCTATATCGCTCACCTGAGTACCACTGCTCTAAAGGAGCAGTCTTGGTAGAGGGTTACCCAGAGAACATCTGTGCCAAAACATTTTAAAATCTGACCAGAAGTTCTGGAGCAGAAGTCTTTTAAAGTTTTCACTATGGTATGGTAGATGGTTACCCAAGGAACATCTGTACTAAAACATTTTTGAAATCTGGCTAGTAAGTTTTGAAGGCGATGTTTTTTAAGTTTTCTTTTTTTTTTTGTTCTACAATCAAGTCTATTCTAGCAACTTTTGTGAAGGTTCACCCAAGGATCATCCCTGCCAAGTTTAGTCAAGTTCTGTCCAGCAGTTTAAGAGGAGATGTTGTTTAAAGAAAAATGTTGACGATGGACGATGACGGACGCTGGGTAATCCTAATAGCTCAACTTGAGCACGATGTGCTCAGGTAAGCTAAGAATCAAATATAACTCTTGGCAAATTACAACTGCCTGCTGATATAAAATTAGAGGCAGGAGCACCTGTCTGTTATCAATATGAAATAAAATCCAGTGGTCTGTAATTCTAGATTAATTATTCCCATCAGAAAGACACATAATGACATCTGATATCATATGTTTATGTTGTCATTAAAAAAATGATGCTGTTCAGAATTATCTTGACATATTTATGGGCCCCTATATGTTCTGCTTAAGTATCCCTCTAAACAAACACACTTCATCTAGATACACAATATCAATTTCTCTGACATCTTGACCTTTACAAGGTACTTCATGACAATGAGCAAGAAAATAATGAGAGTATCATCTAAAAATAGCAACCTCTGTTTCTATCACATTATAAGGAAGTACAAACTATTAGAGGCATCTATAAGAACAGCAGTCACAGACATAACAGCGGATCCAAAGGTTGTGGGCAAGAACCCTATGGGGGCAAGATATTTCATGCCCTTCCCTGCAGAAGCAAAATACTGGTCCTACCCAGAAAGCATGCACCAATACCTCAGATTTTGCCCTGCATATCAATAGCCCTTTCCTTCATAGAGGACACCATGAAAAGACCTATGCCAACAGCATAAAACCAGATCAGTCTGCGAGTAACTCGCAGGCTGAGCAGGTTTTATGCTGTTCGTTGCTCCTCAGTGGTCTGGAAATGAGTATTTTGTAATTAAATTTGGTAAGGTTTAATTGTGGTTTTCTGCAGATCAGGCGTTATATGATACCTATTGAGGGCGTCAAAATGAGTCTATATGAGGGAAAGGGATAGACAGAAAAAGAACACTCTTGACATATCAACCCGACACTCCTGACTTCTGTTTGCATTATTTCACAACTGGCTTGTTGTCTATATAAAACTGCAGACTTTTTTTATTAGGATAAACAAACTTTTTCTGTCATTGCTATTATGGCGTTT
The DNA here is from genome assembly GCA_021229015.1 of Solen grandis. Lineage (NCBI taxonomy): Eukaryota > Metazoa > Mollusca > Bivalvia > Adapedonta > Solenidae > Solen > Solen grandis. The sequence continues at coordinate 20,187,731 of CM037780.1, read as the reverse complement.
AAACATTATCAGTGTGTTCTAAGAATCTTTCATGACCTTTCCAGGCACAAAGTACTGGTTCTACCCTGGGACTGTCCAGGTTAAGAACTTTCCAAAATGATGTAAAATGAAATAAATTTCAAAACCTATTTAACTTCAGACAGACATACACCTTTCTTGAAAGGTCAGTGGTTTAACCCTTTCCCTCATAGGGGAAACCATGAAAAGACCTATGCGAACAGCATAAAACCAGCAGGTTTTATGCTGTTCGCTGCTCCTCAGTGGTCTGGAAATGTGGACTTTATAATTAAATTTGGTAAGGTTTAACTGTGGTTTTCTGCAGATCAGGCTTTATGTGATACCTATTGAGGGCATCAAAATGAGTCTATATGAGGGAAAGGGTTAACACAGGTCTGACATCATACAGATAAATGATATCAGAAAACCACCAATCGTACCACAAAACCAAGTCTTTATTTCTCTGTGGTAAACAGTGTTTTTTTTGTGTGTTTTTTCTTTACAAACCAGACAGATATCTATCTAGTATCCTCTAAACTTCACATCTCCCTTGATATAACATCATTAATTTCTTAGCCAATTAAAGGTCTTGAACGTAATTATTTTGCTACTAAAAAGGAATAGTTTTTTATAAGCCTCTAAAACAAATTATTTTTGCTATGCAAAATAATGAACCTTTCCACTGTTTACAGATGTATTCAAATGACTTAAAATGTTATCCATTATAATGTAAAATCATTAAATTTCGTTCATATTAAATTTTGTTGATTATGTTATGTTAATTTCGATGGTACATTTATATGTGGATCTATGTTTTAGGAAACCTGAGGTCTATATAAAAGGCAAGTTTTGGTGGGGATTAATATTAGTGGATAAAACCCCTCATGAAATTGACGAAAATAGTGTCCCACGAAAATTAATGATTCCACATTATTAGTTACACTAGGATAACAGATAATCAGAGGCTAACGTGGTTCAAGCAAAACACACCAGTGAAATAGGCAGGGTTTAAATATACTCTGCAAAAATCTGGAAACACGCAATGGAATAAACATTTTAAAGTATACAACATGCACGAAAAGTGTGTGAAAGAACCATCATTCTGTACACGATAGTTTGTGGCTGAGAACCACCCCATCAACGACAGATAGTCATTATTATGTTCTCATTTTGTAAAATACAAGTTAGAAGACAATAAAAATTCTTTCTTCATTAGCTAGATTTAATCATCATCATCATCATCAGCAGCAGCATTTAAATAAATTTGACAGTCTGTCTACATATATTGTATTCCCATGTTATGCTAAGGACTACAGGGTTTGCTACTATCATTTTTAAATGAATTTCACCATTCTGTTTATTATCATTTTAAAAACATAATTCATTGTCTTCTTACAATTTTTTTACGATTTCTTTTTACCACTTTTTTTCTTTCTTTTTTTTAAAGAGATTTGTTCAAGTACAGGGTTGCATTCATAGTTATGTCTCGTCTAATATTTAATATATTTTGTTCACAGCAAGTGGTTTTCAATGACCTCTCAATTTGAAATAAATTTATGGTTTTCAATAATGTTCTCTAACAGTAAGCTGAACTCTAATCCCTCATGTAATCTTCTCTGTTATTAAATTATATAAAGTAGAAAGATTCAACAAGAACACATTACTATGATGTATATGAAATACAATATTTTCACCAAAAAAAAATGACATTGCCTTATAGATATTGCAATATTAATGTCTTTACCTTAATTGGGAAATAAGTATTTTACAACTTCTACTAGCCCCCTCCTCAGTTCCTGGATTGGACCAGTACTTTGAGCCATGGAAGGTCACTCCAAGCTGATTATTCTGTAGTCAATATAACTACCCTTTAGACCATAGCATCAGTTGAAATTCATTTCCAAACTAGTCTTAATTGTGCATTGAAATTCTTGTACATATATTTATCATTTAACCCTTTCCCTCATAGAGGAAACCATGAAAAGACCAATGCGAACAACATAAAACCAAATCAGCCTGCGAGTAACTCTGTCACATGACCAATTCAACTGTTGCACCAAAACATCAACACCAGTTACATAGAGGACACACAAGGACAACAAACTGTGGGAATGAGAGTTCCAGGTTAATAACTAATCACATCTTCCACAGATTTAACACAGTGTCATCCTGAAGATAATAGAAAACTGAGACAGTCTGTAGGCTAATCAATATTTTTACCTTACATAGTTGCAGTTTCAACACAGTTCATAGAGTTTATACAATTTCGCCACAAATATTAGTATATGTACATATGTAAATACAATTTCATTTGTAAATATATGCATGAATATGGTATGCTATACATAATTATGTATCTCTTGTTGAACTTATGACTTCATCTCATGCATTTGAGGAGAAATCTCAACAAGCTTTTAGCTTTCAATTTAATCCTATTTTGTATTTGTTTGTGAATTGTTCTGTTATTGTATTTGACTAATAAATATGTTTAAACTAACATCATGCAATTATCATACTTGGACTTTGATATAATTTTCTTGGAAATATTAAAATGAAAAATTCTGAAATCTCTTTTAGATTCAATATGATACTGCTCTCTGTATAAACCAAGATATCTTCAAGATAATATTAAATCTCTCTCTTTGACACTCTGTCCCCTCTGTACCTCTCACTCTCCCCCCCCCCCTCTCTTTTTCTCTCCAGAACTCAATCTCTTCCCCCCCCCACTCCACCACTCTCTCTCCCTCTCTCAATCACCAGCACTCTTTCCCCCATCTCTTTATCTCTTGCACTCTTTCCATCCTGTGACTCTCCCTCTATCTCCAATGCTAAGTTTTTAACAAATTAACAGGAGATACTGACATTACAAACAAAGACTTCAAGCAAACAAACTTTAAAATGATCCCTCTTACGTACTAAACCACATATTAACTTGCCACAAAATCAGAAACACGCTCATAAACAAGTCCCAGAGAAGTCCAAGACAAGATGCACTGAAATATAACAACCCTTCAATAGCAAATGAAAATCCAATAGACCATTCATTATATGACATCAACACATTCCCTAAGAAACTTGTATAGAAATTGCCATGTTTGCTTGGTTCTATGATGATAACATTCAAAACAAAAATCTTTTTTCTGTAATTTCCTGCTAATGTCAAGATTCACTTAACTTCAGTGATGTGGATAATTCTAATAGGAATCCCCACTCTATCTATGGAGGCAAAAACTTTAGATGAACGGATTATGCTTCCAGCCGGGCGATGCAGACAACTCAATTGTTCCTGTACAGGATATAACATATTACAACACATATAATGCTACAGACAGCAATCATTATAGATTTTTTTTTTCCATATAAAAATTCTCTTGAAAAAAAAAAAAAAAAAAACACTGAAAGGAAAAAGAAACGTAAGCTAAAACTTCAGTGTTGGTTTTGATAAATATATTAGACAGTGTGTAAATTATGTTGATATAATTTTTTATAAAGACACAAGAAATGAACCTTAAACATGAGGCACAGGGCTTGTGATATATATATATAATTATATAGTAGTGCCTGACTGAACAGAACAGAACAGAACATAATTTTATTGGCATAAAATATCATATACATATTTATAGCCAAAACATTACATCAAAAGACATGGATGCATGCGTAATCAATAGATAGTTGTATATCTTGAACATTTTCAGAGAAGTATATATATATACATACACATATAATATATATACAAATATATTTATAAAAAATACAATGAAATTTGTTACCAATAGCTACAGTACATCTGAAGTTGCATTAATAATATCTCAAATATTTATCAGTAAATAGGGTATATGATGAAATATTTTTTGAATTGTTAAGGTATATAGAACAATAAATAACACAAACAGTTAAACTAGTAGTAGCAATATATAGAAAAACTACTAGAACACTTATTTATTTATCTGCATTTCTTATTTTTGATGCAGTGTATATATTAAAAATTTGGTGTTTGGTTAATATATAAATTTGTTTATCGTTGGCCATTGACAAAAATACTGTTTAAAATATTTTCTTCTCAATTCACTATATTTTGGACAAACTAAAAGAAAGTGATATTCATTTTCTATCATTTTTTGATTGCATTGTTGGCATATTCTTTCTTCCCTAGGTATGTTTAAATGTCTACCCACCTCAATAGCTTTAAAACAGATTTTAATTTTTTAACTGTAATATAGTCTAAATAATTTTCTGATTCTAAGATATGTTTAAATTTACAATAAGACATTAACCTATTTGAATTATTTATGGTATAATGCCAATTTTGTTTGTATGTATCTAAAATTCTTTGCTTGATTTCTTCAAAGTTAATGGATATGCTTTCCTGATCTACCCATATGTTAGTCAAGTGTTAGAACAAGTGGCACAATACTACAGTCCAGACCTTGAACTACCCACCATTCATGCTGAGCACCAATCAATTAATGCTACCAAACACGGACATGCTGAGCACCAATCAATTAATGCTACCAAACATTGACATGATGAGCACCAATCAATTAATGCTACCAAACACGGACATGCTGAGCACCAATCAATTAATGCTACCAAACACGGACATGCTGAGCACCAATCAATTAATGCTACCAAACATGGACATGCTGAGCACCAATCAATTAATGCTACCAAACACGGATATGCTGAGCACTTATCAATTAATGCTACCAAACATGGACATGCAATAATTACAATAATTATTATTTTATATCAGTCATCAGGTAAGAATTGAATCTGCAGCTTCCAACTCTAGAAGTGGACCCTCTAATTATTCTGTCACCAGACCTCAGGGTTTCATTAAACATCACATATTGAGACTTACCTCACCTCAGTTTTTTACAACCTAGAATCCCAAAGCCACTGACTTTTTAAGGCCTGTTATTATTAGCATGCTCATAAAGAATAGATTCTCTAATGTCATAAAATCCAATTAAGTTGTGTAGTGATATAGAATTTGAGAGTTTTGATTTGCGGAATAACTTAATCTGAGATGTTTTGTGAAATGCAAATTCAGACTTGTTCTCTGCTATAAACACTGTAAAATTACACTACAGAGAACTCAAGTCTACATGTTTTCACAGTCTATGAATATTATGTAGACCAACTATGCTACCATGATTGAATAAGCAACATAAACACCAGGTCTCAACAACACACAAATATTTAGGTTAATATCACTTCCAGACCAAGTGATTATATACAGTGGAAGATCCATCTTGGATGTACAGGCAGGAGGAGTTAAAACTGCTAAACAAATATTTTCAAACTGGATAAGAAGATTTCAACATGGCCCTGGATAATAAATGATTATACATTTATCTACCTAAGGTGAATTTTCCTCCCACCATAGATATACCTATACAGGCTTTTCCCATTGAGCAAAATTACTTGACTCTCTAATTGTCTAAATGACACCCAAATATTTCAAAATTTGCCTCATGAGTGAAAAGCATCAAAAGGTGAAAAGAAAATGAAGGAAAAACAAACCCTGTCAACATTAGCAAGTGTGTGTGGTTTTTTTTTTTTTTTTCTTTTTTAAATGATTTTGTGCATTTCCATTATCCAGGAGGTTGACAATGAAACTGTTCCATCTCCTTCTATTGCAATATGTAAATAGAACAGTTTAAAGGTGTATATGATCCTTGATAATCAGAAGTTATTGTAAGGATTATGACATGTTTTGATAAACATTGCATGTTATATAATGATTTACAAATGTTATACACTTACATTAACTATTAATATCTATTTATTTGTTATGACAAAAAAAACTGTTTAAATTTTAAGTGTATAAAATAAACTGTCTTCAAATCTAACCAAAACAAAACCAAAAATAATTTGAAAATCTCAAATCAAGGGCTTGTTGCAAAGAAAGGTATCTATATATAAAGAAGAAATTACAATGATATTTGTAAATCACACATTTTTTTGGGGGGTAACACTTGATTTTCCGGATGATATTTAACTCATCCTGCATCCAAGGAGCTTAAATGCTCCTGGATACAAAAGTGCAAAAACAATTCACAATTTTCAGCATCATTTACAAGTTAACTGGCAGTTGCAATTCTAAACACTAAAGGCATAAAATGAATGATGGCACACCTGGCTTACAATATCAGGATAGCATTTACCTGTAGTTTACCTTACAGTCGTTATAAAGCTGGATCTCTGAGTGAAAAGTTACAAACAATACATTCTTTGTTCAACCAGGAAGTACATGTTTATGTATTCTTACATAATGGACACACGGTCAATCTTGAACCAGAGACTATATGGGATTGGGAAGCAGATTCTTACATTGTAGAATCATTCTTGTCATCAGTTCCTGTGTTGAACCAGTATTTTGATCCTGGAAAAGCCATGAAAAATTCTTGCTCCATTGGGGTTTCAACCTACAGCCTTCAGATGGAAACGTGTTTGTTTGTTTGCTTGTGTTTAATATATCACTGACAGTCATCAATATGAGACAAATATAGTGCTGCCTTACTGTGATATCACATCATAAATATGTGGCTTTATACCATACCCTGTCACATTATACTGACACTGGGCCAGCCGGAGTCCTGGATCTACCCCTGATGTCCTAAGAACCAAGCACAAGGGAGACTAGAACCGCAAGCGGTATCTCGGTTTTCGCTTTTAACCTAATCAACTTGAACACTTTATTTCAACTCAGCCACAATTTTCAATATGAAACAGAACGAAAAGGTTTTTTGAAGACCTACTCTCATATTTGCACAGTTTATATTTTTTGCAATGTTAGAACATTCAAACTCTTCTAGCACAAATATTTTCCCATACCCTATACTTTGAAATCCATCACATTCTGTGGTGCTGTCAACAAGGAACAAAATGCTGAAAACCGCATTTCAATCAGACTTTAACGTTTTGAGTTATAAGCAAAAGAGTGATTTTAAGCAAAAAGCCCTCTAGCGGCAAAATGAAAAACAAAATTGCAAAAACAGCAAATAGTAACTCGCAGGTTGATCAGGTTTTATGCTGTTCGCTGCTCCTCAGTGGTCTGGTAATGAGGATTTTACAATTAAATTTGGTAAGGTTTGAGTTTGGCTTTCTGCAGATCAGGCTTTATGTGGTACCTATTGAGTGCGTCAAAATGAGTCTATATGAGGGAAAGGGTTATCATATAACCCTTTATCCTATGACACACACTACAATGTAATGAATTGGATGATACTGTATAACTTGACACAGTCAGGCTGTTGTTGTATTGGAGTTTAACCCTTTCCCTCAAATAGACTCATTTTGACGCACTCAGTAGGTACCACATAAAGCCTGATCTGCAGAAAACCACAGTTAAACCTTACCAAATTTAATTGTAAAATCCTCATTACCAGACCACTGAGGAGCAGCGAACAGCATAAAACCTGATCACTCGCAGGCTGATCTGGTTTTATGCTGTTCGCATAGGTCTTTTCATGGTATCCTCTGAGGGAAAGGGTTAAAATCAATGCATACAAATTCAGTCATACAACAATTCCAGCTTTTTACAGATAAAAGAAGGCCCCTGGGGCCATATTCATAAAGCTCCTTATAGTTTTTAGGGAAAATAATTTCTTAACTGGAATAAATCTCCTAAGGTGTTTCACATATAAGACTTGCGGAAATCCTTAATAACTGGAAATTAATCTATGTTACTTTAAGGAAAATCTTAGAAACTAAGGAAATATTTTTCCTAAGGAGCTTTATGAATATGGCCCCTGGTGTACAGAGCCACCAGGCTAGAACAATCAACCAACCACAGGCCAGCTGGAGGATTCCTCACATGAAAAATCTAAGTGACCCTGTCGGGATTCGAACCCAGAGAGGCCAGGGATAAAATTAAAGTAAGTTAGGAACTATAACTACTCTGCCACAGAAGCTACCAACTTACATGTTAACAATATAATAAACTGTGGCTTTCCTAGTCTTAACCCTTAACCTGATGAATTTCTCAAATGGACTTAGCCAGCATCTTTTTTGGAACTGTCCATTATCAATTTTAGGGATAACAAGATGAAAACTTGTAGTTGGTCAGCCAACAGTAAAGAGCCTTTACTGGTGGCAAAGGTTAGCACTTACGGTTCCAACAGGGTAAGATGTTATAAAATTTTGACAAGGTCAATCATAAAATTTGACAGAATAGTTTCCTCCATCAGCACCACATCTAGTGCAGATATCTTTTGTTACATGGCCAAAAAACATATAGTTATCTCGATTGCAGACAAAAACCAACTGATTTCAAATACAAACGTTACAGCTGCAGGATTTACTAATCAGATTTCATCAAGAACAGATTAATTCAGCTTCTGGATGATTACAGCACCAAGGAACTTCGGCTATCAGACAAACAGTAGGCAATAAGGATGAACAACATGTAAACAGACAGACAATCTTGGACCACTGAAACAGTTATTACTATCACTTCAAAACAAGTCTGTATCTGAGAACATGCACAAACATTCAGAAAATAATCATTATGTGGGAGAGTATCTTTATTCAATTACATACAATTACCCTGATGTATTTATCTTTCACAATTTCCCCCATACACATAGTGATACAAAAATCAAATCCTTTAAAAATTTGCAGAAGCTGCTTCCTTATAAGTTTCCTTGAAAAAAAAGTGACTGGCATGTTTTCACAATTCATTTTGAATTCAGAGATTTTTCCTCCACTCAAAATTTCAAAGAACTCTGGTGTTCATGAACTTATGGGAAAGAAAGTTAACATACATCTCATGGTAATATTATTCTGTTTGTATACAGGCCACATGGAGATCAGAACCTGTTCTCAAAGCTGGCTTTTCACTCCTTAAGGTAGATACCTGTAATTGTTCCGCTACGTTTCGGACCATTTAACCTCTACCAAGATAACCAAGGTACCCTAATGAAACAATAGGAAACCTTGATTATCTCCATGAAAGGCCATGGGGTCCAAAATGTAGTGGAACCATTACAGGTATCTTACCTTAAACCCAACTTAGGACAAAAGTCAGACCCGTATCATGGGCAGCCCCTGTTAAAATATATGTCACTGGACTCTACTCTGTTAAGGACCCCAGTTTTTGGAACCTTAGAGCAGAAAATGTGACTTGTACATGTTCTAATGCACTTTGTATCAATTTTACACATCTTTTAACACACCATGCAGAGATTGTTTACAGCACAAGGTTGGACACACCACTAGTCCATTGTTATCCTATTACCATGTGTCCTGACCACTAATTACCTGCCACTGATACACCCTGGTGTTATGTGTTAACAAATGGTTCAAGTAAACAATCCCGACCAATCTCGGTCTCCAGGTCAATGGTGTTATATAAACAGGCCCATTGTTTCTATCTAGACTGATTGCTTCCATCACATCATCTGACATCTCACATTAACCCTAGACAAACAACACTGCTACCAGCTAGGACTTTACTTAGCGTAGGTACGAGATCTTGTTTTATATCAGTTTTTCTTTTCCATCAAGTGATAACAGAAGAAATTATGAAATACCAGAATTCTTTTAATTGCTGCAACCAACATGCCCAAAACAATGGGGGGGGGGGGGGGGGGGGGGGGGGGGGGGGGGGGGGGGCCTAGAATTATTTCTTACACTGTTTCAATCAAGGTCCATTTGCCAATCTGGTACGGTATCATGAGCTGTTGTGTTTTGTTGCTAAGATGTAATGGGATTAAACAAGGTTCACATTTTTTTATAGTCATTGTATTTGTTTGCATGAGTTTGATGTCCCACCAACAGTATTTCAGTCTTTTACCCACATCAGACAAAGTGCTGCATCACTGTGACATCATGACGTTAACAAATGACATGATACCACATTCGGTCACATTATCCTGACAGTCCTGGAACAACCCATATTTGATGAGCACCAAGAACATGGTAGACATTATAAAAATGTCACATGAAATCTCAATGAAGTCACTTTAATAAACAAGTAACTGGTGTTGCATGCAACACATGAGTCCCCTACTGCTGAGGTGCATAATTTTTCCATTACCATAGCAACCGGAATTTTAGTTTGCCAAAATAAAACATAAAACAACAACAAAATAATGTGCTGAATCTCCATACTGCCATCTATTCATATACCAAGTTTCATAATATTTTCTTAATCGGTTTTTAAAGTTATCGCCAGAAACAAATTTCTGGACATCCAGATGGACAGACAGAAATTTGGAAAAACTATAGTCCCCTCCTGTGTAAACACCGGTAGGGGACTAAATTCATTTGTAAAGAGTTACCAAATGAACACCTGTTCAAAAAAATCTAAAATCTGACCTGCAGTTTTAGAGAACAGGTCTCTATAGTTTTCACTATCTACATATAAGGCAAATTGGCCCTGCCCCTGGCGACCTGGTTTATTTACGGATCAGAATAATTTTAGCAATCGTGGTAGAGGGTTACCAAAGGAACATCTGTACTAAAATATTTTGTAATCTGGCCATTAGTTTTGAAGGAGGTGGTTTTTAAAGTTTTCTTTCAGTTACCATAGCAACCAGAATTTTGGTCCAAGAAAAAAAACAAAGAGACGTGCGGAATCTCTATAATGCCATCTACTCATATATCAAATTTCATAATATTATCTTAAAGGAATACGCTCGGCTGAAATGAAAATTTAACTATCAATAAACCTTTTAGTGTAGTTCACTTTGACATGACTTTAATTTTTATACACGCTATATTTGTGAAGATATAGCTGTTTAAAGTTTGTGATTTCGATCGGCTATGGCCGCCGCCATCTTTGTTCATGTTTACCTTTCTGTAACGTCACAAATACCCATTGAACCATATCCCGATCGATGAGTGCGATTAATAGGGGTTGTGATAAAAGCATTAAAGGAATACGCTCGGCTGATTACAACTAGGTTTCAATTGAAAGATATTGACGTAAATAAACCAATTAAATTTCTCGTTTCATTGAATCAATCGTAATAAGAAAGAAATTGTAAGTTAAAGACGTCTATTTAAACCAATTTGCTCCGCGATATTTTTTATTTCTATAATACATCTTTGTCATTTTTACCGTGAAATGCTTGCAACTGCGGTTATTGAAAAGTTGTGTGGTGTTAAACTGATTGGATAAGAAATCACTGGCAAGCCTTTATAACAGAATAATCGTCATATAAAATCGCACCTCAGGGCCATAAAACACGGCCATAAAACGAAGCGTGCGACCGAGTCACCATGTCAACAGACAATTGATGTGCACGTTTTACTGAAACGGACATGTAGAGTATAATCAACACCACAAACATACTAAATGCATTATATAAATATGAAAGAAAAGTGTTGAATCCACGTTTTATATTATAATAATCTATATTATGCTATTTTACGGAAAAAGTCTGTTTAAATAAATATATATAAGTAAAAATATCGTATCGCAATGAGCTCACGTTATTGTGATATACAGAAAGTAGTTAGCATAATTTACATTATTTTGCTAAATTGCGAGCAATTAGGTGTGTTAATCATAATTACAACACGGTGTCCCTTTGATTCGTCTCTATAGTATTTCACAGTTACCGTCATTGCAATTAGATTTCTACTAACATGATACCGCCCCTTTTATATATTTATATGTTTGATTAAAAAACTGTTTAAAAATTGTAATGATTTGCGCAATTAAAATAGCGATGTTTGTGAGAATGTGCATGATTGCGTGACAAGGGGTATTGACTTTAGTTATGGTTCGATCACTATATCAGGAAGTTTAATAAAGTTTTTGAGATATTTCTTAAAATGGAGTGTATAGTTCCTTACGACTTTGAGCCCGAATATACTGAGGAAGAGCTGCAACTGCTTCAAGACAATGATGTACGTGAGGAGGAATATTTATGTGCTGAGGACTTTTGTCTGTGTGATAACTGTGTTATGATGCCATCCAATATGGAAAATGTATGTTGCAAATCGAGTGACTTGGTTGTTGGAAATTTAGATGAACTTACGTGCATTACGAACCATACGGACTTTCACACCTTAGTTCTGAATGATTCTGTTTTAGAAGTTGCATTCATTACCATTCTGGCATACAAAGGTCATAGGACGAGGGCTCCAGACTCTCTCACTCACGAGTAAGAAAACAATAAAATGATCATAGTTTAATCTTTTAATAATATATTTTCATCATATTCAAATAATAAACATTTTTCAAACAATTTCTCCACAACACACGTAATTCCCTTCTATATTGCAATGTATGTACGCAACCGGAAGTGTGTCTGTGACGTCACGATTGTTGAAAAAAAGTCTCGCGAGACCACGAGACGTAAACAATGTCTGCGCCCATGTCTCTGAGCAAATTGGTGTAAATAGACGTCTTTAACTTGCAATTTCTTTCTTATTACGATTGATTCAATGAAATGAGTAATTAAATTGGTTTATTTACATCAATATCTTTCAATTAAAACCTAGTTGTTATCAGCCGAGCGTATTCCTTTAAACATTTTTTAAGTTATTGTGGGATCCAGATTTCCGGACAGACGGACAAACGGAGGGCAAACCTATAGTCCCCTCTGGTGTAAACACCGGTAGGGAACTAATAAATGTCACACACTGAAATTCTCAAAGAAGTTTCTTTAGATAATGAACGTCACACATCACAATTTCATCATTTTATCATGCCACTTAATTTGTCTATGGAGTGATATTAAAGTGAGGCAGCAAAGTATCTATCTCATATAGACAGAAAAATCCCTCAAATCCTGTCAAGAGGTCATAAAACACAAGCAAGCAATCATAACCATGGCAAAATGACCAAATTACATGATTCTCTCAATAACAGGCTGCAACTTTATACTGTAAGTCTTGCTTATATATAAACCAGACTGAATCAGTTTGGGTGAAATCAAGCCTGCTTGTTAATGAGTTTGTGGGTGTTGAGTGTCAGATAACCGACAAATCTGTCTTACATGCAACCTGCAGTGTCCTGATACCTCAAACCTGGGTAAAAATCTAAAGATCTGATATATCTATAACTATAGGAGAGGGAAAGTTCATGTTTTAAATTGTGTAAAAGCCTCAAATAAAGTGCACCTCGATACGGATCACAACTGGGACTATATGTTTATGGATTTCAGAAGAACAGCTAGAGTTATAGCCAGTTGAGTCCCTCATGGCTGAAATACTGTCATAGCAACAGTCAACTCTTAAGATACATCTCACAGTTTATGATGTATTTCAGAACCGTTATCAGTGCATCCCATTTTATCATATTCAAACAATCCTCAACAATGATAAAAAACTTGAACTTAACAAGAGTGTTCTTTGGAACACGTGTCACCTGCTGAAGCATAATGGAAAAAGTGTGACCGACAAAATATGACAGACAGACAAATGACAGAAAAGTGATCCCTGTGAGTCACCTCTGGTTACAGCAGGTGACACAAAAAATTCTTACCTTGGTACTTCTTTTTTCAACCCATAACAAGCATTTTTCACATCCTTTTAACAGCCCAGGTATTAACCCTTTCCCTCATAGAGGAAACCATGAAAAGACCTATGCAAACAGCAAAAAACCAGATCAGCCTGCGAGTAACTCGCAGGCTGATCAGGTTTTATGCTGTTCGCTGCTCCTCAGTGGTCTGGAAATGAGGACTTTATAATTAAATTTGATAAGGTTTAACTGTGGTTTTCTGCAGATCAGGCTTTATGTGGTACCTACTGAGTGCGTCAAAATGAGTCTATATGAGGGAAAGGGTCAAAAAGTCTATATGAGGGAAAGGGTCAAGGTCAAGGTAATCCCACCATCAGTGTAATCTTCACTGTGCCAGAGATAACCCCCAGCAGTGGCCCATCTAATATTAAACATGCATAGATTATGGTGTGATAAGGACATCTTATTTGGGCTGAAGGACTCAATAAATAATTCATCCTGTCATTTACTTTGATCTCCATATCAAGTAATTATGAGCCAGAGTAGATTGTGAATGGTAAGATTGGATAGACATGTTGACCTATATTGTACCTGTCAGTGCACGGCTCATCAGCTGTGGACTCCAGAGAGGTTGAGGGGTTCCAGGTGCCCATTTAGCTTATGTTCTAGACTTAGGAGAAGTCTTTTTTTTAACCCTTTCCCTCATAGAGGACACCATGAACAGACCTATGCGAACAGCATAAAACCAGATTAGCCTGCGAGTAACTCGCAGGCTGATCAGGTTTTATGCTGTTCGCTGCTCCTCAGTGGTCTGGAAATGAGGACTTTATAATTAAATTTGGTAAGGTTTCACTGTGGTTTTCTGCAGATCAGGCTTTATGTGATACCTACTGAGTGCGTCAAAATGAGGGAAAGGGTTAACAGACTAGCCACAAAACTGATAATTAGGATGTTAATAAAATTTTATCTTTTTTTTACTGAGTGCCGAAATTATTTAAAATAGGGTCCTGATTCTAGACAGGCCACAGAATTTTCACAAACTGTTTTCTGTTACAAAGTACTTCTTTATAGAATAGTGGCTAGGAAAGTCAAGAGGTTCAAGGTGTCAAAACAGACCCATATTAGGTATGTGTAAATTTGAATTTATTGACGTCAACTGCTAATTGTTATCTTTTCTGGCCCTATATTAACATTCAATGGCCCTAAATCCTGGAAAGAACTTATCAGGGTTTGCACTGTTTGCAAAGGCATCAAAACAAAGCCCATATGAGGTAAAGGATTACAAAAGCTTCCTTTTCTAGTACATGTAGTTCCTTTAACACTTACACACCCATGCTCTGAACTTAAAAGTAAGCTAATCAAGATTACCTAATTGATTACTTTGTCTAGTTGATTGTACTCTCTTACAGATAACTTTCACTTCAAAATCAATTATCTCTGGTTAGGACCAACCTTTCCCTATTTCCGATTTCTTCACATCTCTAAAACAGACCTGATCTTGTAACAAACAAAAGTGCACACAGCCACATTACATTAACAGTATAGCATGTTTTTCTTTGAAACTACTACTCTTACAGTATTTTGTAACTCTGTACTTAATGCTTTTCACATTGATTAGAAAACAAGTTCTTACAACTTATAGGAAATATTTTTGCTCACAACCACCTTTGAATACGCAGTAATACACCCAACTTCTGGACCAGGGCCTAGATTCCCCATGACCTTGACCTTTCTTCATGAACATAAAACAATATGATTTCTCTGAAAGTAAAAATATCCATGAGCTTTACCATGTGTTCCCAGAATGTTTTATTGCATTCCCCTCATTCATTTCAAACTAGGTGGAAAACATGAAATATCAAATTAACAAGTAACTGGTGTTACATGCAACACATAAGTCTCCTACCGGTGAGGTGCATAATATTTCTGTTACCATAGCAACCAGAATTTTGGTCCGAGAATAAACAAAGTGACGTGCAAAATCTCCATACTGCCATCAGTATTCGTATACCAAGTTTCATAATATTATCTGAAACGGTTTTTAAGTTATCCCAGGATCTAGATTTCCGGACGGACGGACAGAGAGCAAACCTATAGTCCCCTCCTGTGTAAACACCAGTAGGGGACTAATTTGCAGTTAAAGACTTTAGATCCTATGGCAAAAATTTTCTTTTTTTGAATTAACATTTATACTACTTTCACTACTTTATAAGAAACAGCCAATACATGCTTTCCTTGGGGAAATGAACTTGTGGGCTGACAGCTCCTGGTGATGATCTCCTTCTTTTTCTATGTGCACTTGGTCAGCCCTAAATGAACTGATCATATTTAACCCTTTCCCTCATATAGACTCATTTTAATGCACTCAATAGGTACCACATAAAGCCTGATCTGCAGAAAGACAAACTCAAATCTTACCAAATTTAATTGTAAAATCCTCATTACCAGACCACTGAGGAGCAGCGAACAGCATAAAACCTGATCAGCCTGCGAGTTACTCATCATCGCATGTTTCCTTACTTTATGTTTCAGAAGGACATGAAAGATTCTCCCCCCCCCCCCCCCCTATTGTGGATCAAACCCTAAACCTTCAGATTCGCTATTCTGTATGCTACCACTGGACCACCCACAGTGCTACCACTGGACCACCCACAGTACCCTTTCTGGACTCTGGCACCATGACAATGTAATTATTCATGTAGCCTCTGACCTTTGGAAAAACAACCACAATCATAATAATTATAGTCATAAGCTACCACTACTTTTCTGACCACAGCACCCTGATTTACCAATTATTCATGTAGCCTCTGACCTTTGGAAACCTGGGTTGAGTTACGAGGTGTATACTCCCATCACTATCATTCAATATGACAGCCCCATTAGCAGGCCTCAGCATGTGACATTAACCTCGCCTTAACACCCAGCAGACACGTATAGTGTAAACACTGAGATCTGTAAGTGGCTGAAGGCCACCACTAGAAGAAATCTTCTTGTTTTTATGTTGTTGATTTATGGTGCAAAATTAACAGTTAAGTTTTATTTTGGCCAACTGCGCATTACCCATTACTATCCTAAACAAGAGGGCCATGATGGCCCTGGATCGCTCACCTGAATATAGGGTTACCCAAGGAACTTCAGTCTATTTTAAAACAAGAGGGCCATGATGGCCCTAACTGGCGGCCATGTTTTTTACGGATCGGGAAATTTCTTTAGCAACTTTGGTAGAGGTTGACCCAAGGAACATCTGTACCAATTTATTTTGAAATCTGGCCAGTAGTTTTGAATGAGATGATTTTTTTAAGTGTTCATTTTTTTTTCTTTTTGTTGCCATGGCAACTAGAGATCTACATGGATCAAGTTTATTTTAGCAACTTTTGTGAAGGTTGACCCAAGGAACATTCCTGCCAAGTTTAATCAAATTCTGTTCAGTGGTTTCAGAGGAGATGTTGTTTAAAGGTTTCTCTATATACATATAAGGCAAATAAGCCCCGCCCCTGGCAGCCATGTTTTTTTACGGATCGGAATAATTTTAGCAACTTTGGTAGAGGTTGACCCAAGGAACATCTGTACCATATTATTTTGAAATCTTGCCAGTAGTTTTGAAGGAGATGTTTTTTTAAAGTTTTCAAATTATTTTTCTTTTTGTAGCCATGGCAACCAGAGTTCTTCATGGATCAACTTTATTTTCGCAACTTTCGTAGAGCCTCACCCAAGGAACATTCCTGCCAAGTTTCATTAAATTCTGTCCAGCAGTTTCAGAGGAGATGTCGTTTAAAGAAGATGAAGCAGACGATGCACGACGCACGACGGACACTGGACACAGGGCGATCACAATTGCTCACCTTGAGCACTTAATTGTGCTCAGGTGAGCTAAAAACAATCTGAGTGATTTACAACTGTCATCCGATCTGATTTAATAGAAATGAGTAACCAGTTTATAATAGAGTAAAATACAGTGTCTCAACAACAACGTAGACACACTGAATTGTTATATCTATTAAAAAATTACTTGACTAGACTTGACCATTTGAGTTTACCATCGCTTTGACAGTATTTCAGCGATGTCCAGCTAATTACAGGTGGAAGAAGACCCCGAATGCACGGAGGCATCTGGGTAGAACCACCGACCTACCACAAGCTCTATTAGAAATCAAAGATTCTATCTATAAAGAAAGTTAAAACTTTGGTCATATCAAATTTAAGCTGTAGAAGCACTGCATGGGTAACTGCCAGGATGTCAGCAATGTTATGCAAAACTTAATCAATTTGTTGAGTTTCCCAGACTTAAATTAGTTTTGCTATGAACATAATGAGTACTTGTTTGACAGTTTGTTTATTGGGTTTAACGTCTCACAACAGTATTTCAGCCATTTGAAGACAATGCCTACTTGAGACAGATATAGTGCTGCTACACTGCAGTATCACGCCATAGAAATGTGGCATGATACCACACCAAGTCAAATTATCCTGACACCGGGCCAACCAGTCCTGCAACTACCCTTATATGCTGAGCATCAAGCAAGGGAGCTATACCAGTACCATTTTTTACGATTTTGTTATTCACGGCTGGGGATCATACCCACGACCTCCCGATTCCAGGGCAGGTGCTCTAACCACACGTCAACCAGGACCGGTATAATGAGTATTTATCAAATTACCCACTACCCAGCCTATTAAGTCCACTGTATATGTTAGTTGTCAACCGATTATTGTTGAATCGGGGACAATTAATTATTAAAGATGGGA
Source organism: Solen grandis (assembly GCA_021229015.1). NCBI lineage: Eukaryota > Metazoa > Mollusca > Bivalvia > Adapedonta > Solenidae > Solen > Solen grandis. Next base: position 20,169,562 of record CM037780.1, on the reverse strand, counting down.
TCAGCGATAACTGATTAAGTTTCATTGTATCAGCGACAATGTAGAGATATTTAAACAGATATTTAGTTTTAATTTCATTTAGTGTAAAAATTGACAAATATGCATAAGTATTTGGATATTTGTTTTCACACTTGGCCAAATTAAGTTGTTTAATTTCATGATTAGTATTAAAACATAACCTCTAACCAATTTGCCAGTAAGTAAGTTGGGGTTTTTGAAACAAATTGTTAGTCGGTTGTTTGGCCTCAGATAAATGCTGATTAATCAATTCACTGTTTCCAATCTGACTCCAATCACTAGTGTATGTAGTACCATAGATTTGCACCAAGCCACGTATTCTTTTCATTTATGGTAAGCCTGTTCATGGTGGTTCAAAATAATCTCTAGTCCTGACTAAGGACTTCTTCAAAATGTCTTAAAAATATCTGCACTTCAGTAAAATTGTTAAAAATTCTATTATCTTTTTAAATATAACTCTCTAACTACTAATTTACAACAGATCAAATATCTACTATTACAGGCATTTTCTTTTTAATTCAGGGATGTAAAGCAAAAATACTCAGGAATACTCTCAATCAAAAAAATATCTGATTTTTGACTGTAACACTGGTTCAGTCGCAAGAACCTTTCTCTCAACTGAAGTAAAATAAATGTTACACTTTATACATTATGAGAGCACTTTGTATTTAAAATAAAACAGACACAACATATGATCTGTAGTCTATAAAAAGAGAATTGCAACTCAAAAGTTATTTTATGTTTTATAACTGCTGTTGAAGGAACAAAACAGTAATTTTGTCAGTGTGTCAGGTGTGCATGGGCACTCTATATCATAAAACAGTTTTATGATCTGTGCGATGTTTGTGAGCACTTAAAGTAAGAGAGAAAAAACTTAACAGCTCCTTCCCATCCTCAGTTTAACCTCATGCATACTTACTAGACAGGACTGTTTGTACTGCAGGTGCTTGCCCTCACAATTCAAGGCCAGTCACATGTCACTGGTCATAATTAGATTCCCACGAATCTTTATAAGCAATAGACATCTTCAGAAGTGTGTGTGTTCTTTGGAATATCTGAAGGTGCAAGCCCGAAATGATATGCTTGTATCTAAGCAACTTTTGCCATAACTAATAAGAACACGCAGCATGACCAGCTGGTGTGTTGCCTGCTAGTTAGTCCTCTTAAAGACTGCATGCCTTCCCCTGGTACTTGGGAAAAGCAACAAGGAAATGAAAAATGACAATATTCTAGTGTTTGCGTATCATCATTACAGGATCTTTATTTCAGTAATTTGTATCATGATGAAGAGACTTCATTACCACATGGGGTCACGGGATAGTATGGTGGTTAAACACTTTTCACCAATGCAACCTGGGTTGGATCTTACGTAATGTTGGTCAGATGTTGCATGTGATAGGGCATAAGAGTCAGCCATTTTGACAGGCAGGCATTTCTCCAGGTACTTCTTTCAATGTCAAGGTCAACAAGATTTTCCTAAGCAAGAGTTTTCTGAATCATGGGGTAGCAAAAAACAAAAATATTTTTGATAACTCAATTAAAATGTTTTCAGTTGTATACAAAACATGGAGAACATCCAATTCAAATTTGTCAACAACCATACACAAATTCAATAAAAGTCAAAGGGTAAATACCTATTTCATGGAAAAAAAATATCTATAGCTCTGTTTTGTTTTGTTTTTCTTTCTGAAAATGAGATTTATTGAAAGCAGATTCTGTCAGCTCCAAGATCTTAATTCCACTTGTGCAAAGATGAGAAAAGAACCGAGGCAGAGAGCAGGTAGCAACATCTATTCTTGATAATGGATGAAATGCCAGTTCCAATTAACTTCTAGTAGTTTTCTGAATGAGAATGAGTAGCCTCTAGCAGTGCGTGTATTGTACCATTTCTTATGCATGTAACCAAACCAGTCCTGCATGTATTCACTTACTGCTAATTGTCTCTTATGAAAGCATACAGTTGTGAGATGGTTCCCTGCTTGCATTTTCAATACCCTAAGATATAACAGGGATGCAAACACTCACGTTAGTGACTATTAACAGTAACTGAATGCAGGGCCGACCTCTACCTTGTTAAGTCATGACCTGGCACAGTAGGCACTAGGTTTCCACAACCAGATGGGAGACTTCCTCACAAGAAAATCCCAGTGACCAGACTGGGATTCCAGCCCACAGCCATGGCAAACATGTGATTGTAAGTCAGAAACTGTAACCACTCACCAATGGAGGCCCAAGCATTCTAGCAGTGTTTTTCGTTGGGCATTAAATTCCATTATGGATGCCCATGTCGACATTATTGTCATCATGCTAAAAGGTTCTGTTCAATGGAGAGATTTTTCTGTCATCTAATGCCTTCAGGCCAAAGCTGTGGCTTCAATCTCAAACACGATCTGGTTGACCATTCAGACATGATCACATAAGTTTAGATAGGATTGTGCTGATCAAGCCCACGATGGGGTCTCAATCTGACGTGATCATCATGATCGGGGTTCCCGATTCAGGACGATCTGGCACGTGCATAAACATTCTGATACGGTCATTACGAACTGGTGCACTCTTTGTGACAAGATACAATTGTGGTCAAGATGTCTTTCACGATCACAGTCGAAGATAATCACGATTCAAGCTATGATTGGACCCAGAAAGGTATACATGTTTTGTAAAACCTTGTAAAACCACCATAGCCGTTCCAGAGAAAAATGGTCTTTACAGCGAGGTGGTCTTTATAGAGAAATTAAGCAATATAGACAGAAAAGGACTGGTATGGATGACCTGTCGTATCATGTACTATAATCTAGTTTGCATATTACTATTAATCATATACATTTGGTATTTCAATTACAATGTTTTATAATAAAAAATATTAACACAGCTTAAAAAAAAAAACCCAGAACCTTTGATAATGGCAGAAGTTCAGGACGATAACGTACCATTTGCAGTTTATCATTGCCAGAGAGGAAGAAAACAAGCTGCAGCTAGACCATCTACAAACAAGAGGGCCATGATGGCCCTGGATCGCTCACCTGATATCATTAGGCTATGTAAAATCAAGTGACCCCTGGGGCAGAGCCAATTTTGACCCCAGGGTCATGATTTGAACAAACTGGGTAGAGGTCTATTAGCCCATGTTACATACCAAATATCTAAACTCAAGACCTTGTGGTTTTTGAGAAGAAATTTTTCTAGATTTCTTTCCAAAATAAGTCTATGTAAAATCAAGTGATCCTTGGGGAGGGGCCAATATTTTCACCAAATATCTAAATTTTTTTTCCAAAAATTTTTTTTACTATTTAAATCAAGTGACCCCTGGGGCGGGGCCAATTTTGACCCCAGGGTCATGATTTGAACAAACTTGGTAGAGATCCACCAGACAATGCTACACACCAAATATCTAAACCCCGGGCCTTGTGGTTTCTGAGAAGAAGATATTTCAAGTTTTTCCTATAGTAGCCTATGTTAAATCAAGTGACACCTGGGGCGGGGCCAATTTTGACCCCAGGGTCATAATTTTTACAATCTTGGTAGAGAGTCATAAGATCATGCTACATACCAAAAATCAAAAGGCTAGGACTTGTGGTTTCTGAGAAGAAGATTTTTCAAGTTTTTCCTATATTAGCCTATGTAAAATCAGGTGACCCCTGGGGCGGGGCCAAATTTGACCCCAGGGCCATGATTTGAACAAACTTGGTAGTGATCAATAGACAATGCTCACACCAAATATCAAACCCTAGGCCTTGTGGTTTCTGAGAAGAAGATTTTTCAAGTTTTTCCTATATTAGCCTATGTTAAATCACGTGACACCTGGGGCGGGGCCAATTTTGACCCCAGGGTCATAATTTGAACAATCTTGGTAGAGAGTCATAAGATCATGCTACATACCAAAAATCAAAAGGCTAGGCCTTGTGGTTTCGGAGAAGAAGATTTTTTCAAGTTTTTCCTATATTAGCCTATGTTAAATCAAGTGACCCCTTGGGCGGGGTCAATTTTGACCCCAGGGCCATAATTTGAACAATCTTGGTAGAGAGTCATAAGATCATGCTACATACCAAAAATCAAAAGGCTAGGCCTTGTGGTTTCGGAGAAGAAGATTTTTAAAATTTTCATTTTTAAAATCTATTTTTAGCTCCTGTGACCTAGATTTTTGACCAATCAAAATAATTTTAACAACTTTGGAAAAGGGCCCCATAATGAACATTCCTGTGAAGTTTTATCAAAATCCAGTGAGTAGTTTAGAAGGAGATGTTGTTTAAAGAAATTGTTGACGACGGACGGACGCACGCACGCACGCACGACGGACGACGGACAAAAGGCGATCACAAAAGCTCACCATGAGCACGTTGTGCTCAGGTGAGCTAAAAAGAGCCTGGAGAGCTGCAGTCAGGCAGTTTTGATTGTGTCCATGGCTCATAGAGGAGAGAAGACTATGGTGTGGTCAGTTCTCCAGCCTCCTGGACACCCATCTACGGCTGGAAGTTCCAAGACTGATCCCGATCACCACGATTTGGATGCACGATTAGATGCGCTGTGTGGCACTTTGCTACGATGCATTATGAAGGATGCCATCATTATGATTGAAAAATTAAACGTGTTGATCATAGAAAATATTTTGACTGGTAAAATTTTTTCTATAATTGCCACGACTGACCTCACGATTCGATATGATCTGATGGGAGAGCCACTATCAGACCAAGATTTAGGCCGTGATTTCAATCATGGCGCAAATCGTGATAGTGGGAACATAGCATAAACAACACAATGTAATTAAACTTCCTCTTTACTTCACAGTGAGATGCAAGTCTTTAAGGATGACATTTTTATTGGTAATAAATCTTATTCATACAATTACAAATAGATAAATGCACAGTCATTTTACATATTCAAAATCTTCTTCATGTTTTACAACTAGAACCATACCAATTTTCTACATACGTCATTCAAGAAAACAGCTGGGAATTCAATATCTACGCACTAAATGCATATTTACGACCAATAATTTCCTCAGTATCTTCACTGAAATCATCATTAAACAAGGTGTCTTCCAACTACATTTCTGAGAAGTTTCTTGTAACATTTAAATACTAGTACCCTGGTTACACTATCATACTACACAATACCTGCAGATTATCTGATTCATTAACAAGAAGTACTCACAAACATTGCTGAGAGGGATTAGTGTAAGTTGTAAGAACTTCTTTCCTATATCATTGTAAAACATATAAGGTTTACAAGAATGAGAGATGCAGGGGGAGGAATTCAGAGTAACAAATATGTAATACATTGTATAATTTAACCCTGGTAGCCAGATTCAAGGCTTTACAAACTTTAATCACAGATGACCAGCCCAACCCCATTTTAAAGGGATCACTTCCCTCAAAGCATTTCTTGTGTAATTTGAATTACACAATTTACCTAACATTTAATGTGTTCTTCTAAACTGACACAAAAGATTGCACTGCTTTTCTTTTCCATTTCAGTATAAAATGCAACAGAGAAGAATGAATCATTTAG
>CM037780.1:20113936-20163936 GCA_021229015.1 Solen grandis | reverse complement strand
ATTTGTTAGAAAATTAATGTGAAGTGAAATGGGTAAAGAATGTACTTGAAATAAAACTGACGGTAAATAATTTAAGTTGATAGCATTAAAAAGTTCAAATTCACAACAGGATTCCCATTCTTTGGCGATCAATTGTAATTTCGACTATTTTTTTTTCTGAACAAGGACTTGGTGAAGCTTAACACAATGTCTTACAAAAACTACATGTATGTAAGGCTTTGGAAATAAATTGCTGTAGAGCAGGGACTCTATTATGCTAACTACAAATATACACTGCCGAACAAGGACTCTGTAAAGCTAAATAAGCACTGTTATGCTAACTAAGCACTGTTGAACAGGGAATGTTAGGCTAACTAAGCACTGTTGAACAGGGAATGTTAGGCTAACTAAGCACTGCTAAACAGGAACTGTTAGGCTAACTAAGCACTGTTGAACAGGGCTTTGTAAGGATAACTAAGCACACAGCTCAACAGAGACTGCAAGGCTAATTAAGCACAGTTGATCCGGGCTTTGTAAGGATAACTAAGCACACTGCTGAACACAGACTGTAAGGCTAACTAAGCACAGTTGACGGGCTTTGTTAGGCTAACTAAAGTCACTGCTAAACAGGGATTGTTAGGATAAGCACACTGCTGAAAAGAGATTGTAAGGCTAACTAAACACTGTTAAACGGGGACTGCAATGCAAAATAATGAAGGACTTGGTACTGCCGGACACTCCACTGGAACCTATCAACAAGGCTTCCTAACCAATTTCTTCTATTACCAGTAGCTGATCTGTCTAGCAACAAGAGGCCACATTTCCCTTTGTTATCTAATTCATCTTATTTACTTCCCTACTTGACACAATTTGTTTTGATTATTTTCATTAAAAAATACATATGCAAACTCTGAACTGTTCTGCTGCTGCTAAACCTAAATTAGAACTCCATCTACAAATCGAACCTAATCAATAAAGGATGTTAATATGGTCATATCACTAGTTTACCAGCAAGGCTTTTAATTAAGACTTCTTATTACTGAAATTAACTTCTTTTACACACTGAATTTATTATTTTTAACCAAGTTGTTAAGCAGGTCTATATATCCTTACTAGATTCCAGTGTGAAGTCGGGCATTCAGTTTCAATCCTGAGAAGTTCCCAAAAAGAATTCAGCTTAAAAGGGAGTTCTTGCTTGCCTTTTTGAAATTACTCGATTATGATTATTATATATCTCTACACTGACCAATGTGAAAAGAAACAAGAAATGTAATTGCTACTTCTTTCACAATTCGTTCATATCATATGCCTTGTATTTAGAGATACTTCTTTCATTTTAAATGATACACACACGACATTTAAAGGGCGCTTGATTTTTTTTTTTTAATGAACCATTCTGAAATCAATTCAATAAATAACATCATGCGTTACAGAATAACTATATTTCAATTCATACGAGAAAATAATAAAATTCAAATTTAATTAGTAAAAAAAAACCATACACACAATTTATATGATGAAATATCTTATAATTATACCAGGTCATGATATATAAATTTTACCTACATGACGGGTCTAATGAAACTTGGCCAGGCTTGCACGTGCAATTACGCACTGAAACAAAATGCAGTCAATCAACAGTCAACATGCATGTATATATCATTAAAACACATGTATCAGCAAACTTACCTGAAACTTACAGATTTTAAGTAGTCATCGATATAAACTCCAAATGTTCCTCAAATATTCACTCGAGTTAAAATACTCATATACTTTCATATATGATGGTTTTGAACAGAAACACTTTTCACTGAACTCCTCTCCGTTGTCCCTGTATTAACTTTGACACCATTTTGTTTACAATACACACGTGACCCAATCCAATACACGTGTCTACCTCAACCGTCATCCGATTAATCCGCGACCTTGGCAAAGAACATTTCTCTGCTGTCTGAAAGGTTTATTTCGCGATTTTCTCTTAGAATCGCTATGGAATCAACGTGTATTTTATATATTTGAAGAAAATGCATCAATATGCACCAGTGTATAAGACGATTCTCGTGAAAACTCCGTTGAAGTTGACTCTGGGAAATTAATCCAGGGATTACTTTGCCCCAGTTTCTGTTGAGTGACATATCTCTAGTCCCAGTTCGTCTGCACTTGTACCAGTACATGAGAGCGAAAAACGTGACCGCACTGTGTAGCAGCATAAAAATAAACGCGGAGTGGAATGGCGACGTGTGCAATACGACTGACCATATTGGTGTATTTTCTATTTATACGACGAAAAATATGCGCCCAACTACACAAAAACGTGATATTATACGAACTGATCGATATCACATGTACAAGTTTAATACATACATAATAATTACTGGTTGTGTGTCAGTCAAGTTAAGCACGCGCTATTCATTTGGCCTCGATACGAGCGCCATCTGCGCAAAGCAGTGAGGGTTGACTGTGTTATATAGCACGTGGAGGAACAGGAGACAAAATATATTACTATTGTACTGCAAATTAAATAGACATACTAGTGTTTATTTTGTTTACCGGTATATCAATTTCATTTTTGGCTGGAGTCAACATGCCAGTCAATTTCATTGTTTCATTTTTATTTTTTTATTTTTTTTAGAATTAGAGCGGGTGAGGGTATTACCGAACACTTAATTAAGCAGGTATATATAGTGTTCGATCTTCATTACAGATACGACAAATATAATTTTCCTTCAACATTTACATGCAAGAAACACTAATCTAGGCACACTTTATACCGAGATATGACGCTCTATGTGTAGGATCCGACTGCGTGTATTGCCGACCAGATGCTTGTAACACCGACCACACATGCGTCTGTCGAACTTTTTAAGAAAACCTCGTGTTTTTTTTGTTTTTTTTTACCTGAAATTTAATTAGTTTATTGTTGGTGCCATTGATAATTATCCAATATATAACTGTGAACACATAGTATAAACAGAACAGAACAGTTATAAAACGAATTCCAATCTGGATCTCATTTTTGTGTTAATAAGGTCCGTGTTGTACTTGGAAGATATCTACCTGAATCATCAATTATCCAGTCTCTTTTCTTTCTTGGTGTGAGAAGATTATGATGTGAATGAACACTTATGACAGTTAGTAATTATATTCAATTATTGGTGTCCGTCAAGGTCACAGTTCTGCAAGTAAGTGTTATGTGAGAAGGGTGGCCTTTGTTAACTCATAATTGTTTTGACGCTTGATTAATATTTAATGAGTTAAAAACTCAATTCAACTTTATTCAGGCAAATCGGCAACAAACATTGCCTTTGCCCAACATAAATATACAACATAGCATAAATACATTCAAAATTAATATATACTTTCATTGTACTTGAATAATACCAAAGTTACATTAAGTTTATCTCATCTGTAAATTTATATATTCATACATTAAAAAAAGAAGAGCATTTTGAATTACAAAATGTACTTTAAACGGACTCACCGCATGGTCAAATCTTTCTCATGAATACTGCTGCCGTTTTAATTACACCTATCTGCTTACTCATTTCTTTAAAGCTTATATAGAGACCCCTTTTCTGTAAAGAATAAAAAATAGTATCATAGATCTAGATCTATCGATTTATGTTTTGTTCATTCGTTTTTTTCTTCTTCATTTTTTCATTATCTTTATTCATTTATAATAGTTCATTATTATTATTATATAGATTCTAAAATAAATATATTTAGGCAAATAATGTGATTAATAACTGAGTTGTGTCAAGAACTCTGTGTTAAATGTGTTCGGTAATGTACCCATGATAAAATTCAACTACTTGCATTTTACTTGCTTAACAGTACCTAAATAACTGATTGAGTTGTTTTCCTAAAGCAATACATTGAAAATAACACGAAACAAATGATCTAACTGCAACACGGAGTTCATCTTATAATGTTGCGCGTCTTTAAATAGAAAAAAAAGTGTTTACAAGAGAATACTTTATGTTTGAGTGCAGGGGTACAAACTCCGCGCACCGGCTACGTCACGCTACGCTACTTTAATCACTGCCACCACACAAGTCACGCGATGATAGTTGAAATCATGTGACCAACACTCATAATTTTATGAATTAATATTATTTGATTTGATTTTTTACTTTTCTCATAATCATGAATGTTATTTTCGTGGAATGTAACGAAACTGATATGATATATACAAAACTAAAGTCAAAAGTGATAGAAGTAAATCCGGCCTGTATCAGCCGAATCTACTTGTGGTGGCAGTGGTTATCGACAACTGTAAGGGGAGGTAACTACTGCGGCGGATTTTCGTTTTAAGGCATACCATTGGCCAGGGTCTCTCTATATAGTATTAAAGAGACCCTGCACTGGCACTAGTTTTATTGTATCTTTATCATTGAAATTATACTTGTGCGATTTTTTCTCCAAGAGGAAAGGATTTTGACACTTGATTATGGACGTCATAACTTTGTACATATGCATGCTACCTTCATATTCTATGCACGGTTCGACCATTACAATATCCAACTAGAAGTCGTTTGTTTAAGATACAAACGAAGCGGCTTTCCGTTTGCTTATTTCAAAGGTATTAAATATATAAGTTAATACAAAAAAAATGGAATAATGATGCATAATAATGTATGATTTAATAAGTAAATCATCTTTATCTTAAATATATACTTACGATTATGTTCAAAAATAAGCTTTAAATCTTTTTTTTTTTCATTTTCTTCTTCTTAAGAAGATATTGAGAAAGCATAAATATGGATCTTATTTGATTATGCACCCGTTTTCTATCATTCTGAAAAAAAAACAAAAACAAAAAAAAAACAGGAAAATTTTAAGATAATAATATCCTCAAGAATTGTTTTTCTTACGTTATTCAATCGATTTTTTTTATTCTTTATTTAATATCTTTTTCTTTGTAAGCATATGGCTTAACATGTATTTATTGCAATTTGATCCACAAATGAAATTGTAAAAAAGAAAAAAATACTTTAAAATCGATTACTTTGTACCTTTAAATTGATTGAGTTTTACATTTGCAAAATTAGAGGGAAACAAAGGCAGAGGTGTAAGCAAAATAATGAAAATAAGTTCTTATTTCTATGTAATTAACGTTATAAAAGTCTAGAAACTTTCAACTATTCTTTTGCTTTGTATATTTGCTTATTTTTACAGATTTAGGAAAAGAAACCGTTAAACATTTAGAAAACATAAACAATCGATAGGAAGATATACATGTATTTGTCATTTTCTTCAGGTTTTCAGAAAGCAGTGATAGCAAATGCAATAAGATATCCGTAAAGGTTTTCTGGCTCTAGTATAATTATACTAATTCATCGTAAATGCGACTCATTTACTCAAAAACGTATCACAATTCACTATTCAACGCAGGCATTCATTCCTGCAAAAGAACAATCGGATCTTGCTCAACCAACCCAATGACCACTTACATGTCTTTCTGCAAATTAATAGATTTCCATGAATAAGCCCTTTTACGAAAAACATGAATAAGTCATGTTTGAAAACGTAATCACTTGAAATTTTCTGGACTTTTCGCGCATGTTATGGTACGGCATTATTACTTATTTAAAGTTAATATATACAATCTTTTGATCTTTTTAATATATTTTGCTTACAAATCAATGTTGTCATAAACAAGTTACACAACATAAATTCTATAAGGTATGCTTAAGATTGGCATCAATGCTCATGACGCTGGAGCGCGAATACGTATTGAAATGAATATTTTTTATATTTTGACGACGTCAAAATCAAGTGACTAAAGAAAAATATCTTTTTTGCAAGGACATGTTCAGCTAACGTTCTATTAATCCAGAAAAAAAGTATCTTCGAGAATGCGAACAGGTTTGTTTTCACATTTTCAAGTAGGCATTCCATCAAACATGAATAACTGCCATGTTTGATGACGTAATCACTTGAAATTTTCAAGACCTTATGAACGTACTAAGTTTCTACATTTTTTAAAAGTTTAAGTTCATTGGTCTAATTGGCGATTTTATATGATTTTTCAAAATAATTATAGTTTAAGTATGCATGACGTCATAATCACGTGACAAAACAAACATTTCTTGCAGTATGCATCACTTCAATTTTAACTCTATCAATTCTGAAGATATAATTAAGATTGACTTTAAATACATGATATCGGAGCGAAAGAAATCTTTAAAGAGACATGTTTTTTTGTCTTTTTGATGATGTCATAACCACATAACTAAAGAGAAATTCATTCAGAAAATAGAACGTAAACTTCTGTGCCGATGTGCTGTCCAATTTTCATGCTTGTAACGCATCAGGGGGCTTTGTAACATTTAAATTTAATTTTTGACCAAAGTTCGAAACTCGGTATTGCCATAAAATCTTAATCTTTTCGAATTTGGCAATTTGAATGCCAAGCTGGACATCTACATCCTAAAATACATCTTTTGTAAAAATATCAAGATAATCGGACCTATATTGAAGGCTCTAGAGCGCGAACAAACTTTTGAAGCTGACGTCAAATCTGACGTCATATGACGCCAATGAAAATTGAAAATGATTGATTGTATAAAAAGAAACTTTTTTATCGCTGCAATTTCAATTTCATTAAAATTGACTCAAAATGTATGATGCCATAGGGAGAGAAATCTTTGAAAAAATAGGATTTTGTCCATTAAATGACGTCATAACCACGTGACTTAAAAGGAAATCTTTCAGAGAAAAGAAAGTAGACCTCTGGGCCAATAAGCTGTCCAATTTTCATGCTTCTATCTCATCAGTAGCCTTTGTAACATTAAATAATAGTTTTAGGACCAAAGTTCGAAACTCGGTTTTGCCATAAATTCTTAATTTTTTCGAATTTGAAAATTTGAAAGATAAGGTGCACATCTACATCATAATATACATCTTCTGTGAAAATATCAAGATAAAATATCAAAAAATAAAGGCTCCAGAGCGCGAACAAACTTTTGAAGCTGACGTCAATTGACGTCATTGAAAATTAAAAATTATTGAATTTAAAAATTTATAAGTTTTTGTCGAGGCAATTTAATTTTCATGTTGCTTAGACACTGACAACTTACCGAAATTAACTCTTAGATTTGGTTGGAAAAAAAGGAATAATAATAATAATAATAATAATAATAAGAATAAACATAACAAACCCTATACGTTTTCCGCAGGTTGCGGAAAGCCGTAATTAACACATGCTAAATTCTTGATATCCAATTAACACATGCTATATTCTTCATTTGCTGAATCATAGTGAAAAATCTTTTGAACAGAAAAAAAAAGTGCCGAAGTCATCGAGAGACTGCTGGCAGGATTTACATGAAATAGACCATTTCACTCCGAAATTAAGACATAAACCTGCGTTAATCATCAAATATTAAAAGTACATGCTGGTGTAAAACTTCACACCTTGTTCAATGAGAAATAAACATACATTTGAGATTAGGTATTGCCGATCCTCAGTGAAATAGTCTATGGCTTGAATTCTAAGTCTAGCATCTCAGAAGGATTTACTTGGTAGAGAAAAAGGTCATAGGACACCAAAAACTCATTTTCCTGCAACTCTAGTTACAAATTAGGATAACCCTGCCTGCAGTCTCTCAGTACCTTGAACACTTTGTTTTATAAAGATCTGGAATGAAGGTCATGAATCTGATTCCATTTATAAATTTCATACTTATCGAGGTCATGACCTTATGTATTGCATGGATTTACTACTGAGAGCGGAGTGATAGTTAAATCAGCTGCAGTAATTATGCAAATCAGCAATGCCTGTTTTAAATTCTCGCTACCTTAGGCTTGGCAGCCAGTCTTAACATCAGACCTTTATTTTGAATTTTAAATAGTGACTTTTTTTATTATGAGCCTTTGTAATATGACTACATATTATGCTGGTGTCATATATCAAATTACAAACAAACTTCCCTTTTACAATGTTTTTATTAAATATCCAGTACATCTTTTGATTAATCAGCTGTGCCATCTTCTGCATTCAATCAATATTTTTTTTTTACCAAAAATTGAACATCTTTAAAAAGAGCAGCTGCGTCATTAACAAATTAAGAATCAAATACACATTAAAATTTGGATTTTTTTCGTTATTTACAGTTTGGTGCAGGAAAACATTGAATCCATTTAAGCCTAATGAGGGGAAAACAATCCGCAACACAAGCGAATGAAACCAAACATAGAATACATACTCACATGATTGGGTCATAATTGGGGAAAAAAATAGTCTCATTACTATAATAGTGAAATGATTATTTTCTAAGTTAATGAAATAGATTTTGACCACACAAACTACTGAGAAATCGTCTCCACTACCAGTATAAAACCAGATCAACCGGCAAGTAGCCTCCTGGTTTATCAGTTAAATTAGCTACACATCAAAAATACTATTTTAAGATGAGAAGTACTTTCTGTCTGATCTGGCTTGACAATGCTTAAACCTGGAATTTAATGACATATCTGAACCCAAAATATTGTTCTTATCAGATACAGCAAATTCTACACTAATGTTCAAAAATCAAAGTTTTGATTTTACACCTATTTTGTTCCAATACATGTGCATAGCCTAAACACACAAATACCAGAGGAAAGCAGCTGATACAAACAAACTTTTTCTTTTCTTAAAACCCCAAATATGTGACTTAAATGAATGGAATGTGCTCTATTTTCATTTAGAATGTAAGAAATGTAAGAAATATAGAATTGAGAGAAAGAATGTGTACTGTGTACATCTGAGGAAAATCTGGCATGAAGAAAGACACAGAGAGGAAAAGAAATCTGTAACTGTTAATAACAGAAATTACAGAGTAAGACTATTGAAACGAAACACAAGACAGATAAAGGTATGGTGAAAGACAGAGAGGATATCATGAAAATGAAATGCCTAGAACATCAGATACAGTGATTACAAAAGTACAAGTGTAGATACTTTCTATATTGCAGATCCTGTTAATAATACTGTTAAACATCTACATAAAGCATGAGTACATATGTTACACATCAGTCTCTACATAATGGTATCAATATACACAACCAATAAGTGGTCACATAGTGGTCAAGTGACTGTGTAACAAAAAGCTGGGTCAAAATTGCTGAACTGAACAGTATTATTATAATATATACTGTATAGATGTGGTCAAGAAAGATAAGTGGGTCAAAGTTGCCTCTTCTTACTATTTCTGATGGGAAAGTAGGGTCAAAGTTGCTGAACCTGCCTGTAGCTTGGATCATAGATACTATTTCTGATGGGAAATTTGGGTCAAAGTTGCTGAACTGCCAGACAACAACACAGCTTTTTGTCTCCACTACCACTCAGAACAATAACAACATTTGCAAATTTTCCTTTTGTTCTGTAAAAATACCTTATATTCCTTTCTTTCTAAAAACATAAATTGAATGGCAACAGTTCACAGTAGCAAAAATGAATAAATAAAATAATGCCTTAAAATATAGTGTAAATCCAACTTGTTAACACAGAAATTTGGGTACAAATATAAAAACATTACATATTGTATCAGATAGCAGAGAACAAATCTAATGTTCAAGCATTTTATATGGACATACACTCCGGGCTGAAATCACAAAATATTTCTCAACTTTGGTAAATGTTTACTAACATCTGTATTTTCTGGAAAATGACATTCTCAAACATCCACTTTACCAGTTGGAGGAAACAAATCCATGGATTGATGCAAAACTAGGTTAACTACATCTACCTAAAGAATCAGTTACAGCTGGTTTGCATTAAACCCCCAAAATACCTAGCACTATAGCTTTTTATCAAATATTTAAATGGTTTTTTTTTGCCTCTTTGTTTCCTTTGTATCAAAATGGATATGCAAAAAAATCACCAAACATTTTTTTTGGGTAAAGTTTAAGCTGCTTTGTGAATACATCCCCTGCGCTGTTTGGAATTTAGCTTCATATCATGCGCAGTTGCTGGTTAAAACAGTTAAAAGTCCTGTAACATGAAACTTTGGTTCTTATTTGAAAGGCACTCCAACATTTGCTAGAACAAAGTGAACAGCTTTGAGAGGATTTTCAATGTCACTCATTTTGTCCTTATGGAGTGACCAGTCTGGTTTGATCTTGTGCTTTTTGACAGGCGCAGGCCTAACCACAAAAGTTCCGTTTAACGTAGCATTCATCTTGGCACGTGTAACTCTCTGCGTCTCCTCTAGCTTGTGTTTACGGGCAGTAAGAAGATGGATGCTTTTCAAGCGTTCCACCAGTTTTTTATCGTTAACAATCATCTGTAAGAAAAGGTAAAATATCTTATTAAATATCCTGAAACTTCCTAGTATTGTTGCCTGACATTTACACATCTGTATGCCGTGCCTACAATTTTGGGGGGTACATGGCCAAAACATCTACAGGGGGTAAATAGGCATGCTGTGTTAAAATTAATGACTACATAAAACCCTAGAAACATTGATGATTCAATGCTGTTTTAATTTTGAATATTTCTGTAAAATCTGGAATTGGATGGTCATAATGAACATGTAATTCAACAGAATGAGAAAAATCAAGAATGAAGAAAAAATCAAGGAAAAATTTCAAGACATATAGAAATAAGCTTGATGTCTCACCGTTTTACAGGGACTGTCTATTGCCATGATGCCAAGCAAGGTGCAGGTTTTAGGGAAGATTTCGCTCTTCTTCTCGCGGTAAATCTGCATCAGGTCAACGAGAGTAGAAGCGCCCTCTGGTTCCTCGTAGAGACTTGGCCGTGTCTTCTCATACTGTGATATAAAATAATCATATAAACTTAAATCCATTATCATCTTTTTGGGTTGAAAGAGGATTTCCTACACCCTACCTTAATACTTGAAACATCACTTAAGATGAATAATATGATGAGTTATCAATCAGACACTTAACTCTTTCCCTCATAGAGGAAACCATAAAAAGACCCATGCGAACAACATAAAACCAGATCAGCCTGCGAGTAACTCGCAGGCTGATCAGGTTTTATGCTGTTCGCTGCTCCTCAGTGGTCTGGAAATGAGGATTTTGTAATTAAATTTGGTAAGGTTTAACTGTGGTTTTCTGCAGATCAGGCTTTATGTGGTACCTATTGAGTGCGTCAAAATGAGTCTATATGAGGGAAAGGGTTAATTTCTGGCAAAGTCAGTTTGAAAAGGGACCTAAAATGAGTAAAAAAAAAAAAACATGAATTTTGCCCAAAGTCGAACATGGCACTAATTTTTATAAGGATAAACAATTTTATCAGAACAATTACCCCCCCCCCCCCCCCCCTTATTTTTATGGGGATACAATAAGTATGTTTTAAAAGGAACACAAGAAAATGACTGCTTAGGTAAGGAGGCAGCTATATAAAGGTCAATGCCACTCTAGCAGTAAAGTCTCACCTTGGCTAGGTTAAGCATGATGCAGACGGTATACTTGATCAGTTCCATGTGTGGCAGACTGCGATTGCAGCTGCGCAGCAGACGGTACAGTACACCCACTGCGTTCTCCTCCACAAGCCGCTCACAGCATTGCCATGACAACCGGGTGGACACCTCTGTAGACAAGAAACATAATGATAAAATATGAACTATTCAACATATAATCCACTTTTATTTATCTACAAGCCACCCTTAAGATTATCAGACTTGACCTAGTTACCTAGCCATCAATCATTATGACTAAATGACATTTTTTATCAAAATACTTATTAATACAGACGAACCAACCAAAACCAAATACTGTTAAAAAGATTTCCTCTCCAGTTTGAAAGTTTTTCTTTCTGGACCCGATTTCTACCCTTCTTATTTCATCTATAAAATAAGTTGTTAAATCCAAGTTTCACTATTTTGATTTTTTTTTTTTGCTATTTAGAAATAAAATCATGGTCCCATGTACATAATTTATACATATTAAACAATTTTAATTTTGAAGTCAGTTTTCAAAAATAACCGTAGGCTTAATTAATGTCTTTATCTTCAATTGCATGAGAGTCAGTTTCCCAAGTTTATTTTGTGACAGCATCAAGAGCAATGGCTCACATTAAATTTTACACCTAACCAAGATGTCACATCTTTTTTGACCATGAAAGTGGCAGTCCAATGATAAATGTGAAAACTAGAGTAACTCGAGAAAACTGACCTGCCTTAACAGGTAACCATATACCCATTCACCCATATACCCAGTCCGGAAAAGCCAGACAGGTGCCCACTAGACTGTTAAGGACACAGGCAAAATCCAGATCTTCAGGTAACACACACAAACAACAACAGGCAAGCTAAAGTTAGCCACCTGATCTTACCAAGATGCATGAGGGCATCAAGCACCAAGGACAACTGTTTGTATTTGAGCAGGAAGTCTAGAGCCGAACTTGTACGGTTGCCCAGTTTCTTCTCTTCTGTTGCCATGGCGTTTGCCTGCTGGACACGTCTGCGGGCTTCGGCTAGTTTTTTACTCTTGGAGTTCTTGCGAACCACATGGCCCTTCCAGCAGGCCTAAGAAAATCATTGTTAATGGCGGATTAATTTCTATCTGATAATATTTTAAAAAAGATAATCATCTTGTAAGCTCAAACTTGGAGGCTTAAATAAGGCCACCATATGAAATTGTCAAATTGTCGTAATTTATTTTCAAATTCATTCTGAAATTCATTATCACAAAATATCAAAAAAAAAAAAAAAAAAATCTACTTCTCTAGACGAGTCTTAACCGATACCCCCAACCCAAAATGAAAATAAAAATTCCTTCTGTATTTTGTACATAGGTATGACAATATCATATGCAGGGCATCTGTTCATTCTTTTCAGAAACTAGTGTTTGTTTGTTGGGTTTAATGTCCCACTAACAGTATTTCAGTCATTTGGAAACGATGTCTACTTGAGAGAGATATAGTGCTGCTACACTGCAGTATCACACCGAAGACATGTGGCATGATACTACACCCAATCACATTATCCTGACACAGGGCAAACCAGTCCTGCAACTACCCTTATATGCTGAGCACCAAGCAAGGGATGAAAGTAGCGTAAAGCAATTATTATATCTGTCTGCAAAGATTTTAATCAACAGGATCATGTTTGGAAAACATATCCAAAATCTTTTCAGGAGTCGGTCCAAGCCACAAACTATCCTACCCCTGATCAACCTTTCAAGATTTCGAACTTCATCTCAGACTGATAATACAAGGTCTATATAGTACCTGAAGTTTGATGGCTGCTCTGTTCCGTCGACGGTCGTCAAATGTGGCCAGCCATGATCGCGCCACTCGCTGGATGACACGTGCAGCTTTGTTACGACGGGCGTGCCAGGTCCTGACACATGCCTGTATCTGCAGGATACGTTGTCGGTCCCTCAGATAATGTAACCGCTGCAGCTTTGCTCGAGCCCATCTCTGTACATATTACAGGTGGATTTATTTGTATGCTTTACTGATAGGACTCTCTCAGTTTACAGAAAAATCCTTTTCTTAGTAAAATCATTTCTTTTAAAACAGAAAATGACATTTTACTTCTGCTGCAAGGTATAAAAATTACACTTAATAGCTCTAGCCATAGTTTCTTCTGAAGCACTTATTTGTGTGTGATATTTGAACATTATTATACTAAAATCCCTGTTATATGTTAGATCAATACATTGAGTTTGATCTTGGAAATAATTTTAAGTACTGTTTTGCTTTTCTCAACTGGGTCTGAACACTCTAATACAGTTTGAGACAGAAATATTAGGAGTATGACAAGCAGACATTATCAAATGGTTTATAGTTCAAGACAGAATGCTGTCATATAATAAATCAAAAACAAACAACTTAATCCTGTGTTTCAATCTGAAGTCATCATTAGAAAATATATAGCCAATGATTTCTTACCTGGATCACCAAAACACTGTGCAGCTTCTCCTTTGCCATTTTCATTACAACATGGTTTCTATAGCAACGCTGTATGACAATAGCAGCCATATTCACTCTTGCTACTTCTGCAACATGTCTGAGGTGTGCTTCTCTCTTCTGTGCTCTTTCCTGGCGTAAGGCTTCTAGACATTTCTTGGCAGCCACGACTCGTGCCAAAGACTGAATTTTGATGACAACCTGGCGCAATGCCAAGTATCTCCGTCTCACCTGCCAAGTTCTGACACATGCTTGTATTTTCAAAGCTGCCCTCACCCGACACGTCTGCTCTCGTGCTTGTCTGCCACGGAACAGACTCTGAACCAGGATAGCCATCTCCCTAGTGCCATATAGCTCATCACATGTTGACGACATTTCAACTCAGCCCTCCAGTGTGTCTGTAGCGTAATGGCTGCCCGTCTGGCGCGACAGAACTCTTGCCTCTGTCTCACACATCTGAACCAAGTCTGCAGCCTTAATGCTGCTCTAGACTCTGTTGCCATCTGCAGTTGCACACGGTGCCTTCTAAAAGCTGCCTGAATTGTTATTGCTGCACCTCTTTGAACTAAAAACTGCCGTCTGCTTGTGTTCCTTGCTTTGTTAGCCCTGAACATAGATTGCAACACCGTCACAGCTTGCTTCTTCTTCAAAAAGTCAGCACGCTCTTTCTGTCCAGACTTCCTTGCTCGCCACCTGGCCTGGATCAAACCTGCAGCCGCATTTCTCTTCATCTCTGACAATTTTTTCTTCGCTAAGTACCGTCTGACCACAGACTGGCAGAGAACAATTTTTTGTTTTGTATCACAGAATTCTTTCCTAGCCTTGCACATCTTGTAGAACGCAGCTATTTTTCGTACAGCTAAGAACCGTTTCAAAAACTTTCTCCACAGAAAACCTTTCACATGAGCCTGGATGGTTATCACTGCCCCCACTTTCTCAAGAAACTCTTTTCTTACTGCTTTTGTCAAAACTGTCCCTCGGTACCACCTTTGTATAACAACTGCTGCATTTCTTTGCCTTGAGAACCTTTCCCTAACAACCCTCATCCTAAACTGGGACTGAACGGCAACAGCACTTTCCCGGAGTTTTAGATACTCCCTTCGACACTGTTTGCCTCTAAAGGCTGACTGGAGTTTAATGACCACTGTTTTCATGACCTCATAGTTATGGCATTGCTTTTGACCAATCAGCTTGGCTCGATACTTCCTTTGGCACAATATGGCAGCCTCCCTTAAATGGAGGTACCTTTGTCTCTGGATATGACCTCTTACTACTGACTGCAGTGTTACAATTTTTCTCCGGGTTTCCAAATATGCCTTTCTTGCCTTGCACATCCTGTAGAACGCAGCAATTTTCTGCACAGCCAAGAACTGTTTCAAAAACTTTCTCCACAGAAAACCTTTCACATGAGCCTGGATGGTTATCACTGCCCCCACTTTCTCAAGAAACTCTTTTCTTACTGCTTTTGTTAAAACTGTCCCGCGGTACCACCTCTGTATAACAATTGCTGCATTTCTTTGCCTTGAGAACTTTTCCCTAGCAACCTCATCCTAAACTGGGACTGAACGGCAACAGCACTTTCCCGGAGTTTTAGATACTCCCTACGACACTGCCTGCCCCTGAAGGCTGACTGGAGTTTAATGACCGCTGTTTTCATGACCTCATAGTTATGGCATTGCTTTCGACCAATCAACTTGGCACGATACTTCCTTTGGCACAAGATGGCAGCCTCCCTTAAGATGGAGGTACCCTTTGTCTCTGGATATGACCTCTAACAGCTGACTGTAGGAGCACAATTTTCCTCCGTGTTTCCAAATATGCCTTTTTTGCCTTGTGCATCCTGTAAAAAGCGACTATTTTCCGCACAGCCAAAAAACGTTTAAGGAACTTCCTCCACAAGAAACCCTTCGTGTAAGCCTGGATGGTTATTGTTGCCCCGACAACTTCAAGGTAGTCTTTCCTTACTGTTCTTGTTAAAGCTGCCCCCCTGTACCATCTCTGTACAGCAATGGCTGCATTTCTTTGTTCTAGGAACCTTCTCCGTGCAACCCTCATTCTCAGCTGGGACTGCAAGACTGTAGCACTCTTGTTTTTACACCTCATGTCCAGCCGCACCAAATGTCCTCTGAATGCGGACTGGATCATAATGGCCGCTCCTTTCTTGATAAGGAAATCTTTCCGCCCATTTTTTGCATGCAAATTAGCTCTGTGACGTCTCTGCAGACATATGGCAGCCATTTTTAACTTTCCAAAATTCTTCCTTGCAGCAAACATTCGGAAATATGACTGAATTGTTACTGCTGCTTTTTGATTCATGGCAGCTTTCCTCATCTGCTCAACTTCTTTCTTTGCGGCAAACATTCGATAATATGACTGGATTGCTACCGCTGCCTTTTGTTCAGAGGCAGCCTTCTTCATCTCCTCAAACTTTCTCCGAGCAACAAACATTCGGAAGTACTTCTGAATTGTTACAGCAGCCCTAAGCTTCTGCTCAGCCTCTTTTCTAATACAGTAACCCCTGTACGCTGACTGTATTGTAATCACAGCACCTCTGGCAATCAAAAATTGTCGTCTACATTGACTCCCAGCAGTATTTGCTCTGTGAATCCTTTGCAACATCAACGTGGCTTTTTTCAGAGCTAGAAACCATTTCCTGGCCTGGTACCCTCTTACCACAGTCTGGATAACAGTTGCGTGTTTGTTGAGCTGAGTCATTTCTACTCGTACCTTGTTCCCACGAAAGCAGGACTGAATGACAATCGCTGCTGCCCTGGTTTTAACGAAGTCTTCTCTCGCTGCCTTGGAAGCCATGTTTGCACGATGCAAATTCTGAAGAAAAATGGCTGTTTTTTGAAGTTTAGAAAACCTTTGTCTCGCTAGCCTCATTCTGAAATATGATTGCAGGATAGTTGCTGATGCGCACTGTTGCCTGATGTCTTGCCGCACCAAACAGCCGCGATACCATGCCTGGATTGAAATAGCAGCACCCTTGCTGACCAGAAACATTCTTCTTTCTTCTTCACCCATTAACTTTGCCCTGTACCTATTCTGCAGTATGACTGCAGCTGACCTCAATTTCTGGTAATGTCTTCTGTCGTTAGCCATCCTTACCAAAGCCTGTACTTTAACAATTAAGCTTCCGTTTCTGCATGTACGATCTCTGCTCCTGTATCATTCGAAACTTTGACTGTACAAATAAAGTTGCACGTCTGAGCCGCTCAAACTCTCTCCTCTGTTGCCTAGCAGCAATATGACCTCTAAACCATCTCTGAATCAAAGTGGCAGACATGTGACATTGCTTTAGCAACATCCTTTGTCTTCGACCTCTTATCCTTGCCTGCAACAGGATCACAGCTCTGCGTGTCCTCAAATACTTCCGTCTCTCTAAACAACCTCTAACAGCAGCTTGCAGTCTCACAACAGCCTCGTTTCTCCTCTTCTCAATAAAACTCCTCCAACTTCTTTGAATCACACAACAGCCCTTCTGAAGATTCTTAAATTCTTGTCTCTGCACCTTCATGGCGGACCAGGCTCTGTAACGCTCCTGGATGACCTTGACCCCAGACACAATTCTCTGGTAACGCTGCCGGGCAAAATAACCTCTGATCATGGATTGGACCTTGACAATGGACTCTAGTCGCTGATTGGTTAGTTTTCTGGCAAGATGACCACGGAACACCTTTTGAATCATCATGACAGCAGTCTCCCGCCTCTTCCTGTACAGGTAACCACGGCAACAAGCTTGAAGCCTCACAACTGCTTGTACCATTTTGAGGTGACGCTGACGATGTACATACCCTCTCACAGCTCTCTGAATTAAACATTTATACATTTCAACAAGTTTTTTTTCGTCTTAACCATTACAAATTCTTTCTCTGGGCATAATTCATTAATATTCTATATTAGTCTATATTTTAAACTCATTCTTTTGAGAATTACAATAAACGCAATCAATAATTCCAAAACAACACATACTTAACTGTCACTTAAGGGTGTAATTTCAACCAATTATTTGCCACTTTGTCAATATTTCTAAATTTTACCCCCAATCTTAATTAGGGCAGAGGCAGGAGCACAAATGATTTGGACAACTGGAAAATGATCAAAGAATAGAAGTAAAAGTAAAGCTCATGAAAATAAAAGTGAAATGTAAGAAAAGTAAATGTGACCTTTAACCCTACCTGCAATAGCTTGACTGCCTTGATCTGTGAGTGTAGCCTGACCTCTAACCTTCTCCCTGCTGCCTCCTTCCTTCCCTGGTACCCTCGCCACACCCTCTGTATACATACAGCCGCCTGCAGCTGCTTTACTCTCCGTCGTGCCGCGAGGAAGTTCTTCACTGCTGTCTGTATGACTGCAGCTGCTTTATTCTTCACCTGTTATGAAACATCATGTTGACAGTGAAAATAATGGAATAAATGCATAAAGAATTGGTGACCTTGTCCCAAATAGGGCTGGATACCGATAACATGTACTTAGACCTTACCAAGACTTGTTTCGTAAAGTAACAGTACATACCCGTTTAAAAAATAAAGGTATCTTTATCGATATTTCAACTTAAAAGTCAAAAGAGAGAGAGAGAGAGAGAGATAGAGAGACAGTAGACAAAGAAAAATTTATAATTAACATTCGCATGCAAACCTCAGTTCAACATCACCACAGCAGGGGAGATCACTGTTGAGATCTTCCCATTCGTATTCTTGGACAACATATTGTCAGTGGTATTTTCGTATTATTTCTATACATAAATACGAGCTGCGTGCATCAAATCAACAGTTGTTGGTAAATATTTTGATCACTATCTAATAAATTTGATTTATAATTAAAAACCTGGATAATAAGTTTGGTGTAAAAACCAGATAAACATTAAGATAAACATAAAAAATACAAACCTTGAACTCAGTCTGATATTTCTGGAGACGATACTTCCTCCAGGCCAGCTGTATCACACGTGCAGCACGTGACTCATGTCGGATGTCCAGGAGGCGCGCACACAGGTACAGCAGGTAGGTCACCACGACCTTCTCGTCAGGGATTGTGTTAGACATATCCGTCCACTTCAGCATCAGTGGGACGCCACCTAGCTCCCGTACCTGTGGAACAGTCTCAGGACATTAGTTATGAGCTGACATGTGGCTTGTTAAAACAAGAGGGCCATCATGGACCTATATCGCTCACCTGAGTACCACTGCTCTAAAGGAGCAATCTAGAGGTTAACCCATAGAACATCTGTGCCAAAATATTTTAAAATCTGGTCAGAAGTTTTGGAGCAGAAATCTTTAAAGTTTTCACTTTTCATACATTTAAGGCAAATTTAGGCCAACTCCTGGCAGCCATGTATTTTAACGAATCAGAATAATTTTAACAATCTTGGTAGAGGGTTACCCAAGTAATATCTGTACTAAAACATTTTGAAATCTGCCAGTACAGTATTGAAGGAGATGAAGTTTTCATATTTTTTTTTCTTTCTGTTGCCATGGCAACCAGAGTTCTACAAGGATAAAGTTTATTTTACCAACTTTTGTGAAGGTTCACCGAAGGATCATCCCTGTCAAGTTTAATCAAATTTTGCTAAGTGATTTCAGAGGAGATGTTGTTTAAAGTTTTCACTATATAAATATATGGCAAATTAGCCCTGCCCTGGCAGCCATGTTTTTTTACGGATTGGAATAATTTTAGCAATCTTGGTAGACGGTTACCCAAGGAACATCTGTACTAAACCATTTTGTAATCTGGCTAGTAGTTTTGAAGGAGATGATTTTTAAAATTTTCATATTTTTTTCTTTCTATTGCCATGCCAAACAGTTCTACATGGATTAAGTTTATTTTAGCAACTTTTGTGAAGTTCACCCAAGGATCATCATTGCCAAATTTAATCAAATTCTATGTTGTTTAAAGCAAATTGTTGACACACGATGACGGATGTAGGGTGATCCTAATAGCTCACCTTGAGCACTTTTATACTTCCAGAAACATGGCATTTTTTTTTTTTTTTTTAATTTTCAATCTAGAGAGTATAGATAAGTCGGATTAATGTGATGTTTAACAGGTTTTCAGAGGCCATAATTCTGTGGACAGGGTTGTTACTGTTGGGCATATTTTAATAGATTCATTAGCTTAAGATGTCACAGGATGTGAGGAATGCCACTGAAATGCATATTTATGGTTTTGCAAAAAATTTCTTAGACATTTCATTTGACTTTTCCCTGACATTTTTAACAGTGAAATTAAGGCTTTAATATTTATGCAGAAAAACTACAGCTTCACAAGTTGGACTCACCACCTCCCAACTGGGAAATCACTTGAACAGCTTTAGATCATAAAAGAACAAAAAATAAAAATACTGTTTGCCGATATGTGAGATATATGCCGGTGACCTTGAGCAAATGACTTCATC
The DNA here is from genome assembly GCA_021229015.1 of Solen grandis. NCBI lineage: Eukaryota > Metazoa > Mollusca > Bivalvia > Adapedonta > Solenidae > Solen > Solen grandis. Next base: position 20,143,690 of record CM037780.1, on the reverse strand, counting down.
ATATGCAACCTTAAGGCTAAATATAAACATCTAATGTCAAAGGGTTATATGGGCTGAACAAAAAACTCAGCCTCATCCTTTGACCTTGAACAAATGACCTTAAAGTCATGATGCACCTTTTAGTCATAAGCAACTTTCAAAATATGGGGTTTTAGAGTCAGAGAGCTCCGACACAAATCTGGGACCAACAGTGACGGGCAAGTGATTCCTGCATCGCCCCTCCCAAAACATTTGATTGAAAAGTAAGTTCAGTAACTTCACCCCCCACTTGATATAAGAAATTCCGCAATACAATAACATTCAAGTTCCGATGGGAACGGCTAACAACACCCCCTTACAAGATACAAAGCAGACGCACCTTCTCAAACAGCAGACGGTAATTCTCCTTCTCGTTAGTCAGCAGGGACTGGAAAACTTCTGGGTCTTCCACATCTGTAGGGAAGGGAAAAAACAAGGTGGATTAAATGGCATCTACACATCAGTTTGAAAATGCTGCTAATTTCTATAATTGAAAAGGTTGAAAGGTAAAGACACAGGAATACTACAGGACCAAATGCTATGTATTCACATGCAGTCGCCTGAGAGCATGGAAGTACAGTTTGTTGGCTCTGAAGGTGATGCATACTCCATAACATGTGCCTCGTTTCAATTATTTACAACCCTGACTTGAATCACGGGGACTAAACCAGACAAAAAACAAACAAACAAACTCAAAGGTGAGGAAGAAGACAGCAAGTCTTACTGCAGAAAATTATCATGTTTTTAGTCCAAGCCAATAAAGTTGGAGAGCTATATTCAAGAAATATCATAAGATACTGTCCTAACTTTAAATGAAATCTTATGAAAAATTTTATGAATTATTCAATTCCTTATCTACACAGCTAATTTACGCAATAAAAAGGAACACTTATGAATAAAGCAGAAATACTCTTTATATATTTACTTTTAAAAAGTTACAATTTTATAAAATACATCTGCACAAACTCAATACAAGCTTTGTAATAATCAGTAATAGGCTGACACTCCCTACTATGAATAATTCTGATTTATAAACTCAGGGCCTTTTTTCCAATTTTTGGGAAAGCGCCCTAGCCCTTTTTATGGGGAAAATAGCAAGCCACTTGTTTACAACTTATTTAGGGATTTTTTTTTACCATTTTCATAAATATAAGCATAAACTGGTCTTGGCACAGCAAGACATACTAGAATCTAAATATAAAGACTAATCAAATATTTTGTTTAAGAATCAATAGAGTTAAACAGAGTTATATTAGCGTCATAATATTGTTCTCTAGGTTTCTCAATGATCAGCTACCTCCTTAATGGGGAATTTTATTTAAGAGTGGGGAATTTGAGGACTATTTTGGGGGAAAAAAGGTGGTTATTTGGCTTGGGGAAGCAGCCCTTTACCGGCTACAGTTAAGAAGGGTAAAAAGGCCCTGAAACTACATGTTGGACATACTTTCTTTTTTTTTTTTTGGCAAATAAACATTGAAAAAATTATTCTGTCATTCGAGGAAAAAAAGTAAAACCTATCAACAAAGGACATAAAAGTGAAAATTAACTGGCCCTTATTTGGAGGTGGCTTTAATGCAGGATTAATTATCTATAAATTCAGTGCTGGGAATCCAGTCACTGGCCTTTGTACACAGGTTGGCTGTTATTCAGAGGTTTATTTCCCTTAAAATTCAGCGATTGCAATCCAGTCACTGGCCTTTGTTCACAGGTTGGCTGTTATTCTGAGGTTAATTTCTCTTAAAATTCAAAAAATGCAATCAAGCCACTGGCCTTTGTTCCCAGGTTGGCTGTTGATTTCTCTTAAAATTCAAAAATTGCAATCCAGTCACTGGCCTTTGTTCACAGGTTGGCTGTTATTCAGAGGTTAATTTCTTTTGAAATTCAGCGATTGCAATCCAGTCAATGGCCTTTGTTCCCAGGTTGGCTGTTATTCAGAGGTTAAGTTTCTTTTGAAATTTAGAGATTGCAATCCAGTCAATGGCCTTTGTTCACAGGCTGGGTGTTTTTTAGGGTTGACCTCTAAGACATGTTTGAATATATAAATATAAAAAATTAAATATGTTGGTAAAACATAAACCTGCCATTCTCCGTCTCCCTCTATAAACAATCTTTGAAACCTTTGGTCAGACCTACATCTCCACCTTTAAGCTGAGACATTACAGAAATTAACACTTTAACCGTGTTTGTTTGCCAGTTTTTATCATCAATGAGTTTTTGGGAAGGTTCAGTACTCTTCCGTGGTAGCACTTTAACCCTGGCCATCTGTTCAAAACAACCTCACATTTATCCAATAATTACCAGACTGAACTAAACACTTAGTTTGTGTCTGCTAATTTTTATCATCACTTTAATTCAGCAATTAGCCATTGGTAGCAGTGTTAAGAGCATCGCCAACTGTTCAAAACAATCTCACAAGTATCCTATGAAAATCACATTTCTTATTTTTTAAAACCACTGCCTCCTACACATGACCACTTGTTACCATGGAAACAGAGCTGCTCTCACCGCAGCAGTAGGTTTACTTGGGATTGTTCGTTTGTTGGAATTAATGGCCCAACAACAGTGTTTTAGTCTACTTAAGAGAGATCAAGTGCTACCACACTGCAGTATCATACTGTAGACATGTGGCATGATACCACACCCAGTCACATTATCCTGACACCAGTCCAGCCAGTCTTGGAACTAACTTTATATGCTGAGCGCCAAGCAAGAATTTACAAGCATCATGATTGCTATACTTAATAACTTTGGCTTAATATGTCATGACCGGTGATTGCACCCATTACCTCCCAAGGCAGACGCTCTAATCCTTGGTTACTGGGAAAAAATTGATACTTTGGATTAACAAACTGTGATGAACTGCATGGTTGCCATAGTAACATTCTATTTTTTTAACCAATTCTAATGTAAATGATCATTCTAGTCAGAAAAAGTTTTGAATTAAGGATGCTTGTAAAACATTATCATAAAAATAAATTATGCTCCTTTTATATCCTATACTGTACACTTGACCCCATATGACAAATGGGTTATAACTTATATTGTACACTTGACCCCATATGACATGTGACAAATGGGTTATAACTTATATTGTACACTTGACCCGATATGACATGTGACAAATGGGTTACAACTTATATTGTACACTTGACCCTATATGACATGTGACAAATGGGTTACAACTTATATTGTACACTTGACCCCATATGACATGTGACAAATGGGTTATAACTTATATTGTACACTTGACCCCATATGACATGTGACAAATGGGTTATAACTTATATTGTACACTTGACCCCATATGACATGTGACAAATGGGTCATAACTTATATTGTACACTTGACCCCATATGACATGTGACAAATGGGTTATAACTTTGACATGTGACAAATGGGTTAATATGACATGTGACATAACTTATATTGTACACTTGACCCCATATGACATGTGACAAATGGGTTATAACTAATATTGTACACTTGACCCCATATGACATGTGACAAATGGGTTACAACTTATATAGTACACTTGACCCCATATGACATGTGACAAATGGGTTACAACTTATATAGTACACTTGACCCCATATGACATGTGACAAATGGGTCATAACTTATATAGTACACTTGACCCCATATGGCATGTGACAAATGGGTTACAACTTATATAGTACACTTGACCCCATATGACATGTGACAAATGGGTTATAACTTATATTGTACACTTGACCCCATATGACATGTGACAAATGGGTTACAACTTATATAGTACACTTGACCCCATATGACATGTGACAAATGGGTTATAACTTATATAGTACACTTGACCCCATATGACATGTGACAAATGGGTCATAACTTATATAGTACACTTGACCCCATATGACATGTGACAAATGGGTCATAACTTATATAGTACACTTGACCCCATATGACATGTGACAAATGGGTCATAACTTATATAGTACACTTGACCCCATATGACATGTGACAAATGGGTCATAACTTATATAGTACACCTGACCCCATATGACATGTGACAAATGGGTTATAACTTATATTGTACACTTGACCCCATATGACATGTGACAAATGGGTCATAACTTATATAGTACACTTGACCCCATATGTCATGTGACAAATGGGTTACAACTTATATAGTACACTTGACCCCATATGACATGTGACAAATGGGTTATAACTTATATTGTACACTTGACCCCATATGACATGTGACAAATGGGTTATAACTTATATTGTACACTTGACCCCATATGACATGTAACAAATGGGTAACAACTTATATTGTACACTTGACCCCATATGACATGTGACAAACGGGTTACAACTTATATTGTACACTTGACCCCATATGACATGTGACAAACGGGTTACAACTTATATTGTACACTTGACCCCATATGACATGTGACAAATGGGTTACAACTTATATTGTACACTTGACCCCATATGACATGTGACAAATGGGTCATAACTTATATTGTACACTTGACCCCATATGACATGTGACAAATGGGTTATAACTTATATTGTACACTTGACCCCATATGACATGTAACAAACGGGTCATAACTTATATAGTACACTTGACCCCATATGACATGTGACAAACGGTTATAACTTATATTGTACACTTGACCCCATATGACATGTGACAAATGGGTTACAACTTATATTGTACACTTGACCCCATATGACATGTGACAAATGGGTTACAACTTATATTGTACACTTGACCCCATATGACATGTGACAAATGGGTTATAACTTATATTGTACACTTGACCCCATATGACATGTGACAAATGGGTCATAACTTATATAGTACACTTGACCCCATATGACATGTGACAAATGGGTTACAACTTATATTGTACACTTGACCCCATATGACATGTGACAAATGGGTTACAACTTATATTGTACACTTGACCCCATATGACATGTGACAAATGGGTTACAACTTATATTGTACACTTGACCCCATATGACATGTGACAAATGGGTTACAACTTATATTGTACACTTGACCCCATATGACATGTGACAAATGGGTTACAACTTATATTGTACACTTGACCCCATATGACATGTGACAAATGGGTTATAACTTATATTGTACACTTGACCCCATATGACATGTGACAAATGGTTACAACTTATATTGTACACTTGACCCCATATGACATGTGACAAATGGGTTACAACTTATATTGTACACTTGACCCCATATGACATGTAACAAATGGGTTACAACTTATATAGTACACTTGACCCCATATGACAAATGGGTTATAACTTATATTGTACACTTGACCCCATATGACATGTAACAAATGGGTTACAACTTATATAGTACACTTGACCCCATATGACAAATGGGTCATAACTTATATAGTACACTTGACCCCATATGACATGTGACAAATGGGTTACAATTAATATTGTACACTTGACCCCATATGACAGCATGCCCACTGCCTTTCAATAATTGGGGTACATGTACCCACTGGTTTGAAAAAATTGGGGTACAGACAAAAAAATCAGGGTACAAAATATACCTTACATAAACTTTTATTTATTTCACATATGTATGATCTATTGATGTTACAAAAGTTGTTTTTGTAATAATTAAAGTATCATTTGCAGAAGGCTTCTTAAATTTTGATTGTTTCAGGTGGAACAAATATACCTTTCAGTGATACAGTGATGTTACACAACAATTATTTATTTACGTTATTTATTTTCAAAAGCGTTGTTCTGTTACTTATTTGACTTAAATACATTAGTAATAATTCAAACAACGTCGAACGTAAACATAAAAGAACTAAGAAATTCCGTATCCGAACATTAGCAATATCCGAATTCCATGTCATTTACATAGACGCGGAAAACCATCTTTTTTACAATTCATAATGTTTCTAACAAGATGAATTAACCTAGATGTAACGTAGGTATTTAGATTGTTGTTTTGGTCTGTTTGTATTCAACGTACTTTCTTTCAATATGAAAAATTCGAGGATAGATTCCTTTCTTTTGGGCCGTTCAGACGACATATCGTACGGGTTTTGCGTACGTTTTCGGTTCAATTACCGTGATGCGTGAGCCGTCCAAAAAGTGTCAAGCGTAAGTTTATCAACAAAATCTGGCAGATTTGCAATGAAAACCCGTTTTATGAGCAATATTTTTGTTAAATAAGATTATTTTTTTGCCAAAAAAAATCTGCGTACATGTACCCATCAATGTTAAAAAATCTGCGTGCACATATTTTTTTTTGCGTGATTCACACAAAGTTTTGCGTGGGCACCCTGTATGACATGTGAAAAATGGGTCATAACTTATATTGTACACTTGACCCCATATGACATGTGACAAATGGGTTATAACTTATATTGTACACCTGACCCCATATGACATGTGACAAATGGGTCATAACTTATATTGTACAATTGACCCCATATGGCATGTGACAAATGGGTTACAACTTATATTGTACACTTGACCCCATATGACATGTGACAAATGGGTTACAACTTATATTGTACACTTGAGTCCATATGACATGTGACAAATGGGTTATAACTTATATTGTACACTTGACCCCATATGACATGTGACAAATGGGTCATAACTTATATTGTACACTTGACCCCATATGACATGTGACAAATGGGTCATAACTAATATTGTACACTTGACCCCATATGACATGTGACAAATGGGTTATAACTTATATTGTACACTTGACCCCATATGACATGTGACAAATGGGTCATAACTTATATTGTACACTTGACCCCATATGACATGTGACAAATGGGTCATAACTTATATTGTACACTTGACCCCATATGACATGTGACAAATGGGTTATAACTTATATAGTACACTTGACCCCATATGACATGTGACAAACGGTTATAACTTATATTGTACACTTGACCCCATATGAGATGTGACAAATGGGTTACAACTTATATTGTACACTTGACCCCATATGACATGTGACAAATGGGTCATAACTTATATAGTACACTTGACCCCATATGACATGTGACAAATGGGTTACAACTTATATTGTACACTTGAGTCCATATGACATGTGACAAATGGGCTATAACTTATATGCCTATAGGCTACCAGTCATTATCATCAGTATTACAAAAAAGAAAGATAAAAAAAAGGAATCAAACTAATTATTACAAATCTTAATTGGTCAGTTAGATCTTGATTTATCTCTTTGGCAAGGCTTTAACTTTGTTTCAGAGTTCCAGTTTAAAGCATACCTTTTGACAAGTACCAACTCCAAAATCTACATGGGTCTTCTAAGAGTCACAACTAACTAGTTGTACACAGTTTGATACTAAAGGTCAATTAGACCTTCAATGATAACCATGACAAAACTTACTCAACATAGTGTTTGTCAGACTTCAAACACCAAGAACTGACCTTCACCTTTGAGGAACAGAGCCTAAACCGTCAGCTATTCATAAGCATATATCATACAAAGCTTCAGACTAAAGGATAAATTCAATTTTAAGCCATCACCTAAACAAGGCACTTAACATATACTACTTGCATTTATTGTGCTCTAGTCTGTGAAACAACCAGCTATCCACACAACATTATTTCTTATACAGGGCTCAAAATTAACACTCGCATTTCAGTAAAATGCGAGTAGAAAATGAAGATTGCGAATTATGTTTTAAACAACTAGCACTTTTTTGCAAGTGAAAATTTTGGCTTCAACATTTTCCAAATCATGTCTAAAAGAGATAATTTCAATAAAATATCAATAACTCAAAATTTAAACTGGTAAATTGTCCAAGAAAGTAAAATAATTTGCAAGTACAACTTAAGTTTTGGAATTTGCCAGTGGAAATTAAAGGCATCTGCATTTTTTTGGCAAGTGGGATAAAAAAAAAAAAAATTAGAGCCCAGTTATATCATTTCCATTCTGACAGGAGAAAGTGGAATCTACTTTTGTTTCTACATGCTATGTGAAAAAAATATTATGACTACATATGAGACAAGATACTCAATGAAGGTATTACTAAATGACTGCATCCGCCTTAAAACAAAATCCAGACAAATGATAACGGAGTGCCCAGACCTTGTAGGACAGTCTTCACAGCATCCATTGATATCAGTGTCAAATTAGAGAGTCAAGATGATTCATGGTTGACATGATAAAATGTTCGCCTCATTAAATCGAATCATAATTATGTTTAATTAAGTCATGCAAGTGATATCAAATATCATATTGTTTAAATGTCTGATTTACTAATTAATATCTGAACGTGTGAAATGAACTGGATTCAGAATGGACATGCACGTGCCTTTTGTTTGAATAATGAGGTGAGAAACTGTTACTAGTTTGTACTACCACACAAGTAGCAGTTTGAAAGTTATGATCATGCCAGACCTAATTAAACACATCCAAACATGTTCTGTGTGTGCGTCTTTACCACAATGTATCAGCTGTTTTACTATTTTACCCAACCCGCACATAAAATAGCACATTTTCCAAGTATATTTACCCCCCCCCCCCCCAAGTTATGCTTGAATACTGCAACATAAATTCAGCAAACATCTGATGAGTTTGATGGATAATTAAGTTTTTTACATTCTGTTGATTATCTATGACATCTTCATCTTGTAAGTTTCCTCATTTCAGACCTACTTCCAGGCTAACTTTCCCTATTGCTAAATCACAGGTCTTTAAAACACAACTAAGAACACCTCTATGACAAACTGTTGTCCCAGGTCACTTGACTACCATTAATTTTCAACCGTACCGTAAACTCAACAGGTTTTAGTAATAAGCTTGACTGCCGATTGTAGTGCTCAAAATCAATCAAGTTACAAACACTTGACATTATAAAAACCCTTGTCAACCAATATTTATGTTAACAAGTCTTTCTAAACTAAAAGGTTATATATCACACATTTTTGTGATTTGATGAGACTGCATACTTTACACAAGGTTGTAAGAGACCAACCAATGCTGAGGCACAATATTTTTGTTATTACATAAACTGTACAGAAGTTGTTCAAAACTATAGAAATAAACATTGTTTATTGTGTTTGAATAATGCCTCCCATGCATATTCCTATAAGATTCACTGAAAATGACAAGTGGTGAGTATTTTTGGAAGCTGCACTGGTAAAACTATTTGCAATATTAATTAGCATAAAAGAATCTTGGTATTCTCTGGGCCGAATTCCACCAACAATTCTTATCGCTAAGTAAAATTTAATTACTTAGGGCGAATTTCATTAGTCTTGTTCCTCTAATAAAAATATCCAAATATTTCCTTTCTTAACAATTATTGTTAGTTATATAGATAATAATAATTTCAGTTTAAGCATGTACTTGAAAACATAAAATGTAATGGTGGAATGTTTATCTACCTAGTTTAAGAATTAAAGTATTACTTAGCACTAAGTCTTGTTGGTGGAATTCAAGCCTATTTCCTTAATTATGGGATATTTTAAGTGATGAGTCCATACACCACAGTTAACTTAAAAATAGAAGTAGATTAATATTTGTAAGGTCTTGAATATAAATAAAGGTATATAGGGTGTAAGTTTTAAATCAATAAGCATAGCTGGTTACTAAAGTATATGCATGATATTAAGTTGCAGAGAAACTTTAACCATTTTAATAGCATAATACCACATGGCTATAAATAACTAAATACCCAATTACTTTTATATCAATGGGTAGCATATGAATATCAAAATCTGGAATACTGAATAAATTCTGTAACCATAGCATAACTTACTTCCAGGTAAATCTCCTGAAAATGGATTGAATTGCCCAAATTTGATCAAATAACATGAAAATTGAAAATGTGAGAAAACAATGATTTTATTTTCTGAAGCAAAATTTGAAGGTTTTTCAATTATTTTTTTTTAGGCCTTAAAGTTCAAAATTAAGGACTTGCATAAACTGCAACTTATGTTTACATTTTAAGGCATGAAAAGGATGAATCTCAATTTGTTAACAACTTGATAAACACTTTGTTTTATGAACAATATTGTAATTTCAAATTCAAAAGTTTTCAAGACCTTTCAGTTAATTTTAAGTTTTTTTTTCAAGGGTTTATAAGGCAAAATGTGATATTCAAGGGGTTTTCAAGACAGACACCAAATTCAAGGGTTTTTCAAAACCTGTGCCCACCATGTTACCTATGTAATAAACACTATTATGATTTTTTTCCCACTATTTATTCAATAAATATATATATAAAAAAAGGCTGGGAATCTGTTGTTAAAATACTCAATTATTTTTATGGATACAAAAAAATTATTATATTTGAAAGCAATAGGAAATACTCAAATGACAGAAAAGATTATATCTTCCAATGCCTACTGACAACTCTCTGATTTTCTTAAAATTTATTTTTCCAAACAAACCTCCAAAGACTGCTGAAGAGTTGATGCTGTCATTCATGCTGGTGCTCATATTCCCATGACTGTTTCTCTCCATTTCCTCCATGTGTGTCATTGTCGTCTGCTGGCAGATGTCTGCCAGGGGCAGTAACCCCGGATGGTAGTAGTGCAAGATGTGACAGAGTGCCCTCCCATCAGAGAAAGACACAGTGAAGTTCTCTATCTGCAAAATAATAATAAAAAACCCACATCTTTTTGAAGTTATACCTCAAATGAAGTCCACCAAACTAATGGACCTATGATCTAGGTAATAAGACCAATAAATTCCAAACCATTTCCTGAATAAAGTCACATGACAATCAGACCATCTCAGAATTAGGTCAAAAGTAATACTTTCATTACCCTTTCGTCTCTTTTAGCTTCATGATCAAACTACCTTATTTTTTTTTAGACCAGTTCCCAACAGTTTCAACAAGAGCTGTTTGTAAAACAGTGCACTAGACTATTTCGCTACTTATTAGTTAGAGTTATGTTAGTCAAAAAGAGGCATAATTTATATCCACTTTGGTCAAAAGTTATCTTACCTGTTTGTTTAATGCCCCTGAAGATCATTTGTGAAGTATAAAATCAAAAAGCATATGCATGACAGTGACTTGTAAGCAAAACCATAACCAAGGTGTGACACCAAAGCCAGGGTGAGTAGAATAGCTCAAAATACCACATCTAGTCAATCTTAAAACAGTTGTATTTTAGACATTTCAGTATGTCATACATTGAGCAATTGTTGTTTTTTGGTTATCTTATTTTGTTTAAACATGATTTTGGGACTTGTTGATATGAGTGGTATATAGTGCTGCCTCAGGGAGTATGATACAGCAAGCCCTCCCAGTTCAGTTTCTACTCACTCCAAATTTCAGGGCTTCAATTATTGGAGAAAAGGACTTGGAAAATTGGCATCAAAAAAAAAGAGGGAAAAAGAAAGGGAAATCATATACATAAAAATGTTTTAAATTAACAAAACAATTAACTTATTATTGGTGGTATATGTCAAAGAAAGTTTCAAAACATTAAAATCTTAAAAAAATAACAAAAATTCCATGATTATCTTTTGAGAAAATAAATGTCAATTTTTGGCAAGGGAAAACCACCTGTTAAAAATAGTAAATTTACCCCCAAAATCCTGCTCCTGAGCAGCTCCTATATATAATATGTGAGGACTCTCAACTTTGGAAAACCATTATCAAGGACTGCAGTTTTAAGAATCCCAATAGTTATGTGGCATCTGACCTTTTCAAAACATCAAAATCAAACTGATTTTGCAAACTTTTTCGTTTTGCTTCAACGTAACATTCTGAAGAATACATTACCTTGATGTCGTAGAAGGCACACACGCTTCGGCACCACTTCAGCAAGAGGTCCAGTTTTGGATTCTGAGTGTGAAGGTCCGGTTCACGCGACTCTCTCCGGTTCTTGCCACCACCTGAAACCCGGGAAACAGTCTCAAAACAGAAGCAACACAAACAGGTGCAGACAAACATCTGTTTAAATATATGAAATGGTTACATTTAAGTTGATATTTTTATATCAAATCCAGTCTTTTTGCATTAAATTTGGTAAAAAAGCAACTTTTTCTCATTACGAATAGTTACCTTATCAACATTCAAATTATGACTAAAAAAACAACAACCCCAAAATCCCACTTCTGGAGTTATACTCATACATTGTACTTCTTCACTTATAACATTCCTCTGTAAACATTTACCAGTTTGATAACTGATCAGTTGTTGCATTTTGTTCTTCACCCTTAGTGACCGCTGTAGAATGTCAATCTCCTCACGTAGCTGCGTCTCGTCTAGCAGCAGCGCCACCTGGTAGTGGAGGATGATGGTCCACAGGAGCTTCAGGGTCTTCTCTCTGTGCCCTTCCACAATGTCACGTGTTGTCACGGAGTCTATGGGTGTAAATTTAATCTTATTTCTTTGATATCAATTATAAACACTTTTTGTCGACATTCCCAAGATGACTCCTGGGTTGGTTCTACACATCGTAATTAGTATCCGTGTTACAGAATAAAAAATATATTATAAAAACTTGTCATGAATACTGAATATGACGGTAAAACTGCTCCATTCTTCATCTTAAAATGTCATAACACAAGGTCCAAAATAGAGAGAATCAGAAAGTATCCATAATCTTGATAATAAAACATCAGATGAAAGACTTTTTAATGTCCCAGTACCTGTAGAAATGCCGTGTTCCGTGAGCGCCTTGAAGGCCACCTCAACATTGTGAATTTTCTGCAGACGACTGATGGCTGGTACCCTCAGTGTACGGCTCAGCTCTGGTTTCTTGCACAGGAACTCCAGTACCCGTCTGTAAGGACACAGAAAAGTGAAGGTTGACGCATTAAAGAAATAAGGATTCATCTCTAGTTTTTGCATTTATAATACATTTCTTAATAAACAATTGCAACTTAACAAAATGATAAAAAATCAGTAAAATTATAAAAAAATTAAAAATATATATATAATGAAATACAAAATACTAAAGCACAGGTGAAATTTATAACATTATGAAAATAAACGTACGTCAGCCTGAGCCCATCTCTTAGATCTGTTGACAGTTTTGAAACTGCAAAGTCAAACTCATCCAGCGCTGTCTGGGTGAAGGTCACCTTGTAACCAAGGTAACCAAGATGGCGCGTGATGTCACCCTCCCCAGAAAGGAAATTACAGGAGAACTGCAGAAGCAGATCTTTGGTCGTCTGCAGTGGAGAAAAACTGACATTTCAGATAATTATAAATCTAAGTGTGAAAACTACATTCCCAAGAAGTTTTTCTCTCTCTGAACAAGTGTTGTCTGAACACATGTGTCACCTGCTGAAGCGTGACGGAAAAAGTGTGACAGACAGACAGAGGGAAAAGTGCTCCCTATGACATTGTGTCACCTCTGCTTAAAGCAGGTGACACAAAAAGGATTCAGGGAAGTATTTTGGTAATCCCATAAGATAATGCTTACAGATTGTCAGAAGACAAGAACTATGGACTAAAGAGGTTTATCAGGGTTTTATCTGGCGACCAAAATTGACTGGCCCTTTCAAAATGATTCTACAAATTTATCTGGGAAAAATATGAAAGGTGAAATGTCTAAATATGGCGCATCATTAGTCAAACGGTCTTAAGTAATTTTGGTACAAATGTCTAGACAATATTTTGTGATAAATAAGGCAATCTGTTTCAGAGCATAATGTTGCAGATGTTCACACTATAATTGTGTTCTGGAATAATTACAAACAAAAATTGAAAAAGAGGTAAAAGCTGTCACTTTTGACAATACACACACTGAGAATGTTTTTCAAGCTGATCGGGGTTTATTCTGGCAAGAATAGTAAAGACTTCCATAATTCTAGACAGACGGATACTCACCTTAAAGTCAGAATCTTTGCAAAAAAGACAAGGGTTGTGGTCAATTAGGCGAGCCTGTTTGGCCTGGTCCAGGAAGTACACAATAATGAGAAACTTCTTAAGTGTGTGCTGGGCCGTGGCCTCTGCATATCCTGAAATATCAGTCAGTCATATTATATATATATATTTATCAGAAGACTGAAGTGTATGGATATAAATATATAAGACAAATTATAGAACATTTCAAGACTTGTTTAGGCACATGGAAAAGACATTAATGTCTAATACTTATAAAGTTTTGCAATATTTATAACCTGATGGAGGAAACACCTTTAAAATCTTTGTTGCACAATTCTTACTACACATTCTTGAATGAAATTTGACAATTAAGAGAGAGGCAAACACAGGTATAAAAGACATAAAAACTATTAAGCAACAAGTAACTGGTGTTGCTCCCAACACTTGAGTCCCCTACTGGTGAGGTGCATAATTTTTCCGTTACCATAGCAACCAGAATTTTGGTCCGAGAAAAACTGCCATCTTTTCATATGCCAAGTTTCGAAAAATTATCTTAAATGGTTTTCAGTTACCACGGGATCTAGATTTCTGGATATCTGGATGGATGGCCAGACAGCAAACCTATATAGTCCCCTCTGGTGTAAACACAGGTATGGGACTAAAAAGAAGAGAAAACAAAATATGAAAGAGAGGGAGATAAACAGAATGGGGAGACTGAGAGTGGGAGAAAAGATAACAGGAGAGAGAAAGATAAATACAAGTAGAAAGATAAAGAATAAGAGAGAAAGAGAGAGACTGACCATCCCTGTAGAGATGAGGAACGGTAGGATGGGCAAACTCCTGGGCGATGTCGGGGCTTGACAGAAGCCTGGTGATGATAAATCTAGAGAGACCGTACACGTCACTGTTAGACTGGAGGGGCACTACCTCACCGTACACTGTCTGAAAACAGAAATTGACCAGGTCATCTTTCAGCAGGGACAACTGGTGACCAACCAGGTCATCCTCCAGCAGGGATAACTGGTTCACAAACATGTATTGGGCAAAATGACTATGAACTTCCATACTAGTAGTTTGATAGTAGAATTAATGCAATAAGAACCATTGAATGATCACTGAAGGTGATGAATACCAATGCAACACTTCCTGGATTTAACAAAAGATGCTGATGCAGGTTACAATAGGATGTGACTATAGGCCCATTTCACTTTAGAGTATAAAGAATAAATATTGTCTTACCTCAATACCAATTCTCAACCACAGTGGATTGTAGGATAGGAACATGTCCAGTATCTTCTGCTTGGCCCCTGTCATACAGAAAACACAACACTCTTTGTTTCTAAATTTAGATAAATACAAATGTGTAACCTTATACTGGCCAAATGTCTAATTTGGACATTAACAAACTTTTAGTAAGTAAACCAATAGGGCTGCTTAGCTGGCATGCAATTACAAGTCCAGCTTTGTGCAGCAACCAGGTTTCTTGAAAGTATGATATACATCCTGATCAGTATCTCCGAAATGATTGCTTTTATTCTGCTTGCATGTATAGGTTGATTCATTGATTGCGAGTGACTTAAAATTTTAAAGATATTTAGGGAAGTTCAGCCTACCAAGGTCAGCATGAAGCATTTTATCTTTCCTGACGACCAGCCGGCCACTCTCAACCTCCCCCTCAAGCTTCTGGATGACTCGGATCAATGATTCAGACTGGAACAGACGGCATGCAGACTTGCGAAGTCGATTCAGTTTCCTGTGGGCAGAGTATGCACGGAAGGAGAGCACTTCATTGGTTGGCGCCAGCTTTACATTTCCCTTGGCCATGTCTATTGTGAGTTTGCCAGCATCAACTAGAATATAGAGGTTATTTTACATAAATTTACGGCATATTTTTTTTAAGCATGTATTCATAATATATTGGAGAGAGAATGAGAGAGAGAGAGAGAGATATAAAATCATGGCAATCCTTTTTTAAAAGTATAAATGACAACACAAGTTGAAAAGATAAAAATAATAGGTATGTTCAAAACTCTCTAAAAGTTTCAAATAAATGTCATTAGCTTAATTAAGACCATAGCAAAAGCTAATGGCATGATACCACACCTAAACACATTCTCGAAGCAGAGTTTTCGTTCTTCCTTCACTTAACCATCTCTGCAATGAGCTCAACGACAAGAAAACAATTATTTAACACGGAATAAAATGTATTTAAGGATCAAAATTTAAAGGAACATCGAAAAAATAATTTTAAACAACATAAAACGCATAAAAAATATTAATTTTAATTTAAATCAAACTTTTTTCCTGCCTTATTTTGGAGATGGGAACAATCAGCTAACGCTTGTCTGCAGATGTAAATACTTACAGATTCACCCGGTTATCTTATTTTAAGACCAGCTTTTTAAGTTTTTATATTCATAATTTGTAATTTAAATGACCATTCTGTTCAGATTCAATGGTTCTATTTATATATATTTTACAGTTTAAGGAGCCTGTCTAGTTATCCTTCCAAATTAAATGTCTGAACAACGGTCTGGATGACGTCATAGTCTCTACAGATTGCGTGAGTTTGGAACTAGTCAGAGTATCAGTAACCACAGAGGCCAGTTATAAGACAGTGATCTAGACATTGAACCAACCTCAATAGCTGAGGACAAGGGTTCTATACCAGAATCATTTTTAACAACATTAGTATAGAGCTGGGTCGATTTCATCGATGCAGCTTTTGGTGTAAACCAGCAAAACTGAATATGCCGCTTGGCCTGCAGCTTATATCTTCAGCATAAAGTGTCTGTTTCCATCGTTGTTACCTTTTGTTGACTAGATTGGCTGGTAGACTAAATTTCAAAATAAAATAAAAGATTTTTTAAATTAAAAATTTAAGTCCCAGTATCTTATAGATGTTAGACCGAAATCTGAATGCACTTTCAACATGTATAATTCAGTTTTATTTTCATAACTGAAAGAGCTTGAGAAATGCCTAATTTACAGAAAATATTCTTTTTGAAAAAATACAAATTGTGGCTGTATTTAGCTCAGAACAATGACAGCATACAATTAACATACAAGGGTTTTTCAGAATTTCGTAGATTTTCTTCCTTTCTCCTCTACTACCGTGTATCAATCTTTATTCAGTCTATAGAAAAAGTCCATGAACTTCTGAAACACCCCATGTACACCGAGACATCCATGATTTTACTGAACAGTGTATTTCAGAACAAGCTCCGCCCATCTTTCTCACTATTTTGCCCTGTCTGAACAACTAAGACTTCCAGGCGAATATTTCATTATGTGGGCTTAATTAAACATTAAGAGGTTAATCAAACATCATTTGAGGCTTTGGTAATTAGAAATTTTGAAAAATATTTTTTTCCCAGCTAAAACGCACAGGGGCTTTAACTTAAAAATGCATTTTTCTATCATTTGTCCATGTGTCTAAGCGGCATAGCAACATGGACACGGAAATCTAATTTACAGCAGAAAACTATTGGTTGGCCATGCTAGAACTACATTATTTATATATTATCAAGTATTGTGATACTGTATCGTATCGGGCCTACAATATCATGATACATTGTGATACTTTTTTGCTGGTGATACCCAGCCTTACTTTAGTATTGGTACGTCACTACCAGGGACTGAACCCATCATCTCCTGAGGTTGACATTTCTGATGTAGGACTACAGGGGCCATCATTAAAAATTTGTTTGTTGTGCTCCCACCCTGAATTCAAGAGTTGGGCAGGTAGGTAGGTTTGTTTTTTTTTAAATTTTTAAATGATGAAATTTTTTTGCCCCCTTTTTTTTTTTAAATTTCAAATTATGAAAATTTAGCTGAAATTGTTTTTTTTTTCTATGGAAACCACATAAAAAGATAATATATATATTATATAAAACTCAAAGACCAAAAATAAAAAAGTTGAGTAAGGGACATTTTGATGGGCCAGTCAGAGCACTACAATTGAACATACAGTCAAACCTGCCTTAAGCAGTCAGTCAAGGGAAAAAGAGTAAGTGACCGCTTAGCAGAGGTAGCAGCTTAATGAAGGTTAAACATATGACAAAATGATACAGTTTGGTTATATTAAAACTGACCTCTTAATGCAGGTTGACCACTTAGTACAGGGGCCACTAATGCAGATTCAACTTTATTTTTGATTTTGGCCTGCGATTAGTTCACCTCGTCATGTCATGATGTATTTCAGTACTCTCTAAATAAAATAGCCCAACGGCTTATTCTATACATGTATGTAATAAATGTTTTTCTTATTACCTTTGACCTTGACCTCTGAACCCTGGTACTCCTCTGCAGGGGTCAGAATGAAGTTGAGCCAGTTGACGAAGCCTCGCTCCTGTTTCTCCATCCACCTTTCGTCGTAGTACATGTTCTTGGCCGCAAACGGAAGTGGATGCTTGGGCAGTGCGGTGGCTTTTAAAGTTTCAAAATATTTTATATCAAATCAATTTATGCACTGTATTAGTGATTTATTTTTTAATTTGTACTTATTCTCGGCCAGTGTTTGGTGTCCTTTCATCTTAGTTTGATCAGATTGAGAACAACTGTCAACTTATTTTTAGTTTGTGAACACATTTCACTGACAGTATTTTTGCATAATTTTGTAACAATTTAAATTGGATTCATAACAACAGCAAACATGAATTATCATGAAAATGATAAATAGCCCCAGATATCGTTTTGTCACTATGTCAAAAAGTCTTGAGAAATTTAACAAAGGGCCATAACTCACTCAAAATCAAGTGAATCATTACATGCCAACAATATGTGCAGGTACTTATCAGTCTGGTAAAGTTTTATCAAAATGTGACAAAAGGTAGCAGAGAAAGAGGCAGACAAATCTCATCTACAGACAGACGTGATCCCAATACAACCCCCATATACTTTATACATATACTTATCTGGGGGTATAAAAATGTGTGACAGCATTTGAAGTTTTAACATAATACTGGTAATTTTTATTGTACAATATTTCTCTCCATAAAATGCAGAACAGGCAAAATTCTTTGGTAAATGACAGCATGAAAAAAAGCCCCTATACAGATAAAACCTTGTTAGAGCTGCTCAAGAAATTTACTTTTACTGTATGAAAAACTTGTAAAAATATTCAATGTCTCTATTTGTACATTTAACTGTACATTCTGGACCAGGAATAAAGACCTACCTGACTTTGGCTTCTTTACAAGGATCAGTTTAGAGTGAGCCAACCCTTTCATAGTGCTGGACTTTGGCTTGAGAACCTCCCTTCCTGCTGGATCCCCTGAAGTGTTCAAACGAAAAGCTTTCAAACAGTCATCAAAATAAGAATTGGATTAACATGCCTAGGTTATATTTAATATTATAAGCAGTCTATGAAAAATTTAAAGTATGAACAAAGTTACAAATCTTAAGAGCATTTTACTAACACAGGTTTTCCTGTCTATTTTGAAGCAGGGACCCCAGCCCCGAATTTGGAATAGTTATCAGCATTTTCACATTATTGAGAATTTTTAAGAAGCAGAAAAGCAAAAAGGTATGTGTAACATATTATTTGAGACATTTTATTTCAAAAACACAAATAAATAAAGCACAAAACTTTTTTCTTTTTTTTGCCAATTGGGAAAAATACTACCAATGTTCAAAATTTTGGGAATGGGTCAGATATTTGGACCCTACAAACAGGCAGAAAAAACCTGACTAGTCTCAGACTTTTACTAACCCTGATCACTGTTTAGTGTTAAATATTATTTTGGTATAGAATTTCAATTAAGTTCAATTATTCTATAGAGTTCTGTATTCTAAAAGCTGTCTATTTATAGCTGCTGGTAAATTATAACACACTTTTATGAAAAATAGATAGAATCTTCACACTAAATCAATTATCTCTTTTTCTTAAGTTTTGTCATATAATTAAAGGAAAGAAAAATGAGAGAAGGTACACATAACCTTTCTTTACAGCTCCAATATTTTTATTCAATGCTGTTTTAGCATTATACTGCACCTTAATATGTCATTTCCCATTTTATCCATCCTGGGTCTTTTTTTTTTTCCAGAAAAATTAAAAGAATAAAAGGCAGGACTCACCAACACTCTTCAACAATGGTCGTTTTCCTCGGATCATAGTTTTCTGGTGTGGTGCCGTCTTCTGGGTCCCAGATCTCGCACCTGTGACTACTGATCCTGCTGACGGCCTACGCCCTGTCTCTATCACTGATGTACTCTTTATCCTCTTCACTTTCTGGTCCTCAGATTGCGTCACAGGGTTACTCCGCTTTTTTAGAAATCGGCCAGGATCTGGTCTCGCTGTTGGTCGCGCAACTGGCTTTTTATCTTCCTCAGACGTCTTACTTTCAAATGGTACAAAGAATAGTTGACCAATATCAGCTCCTTCTTGCACTTTCTCCTCGGCTTCTTTACAAACTTGATCATTACAACTTTTTAAATTATCTCCAACAAGATCCTTTGCAATGTCTCTCACATCCTTTTTCCCACATGAGAGAGACCTTCTTGCAGATAATCTCCTGCGTGTTTGGCACTTGGCGGCGAGAAGACATCAGAAGTGTCGCTTGCTGCTTTTTCTGAACCCACTGCTGACACTTCCAATTTTTCCTCTTTGACCTCGACCTCTTTTGTCTCACAATTGTCTTCCTCCACTCCTTCAGTCTCAACATTCTTACTGAACTCTGGCTGAAAGAGCTGTTTCCTGTCCACTCGACTCAGGTTCAGAACTTTTGGTTTCTCTACTACATGTGTTGACCTCCGGGAGTGATTAGGATTTGGACTGTTTGGCAGCTGATTTGGCGTAGATGGGAAACTTGCCTCAGACACCCCGGTTTTATTCTTACTACAGGAAATTTCAAATGTGCTATTCTGAACTTGAGTACTTTCATTTTTTACACCAGTTCCATTGTCAAGTTCATCCGTTTTTTCATGAATTGTAGTAATTTTGTCTTTAGGACTGGACTTATCTGGACCAGAGGAAAACAAAGAAACTTGGATATTCCCTTGCTTGTGCATATGTTCCAGAAGAGCATCTGATGGTCTGGACTTTGTTACAGTCAGAGTAGCTCTCCTTGTAAAGTCTCCATCTCCACTGAACTTAATTTCCTTTGGAGACCCAACCTGTTTCTCAAAGGATTCATCTTCAAGACTATCAGCAGAGAACTTCCTTCCTGAAGATTCTTCTTCTTGCTCAGGTTTTCCATCAAGAGGTCTGGCAACTTCATTTTGCACGGCTACAGCTTTTTTAATTACAGACTCAATCACTTCTTCCTCAAGACCTTCGTTTAGTTCATCTTGCTCAATAGCAGCAGCACTTCTTGTTCTGGGTCGCAGTGCCATTACATCAGGAGAACATTCTGAGTGGCTTCTCATTGGGGACTTAATGTTCATCTTTGAAGTCTTTTTTATCAACGTGTAAGTTGTCCTTCTTGGGCTTGACTCGGATGGTTTTTGTTCAGCAAGTATCTTCAGCTTTGTTGAGTCACTAACAAATGTTCCTCTTCTTATATGGCTATCAGTGGCAGGCATGGAAAAACGTGGTGAGGTTCTGCGTGCAAATGTTTTCTGGCAATCAAGGTTACTGATGTTGTCCTGTTTCTCACTTGTAAATGATGTCTCACCACCACTTTCAATTTCATAGCTCTTCTCATGAATAAAAGACTTTAGGCTCTTTAGCTGTTCAAGAATTGTACTCTGCCCAACAGAATCATTCAAGGGCTTATGGTCATCTACCAATGCCTCTGGAACCTTCTTAGCAACAACCTCTTTAACAAAAGTGTCAGGACTGACAATAACTCTTCCGCTACTTCTCTTTGCACTTCGCAGCAGTTTGACTTCTGTTGGTTGACAGTCATCATCAACAGCAAAAGTCTTTAAACTTCTTCTTAAGCTCTTTCTGGACCTTTTCTTTGTGGACTTCTCCTTCACCAGCTGGGGCGACAAAAAACTGGGCTGTTCCACTGGCTGATTCTCTTTATTAGAATCCTCTAAACTGTCTTGAAATGAGCCTTGCTGCAGAGCATTCACCGTAGGATGTACTGCTACTTGCAAACTGGGGTCCAAACAAGGACTGTCTCCCAAGAAACTAGGTTCATTAGGAATGCCTGTCTTACGGCCACCACCTACATCCTGTATAAAACTTGGCTCTAGCCCATTTGCCACTGGCTTTCCACTCAAAGTTGTGGTTTGGCGGAATTCAATTTTTTCCTCTACTTCAATGAAACTTGGTTCTTGAATCACTGTTGTTTTCTGGCAAAGAACATCTCTCTCTGTAGCATCAATGAAGCTAGGAAGCTCTTCAGTTCCTGGCATTTTCTTATCCACTACTGGACTGTCAGCTAGGGGCATAATACCGCTAATGTTACAATTATCAATTCCCAACAGACTTGTGTCTTTCAGGCCCTGGACTGTTTCTCCCAGTATTATTGGGACAGCCAAACCACACCCTGACACATTGGAATAAGTGTTGGACCTCCTCATTTTCTTTCGTGGAATTTTAATTTCTTCCACTGCCTTATGTTGCAAGGGTTCCCTTGATTCAACCTGTTGCACTACAATCTCTGTGTCTGCATTAACAGGCATCACATTTTCATTGTTTTCAATACACTCACCTGCACTCCCTTTTATAACCAATTCAAACTTTCCACTCAGCCTACCTGACTTTCTTCTTTTCTCTGTAGATTTACGTTTTGAAGAAACAACCTTTGTAGTCTTTTTTGTTCCTACATTAGACTGTCCACCTGGAATCTGTTGGGACCTAGGCTGCGTCACTGTTCTGCCAGGACCTTTAGACTGGGTGACAGGCTTCTTCTCTGGACTATACTGGTGGTTAATATTGGCCAGACTGGATGTGTGAATCACAGAGAAGGGCCTTGTTGCCTTGGAACCAAGAAGTCCTGTCCTCTTCTGAAATGAATAAAAGAAAGTGTTGCATCTTAATCACTTAAATAATCAAAATTTTGAAAATGGAAAAAAGGCTTTGTCTGATGACATCAATAGCCATAATTTTATTTCCTTATATGTTTATAGTACACACACAAAAAAATACTACTGGTGAATGGACCCATTCGTAATTGAAAATGGTGACCCCCTCCCCCCATTTCTGACATAAAAAAGGATCAATTATCACTTACTGGTATGTATGTATATATATTATATGGTTACCAAATGCCCCCCACCAATATAAACAATTATTGATGTCAGAGACCTTTATCTTTAGAAAATGTTATCAGAAATTGAAGGCAAACAAATGACATTTCAGAAATTCACAAAATAAGTTATTGAATTTTTCAATACATGACGTACGTATAGCTTATGATACTGTGTAATAAAATTTATTACAACTACAAGCCTTATTTTAGGTCCAGTAGGCTTTTCACACGTCTCAAGCTTGCAGGTTTCTGATACCTTTTAGATATAATAAATGTAATTACTATAAAATTAGAGGAGTAAATTATTAAATTCAAATGAATAATATCATAAAAGCCCTATAAAGGAGAGATAACTCCGAAATAGCTATGCAGGTTTTTCTTTTAGCGTGGAATCTTTAAAATGAACTTTCTTGGTCTTTTTTGGCCCGTTTTGATGACAAATTCCTAACCTCAAAAAGTATGTTTTTTCCCAATTTCGAGGAAAAAAAACTTCCAAAATCAAGGGGAAAAAAATTACAATGTGTTTGGGGTTGAAAATAGCAATCCGAATGATACAAGGGTTAAATGAACCAAAATTTTTTTTTTTTATTCGATATATAAATAATAAAGTGTAAGTTTTCCCCAATTTTGTCTAAAAGTAAAATGACATGAAAAATTCCCAATTCTGCAGGTCAGGTCATGTTCCCAAAATGGTTAGAAAAGTCCCTGCTGATGTTCTTTAACTCTAAACAAAACATACAACTAATCAAAATCAGGTGACTTACTGCTTTCTTCTTCTGCGGAGGAGCCACAACAGTTCCAAATACGTAGGCCTGCACTCTGTATGCCTTGTCCACCTGCATCAGTATCATCTCCCTCACACTGCATGCTTCTGGGGGACTCCAAGTGATATCTAGTGGAAAGCTCTCGCCTGGACCGACAGTAATCTCCTTGTGTTGCACTGTAAAATGTTTCTTTTCGGGGCATTTTTCAACCCTAACTGTCTGCTCATAATCATGTGGATTTCTCAACAGTAGAGTGCATGTCTTTGACTTTCCAACTTTTAAGGTCCCAAACCCAAGTCTTGGTGCCGCTGTGAAATGTGTCAATGTTAATACTTCTACATCTTCACTCCTGCGTTGAACTGGTTTCACATTTTCCTTAGGTTTCTCAACTGCTATCTCAAATTTTGTTCCAGATGGTGTTGTTTCAAACCATGATCTACGACTCCTTCGTTTCATGTTACCAGGATTTGGTGTTGAGGTTGGGAGCCCTGCCATGTCTGCTGGATACGGCACTGCCTGGTCAAGAACAGATCTGTCGGACAGTGTCACCCAGGGCTCCACAAACTGACCCCCTCCCTGGATTATGCTTGGATCAGCCATGATATATGATCATGTAGATGTGTACCACTCCCTATGTGTATTTAGTAGGACCATTACTACTGAAAAGAAAAAATAAACTTTACTGGTCTTGTTAGTTGCAACATTTCCCTTTCTAACTATATGAAAGTAATTGCAATTCTTGTTCCATCCCATTAAATATTTTAATAAGCAGAACAACGCGAACTAGAAATTATTTTTTGACAGAAACAGAATTAAGTGTGGAGTGTGGATGAAAACTCTGAGGAAATTGTATGAGGTGAAATGAAATTGTGGATTTCTGAAATAATATATAAAGATATCATAAACATAAACTTGGTAATAAATAGATAGATATAATCACATAAAAATTAAATAAATTATACAAACCCACGTACAAATTTTGATAAAAGTTTAAAACCCAAACTTAAATTGATAAAGCAGCGAAATGCTTGATAAACTTTAGCATGGTAGATCTCACGCATTCGATAAATGAAACGATTCGATCGGAAATTTAAATAAGCAGTTGACAAAATGAAGTTATAAATGCATCTTTCGCATGAACATATCGCATGGTAGTTAAAATACGAAGCGTATTGTGTCTGTATTCAGGACTTACCTGCATCCTCAAATTTTGTTTTGGTCTGGATTCAGATTTGAAATCCGTACGCGTGTGTAACCAATCAAATCTACCTATTTTAAAATTGACCAATGAACTGCGAGAAGGCTTAACTCACATGATAGTCATGTGACGGCAACCCATCAGTTGGTAAAAATGGACACCTTTCATTCGTCGATTGTATTTGACAGACCGTAGACTCAGTCAAAGGACGGCTGCAACTTAAAATCATGACAGCAATTAGTGGGTAAAGAGTAAGTTGATCGTCTGCAGCGCAAGATGCCGTAGATATCGACACTGCTTTTGTGTTATGGAATAATTGTGAAAGAAAATTGACAATTAGACACAAATTCATAATGGATGCATTAGTTCTGGATATGATGAAGATGAATATGACGATGGGAAAGGTATGGAGTTCATCTCTCATTTGTTATCATATCACACCCGCCCCCGTTTCTCTAATTTAATCACACTAAAAAGATATGTTGATGACCATAAATATATGTAATTAAAACATGATTGGTTTTAGATATTTTTTAGATATAAGATAAAATATAAGGTGTTATGATCCTTGGATATGCATGAATGGAAAAAAAAATAAATAAAAATAAACAAAAAAAAACGACGATATGAGTCTATATATCTTACTTTGAGATAAAATCATACTGTTTATAACCATGATGTCTTTCTGCCTTTAAGCGCTGCAGGGGGGGGGGGGGGGAATGAGCTGCATAGTCTGAGTTCTCAGAATGCAGTCTCATTGCTATGATCTGGGGAATTCCAGACGTTTCACCCCCAAACCGTTTCCTCCCCTAGACGTTTCACCCCCAAAGTCGTTTCCTCCCAAGTCGTTTCACCCACAATTTTCAAAGATCGAGACGTTTCACCCCCATTTTATATAATACTTGTTAATGTTTATTATTGTGGTAAAAGAATATAAAGCAGTATAAAATTAAATATCATATGTTAAGTTTTAAGATATAAAAAGTTATACTTAAGTGATGAAATGGCATTTTACTGGATATAATAACAGACGAATATTAGATGAAGTGTACATATGTGATATAATCAAATACCTATTAAATATATCATTAGATGATTTGAAATTATGTTAATGTAAGTATGGTCATTTATAATAAGCATATAAAGGATTTTATAAATCTTGAATGTTTCAAACATGTGTGTGTGTGTGTGTGTGTGTGAAATTAAAATATGAGAAAAATAAAAAAAATAAAAAACAGACATGAATGAATATACTTTGACGAAATATGCTTATATATAGCAAACTATTTCAAAACTTTTGTAATTTAACAATGTGTCATTAAACAACTAAATAAATCAAACTAAGAAGATAATTATCATCAATAAGGACCAAGTACTATACAATTAATTCTACCCAAAAGACTTCAAATAGAAATTTAAAAAAAAAAATTATGTGGGAAAAAAACATTTTAAAACACATGTTCATAAACAACACATTTACAAGTAATTAATTCGGTGTTTTTCACATCTAATACATGTGTACATAATCCCATTAATAATGAAAAGCCGTAATTGCAATGTTTATCACCATTAAAATTCTCACTTTTTTTTTTACTCTGAGACCGCACTTTCTCACACCTCTATTAATCATATCATTAAACCAAATCTAATCATTAACATCTTAACATCAAAGTGGTGCCTTCAAAGGAAAAACAAATCAAAACAGAAACATAATCTTTAATATTAAATATTCTTTAAATAATTCAAGTTATATAACATATTTAAATCGTATGCTTTAATATATTATAAAATAATATAGGGGAGGAAACGACCTGTTTTATGCTCAAATACAGGACGTTTCACCCCCATTTTGGGGGTGAAACGTCTTGGGAGGAAATGACTGGGGAGGAAACGACTTGGGGGTGAAACGTCTGACAACCTGATCTGGGTCTCTGGAACCTGATAACTTAGATTTCAGTATACATTCATCCTATGAAATAGGCCGAATTGTTTCTGAATAACATTGTGAGTTATTCGTATCTGACTTTCTCATATAAGTAACTGTTTCAGAAAGCGTTATATTTAAACCATAATTTATGGTCATAGCACCTCTTAGTATGAGAAACTAATATTTCATTCTGATTCATGTTCGCAAATTAATATTAGAGTCTATGGCTCTATGTACGGACCTGTAAATGATTTGTAGATCAAAACATATGTATCTTAAAATGTTATAGAAAAATATGATGCAACTTGAATACAATAAGCAAGAATGGTTGACATTGCATTAATTGATGTTCAAAAGATACAAAGCATAACAAATCGAAAAAATCAACTTTAAATATTGTATCTGCATCTGTACAGTTTTGGAAAGGGCGCCGCCCAATAGCCAATGCATATATCAGATTCTACTACATTTAATCGTTAATGTAATCAGATTAATTTTAACATGTTTATGATAATTTGTCTTTGTAACTCCAAATAGAATGATACTGTTATTGTTTGTTTATATGTACTGCGTATAAATATTTGGAAAGTAGTTTGTAAAGGTTTACCTACATATCAACCCTGCCCCGGTTTAAACTTTAATACTAACAAAATCTGAATAATGATAGTATCTTAGCAGAGTGTTATGGTATCTTTTATAAAATATTTTGTTCCATTAAATTATTACTTGTCTATGATTTCAAAATCCTGATAGGTCATATAATAAGTCATATATATACAGTCCATTTACGATAATTCAAATGGTCTGTGGACTGACTGAAATGTTCGAAAAATCGTGTCATCCGAATTACCATGTTTACCGCCATGTTTACCTACCGAAGGACATTTTGTGTATTTGTAAGAAATACATGTCGTGATAATCAGTTGGCGTATTATATGCATGTTTATAAAATATAGATCAATGTTATGTCTTATGTTTTATTTTATTCTGCATTAAAATCATAAATCACATATTAAAGCACAACATAGTCAACAATAAACATTTTTTACAAGCCTTATTTATAATCTGGGCCCTTCACCGATTTACTTGGAAACTGAAAATTTCCTATGTCTATTCAGCTATCCTGCCAGCTGACCTGGGCCCTTCACTGAATTACTTGGAATAATAAATGGTAACTTACAAATACATCTGTAATCTAAGAATATTTGTTATTGATAGCGTGATATTACTCTTGCAGAGCATATGACAAAAGTAAAGTGAGGTACAAACACTCACTGATATTTGTAGTTAAATAAAAATTTAATCAGTTTGTTTAACACTCTTGACAATCAAGTGACACGTGTCAACACATGATTCTCAACAGTTTGTATCACTTTAATTGAAATGACCACTCAACATAGGTGTGAAAAATACGCACGGTGACACAGCTTCCGAACTATTGTGTCATTTATCAAGAACTTGATTTCTTGTTTGGTCTGAAACAAAGTTTGAATTGCCGCATTTATCCGAGTAATTGTAAAACAAATTTCATTTATTAAAATGTCAAAACAAAAAATCGCATTCCGAATTATCGTAAATGGACTGTATATGAATATAAAAAAGCACTAATGTACAAACTATACATATAGATCATATATATTCTGCCTAGTGGAATACAAAATCCAAATAGTAACACACAAACAGTATGTGTGCGTGTAGTCTCTATCAGAGAAATAGATAAATGAGGACCATGCAGAAACCCGGTCAGAAGATAAGAACACACTATGAAGGTGACCCCTACATACACAGGGTAGAGAGATTAGGTTACATGCCTAGCTGGCCGGGGAGCTCGCATATGAAAAATAAGAAAATATTCCATTGTCCAGAATAAGCGGAGTTCGCATGATACATAGAAACAAACAATTACGAGCTGGCCATTTTTGGGCTGTGGTTCTTAGAACCACAGACCAGTTCGCTGAACCCATTAGCCTAATTCATTGCCGCGGTGTGGACGGTCAGTATAAAAACAAAGGCGAAAAGACTTCAGTACACAACAACTGAAGAAAATTTTCGTCTTCTAGTTTTCAGATTAATCCCTGAAACAGATAGCTGTCCGAGGAGTCCTCTAATTCCCAAGGACTACCACGCGACAATCCCATGAATTGCCTTGCACAAACTTATAAGCTAGGAAAAGGTAGCATTAATTTTCAGTTGGCAGCTCTCAGGTCTATCGGTCCTTTGATATGACTTTTGGACCTAGTGGTGCATTTTATATGAGATTTTTTTATCTCATCTAAGTAGCTAATTATTTATAAACATTATTGTGCATCAAAAGCCATTTACCTACACCCCTGACACAGTATAGGTCACTCTCTAGACCCAGTCTATATCATGTATTCATTAATTCTAATCATGGTACTGTACTAGTGGATATATTACCTGGTGTAAAAGTTTGCTGACTTTGTTTCCCTGGCATTTTCTGTGCGGTAAGATCATGCCTGAAAGTCATAAAATCAACATGTCATACAAATTACTTGGACGTAACCACTCATACAGTATTGAAGGCCCATTAAAGCAAGGACCTGCTCGAGAAACTGAAGAAAACATCAGGGTTGTCTCTGTTCACCCATTAGTTGCACCGATCATCTCCAGCCGCTGGATGACATTCCTAATTGTATAAAGATGAAAGAAGATCTGCATTGCAAATAGGGTATTCACATCAGGTGGCAAAAAAGATTAAACAAAATAAGGATGTGAATGAAATTGACATGCAAACCCAATTCAAGCACTCTGGCTTATCAAAGAACTTGACTTTATTTCAAAGATAACGAGTGTGATAAAACCTGCCTTCAACACATGTGGGATTTAAATACTAGAA
>CM037780.1:20063836-20113836 GCA_021229015.1 Solen grandis | reverse complement strand
TCAACTTTTATCCCATGAACATACATGTACAAAATTATGACTTGGTGAATATCAGTTTACTGAACTTTTTATGGTATATAAAACAAAAGATTTCTCTTTGCAATTTTGACTGTGTAAAATCTTAGCTACAGTATTGTATTATTAAACAGGGGTCCCTGATCAGACAGCTCATTCCAGGAGCTGTCTGATCTTGGTTTGCAAATGCATCAAAATCAGTCTACCAGTAAATGAGGTAAGAGGTTTGATGATACATGTATATTTCTTAAAATTTTGCAGTGAGCTAAACGTGGCCAGTGTCGACTCCAAGCTGTGTATCACTGTGGCCAAGAATGTGGCTAAGACAGTGAAAATGTTCTGTGTGAAAAGTGAGCAGTTGGTGAGTCCATCTCATGGTTACATGTGTGTGTGTACACATGTTTTACATAGCATAATTTAAGCCTCTGATAATTATTCAGAGGAGTTACTATTTAGTATGTTTATCCAGTGCATACATTAACTTACACACTGCATAAATGTGTAAAGGATGGAGTGGGAGATTTCAAATTACACAGCTAGTTTTGCATATTCAAATACAAGGGCGTCCAAGAATTATGTATACTTATACTTGTGTATATCTAATACATCTGTCAAAGATAGAAAGTATATGTTTTGTATAAGTAGGTTAAATTTCCAGGAGGTTAAATTTCCCGTGTGTACATCTCCTGAAAAAGAAAATTTAAGGACTGGAGGTACCTGTAAGTAGATTAAAAATAATATTTCTCAAATGAAGAAGACACATAAAAAGTCTTCTAATTTCTGGGACACTCTATTGATGTTCCTTCAGACAACATCATTTAAATAGGTAGGCAATGTATCACACCTTTTCGTCTAAATGAAAAATGTTCATAGGTTAAACTTTCACAAGTGAAATAGATTTATTCACCATTATAAAGGCACACACTGATTAATGTGTTACTGCATGAATAATTCCTAAAAGAAGTAATGATTACTTTGACATGCAGCTGTCAACAGACGGTGAAGCAAGCCAGGTGATAGGTCCTCCAACCCAGGGTCAGACGAGGAACGCTGCCGTGGTCAACACTTTGTACCAGCTGCATATGGCCGTATCCAAGGTAACCAGCTAATCATTTACTGACATTTTGAAGAAAAACATCCTTCTCAACAGGTTCATCTAGGGCGCATTGCTCACACAAAAAGGTTCAATAAGTTGCAATACAGTTTTTACTTGATTTGTATGCAATCTGATGTTGCTTAACCCTTTCCCTCATAGAGGAAACCATTTTGTAGGGTAAAACTATGGTAACTTGATCATTCTTACTTCATCATACTTTATGCAAGAGAATGCATAGAAGAAAATGCCTGTGTTTGTTTAAAGAAAAAATTTATTGCCAGTTTTCTTATACTTGAGGCCAAGTAATGATGATGCCTATACTTGAGACCAAGTAATGATGATGTTATTGACCATGGAGCAATTGATGATATCTTTGATTGTATGTATACATGTATGTTTATTTAGGTTGTAAATGGATTGGAACATTACCCTGATGATGCAAAAAGTTGTATTACAGAGTCCTTACAGGTATGTAGTTGAAATCAAGATTTCTATACGCTTTATATGCCTTTCATTTAGAACAGCATTGCCAACCAATCTTTACTGTCATTGTGAGAATAGACTAACAGGTGATAATTTGCAGTATTTAAGATCAATCTTGGTGGCTCCAGTTGTTAAGAATTATACAAATAAATCACCCTTGCTAAGCTTTCAGCAAGTAAAGGTAGTTCCAGGATTGGTTGACCTGGTGTTAGTATAATGTAAATTATATGTATGGTATCATGCCACATGTCTTTGATGTAATATCTCAGTGATGCGTCTTCTAGAAGAAAGTCCTCTAATGGCTTAATAGTTTATTACTAAAAAAAAAAAATTCCAAAAATCTTCAGAGAGAAACTAGTAATGATATCATACCATACCCATTTTTTCCCATTCCATTTTACAAAAATATCAATATATTTTTAATTTGTAGTTAAGTTTGGTGAAAGATTCATTCCATGTGACACACATTACAGGTCGTGGTGTTATTGATGAGCACAGCCATCAGTCCCCTCATGTCCTCCGTGTGTGATGCCCTGGAAGCCATAATTCTCACCATTCACCAGGAGGACTTCTCTGGGTATGACATACACACATACCCGCAGACACACATACAGGCAGTCTGCTGTTTCATATAGTATTTCAAGTTTAGAAAATAAATATTCTTACTAAATTTGTACATGAACATTCAAGAGGCAAAGGGTTAAAGTTGAAATAAGATTACATCTAAATCTATGTTTGCTGATAAAAAGTTAAAGTAAAAGCATTTTATAGTTTAAAGTTTCATGTTGTTCACTAACTTCATAGCTTTTTCCCCAGTATCTGTATTTCCTACTAGTATCCATTTATTGATCTCACTGGGGAATCTTTCACTCCACTTATGGCAGTCCACATTATGTCACCACAGAATTATACCACCCTCTCAAGTACTCTTTACACCTGGGTGAAGTAAAACAATGTGGGATATATTTCTTGCTCAAGGAAATAAGGAGTGTCTCTGGCAGGACTCAAACCCGAAACTTCTCGACCCCACTGGACCACAGCTCTTCATAAACCAGAATTAATGTTTGTCCTCTTTGTAGCAGCCATCTGAGCTATACAGACTTTTTACACGCCCAAACAGCGGTATTATGTTATGCCACTGGTTTTGTCCTTTTCCTGCCATAGGAGTTGATGGAAATTTGCCATGTTTATACTTGCATTTCTTCAAATATATATTTTTTTCAAGAGGTACATTATAAAGCCCTGCAGATTATTAAAAATCACCGAGTGTAAATTTCTTGACAAATAAATTTTTTGATGATTTTCCTAAGAAACATTTAATTGATAATTATAAATGTCCCCCTCTCCTCTAGTCCTGCCCCGGCAGACACAGAGACTGATGCTCCGTGCTCACTGTACATGCGGGAACTGCAGGGGTTTGTGAGTCGGTGCAGTCAGGACTACCTGGCGCAGTTCAAGTGTCAGGACTTCATCATGGAAAGGTAGGCAGCAGTCCTGTGTTACCTTGACTTTCATATGACCTTTACTTAAGTATATGTATGAAAAATGGGTAAATCATAGAACCTTTATACTGACTTATGTGACGTTGACTCCTATATGCATTATGTACGACACTGTCATTCACTTAAGTTTAATCAGTATGACATTCTTACCACAAGTGAATTAGGGTGACATTGACCATGCAGAAATTACTTCCATTGATAGCTCTAGCATTTTGTTAAATTGCAATTTAAATTTACTTTTATTTTGATAAAATAATTTTGAAAAAGTTTCCCAAATGAGTAACACTATCAAATAATTTAATATCCCTTATGATATGTTTCAGCATACTGCCTATTGCTTGTCGATGTATTGACCTATTTGTTCGACATGCCTGTTTAGTGCGCCCCCTAGGGGAGGGTGGCAAGTTGAGGATGGCAGCAGATTTTGCTCAGATGGAGCTTGCAATATCACCGTTCTGTAAACGAGCCTCAGACCTGGGGAAGCCATACAGACTGCTCAGGGCATTCAGGTATTGTTCTTCTCATACACATTGTACACTTAGTTTTTGATTTCAGCCAATTGTTCTAGACAGTGCTTTATGTCTTACCTCAAACTTCTACACATTGATTTCACCTTCACCTTTGGATCAGCAGTCAGAAATGTTACCATTGGACCACCTGCAGTAAGCAGAGGAAAGCAGAGGTGACACATTGGGATCACTTCTCTATTGTCTGTCTGTCCATCACTCTTTTTATGCCCCCCTTCGAAGAAGAGGGGGTATATTGCTTTGCTCATGTCGGTCGATCGGTCCGTAGGTCGGTCCGTCAGTCTGTCGGTAGACCAGACCTTGTCCGAGTGATAACTTAAGTTCTATTTGACCTTTAAGTCTCAAACTTCATGTGGTTGTTGCTCATGATTAGTAGATGACCCCTATTGATTTTGGTATCATTACCTCAAAGGTCAAGGTCACAAGGTCACATGTTGTGTATGTATAATACCAGACCTTGTCCGAGTGATAACTTGAAGTTCTATTTGACCTTTAAGTCTCAAACTTCATGTGGTTGTTGCTTATGATTAGTAGATGACCCCTATCAATTTTGGTGTCAGTACCTCAAAGATCAAGGTCACAAGGTTGCATTTGTATATATGTTTGATGACTTGGCCACTATATGGAAATTATGCAAAAGACCTTTTATTACTTAGATCAAGATAACATAATTTATGTTGTAATGTTGTTTTGTTTTAAAGTTTGAGATATTTGAAGGATGATGTATCATTTTCTTTCATTATTGTGGATGTTTGTGCTTATGGCTAGCAAGACTGATTTGTTAATTTTTATAATAAACCTAGAGTACTAAGTCTTAATGTTTTGTTTGTTTATAACTGACAATATTCTTTCACTTAAACCTTTGTGGACTTGTGTAAATATTTCTCCAGCCCATTTATTTCAGTAAATGTTTAGTTCCACATTTTAGCACATTATATTTTCACTCAAATTTTTGAAGTTTGAGAATTTTTTGTGACAAGCCAACATTATGAAGGCAAACTCCTTGCATGTAATATAGCTATATACATATTATGGCATATGAGGGGGGAATATATGTTTCACAAACATTTCTTGTTTCGTCATGCTTCAGCAGGTGACACACATGTTCCAAAGAACACTTTTTTTATGCAATATTGATTTCTTTTGCTTCCAATGTTTCAGACCCCTGTTATTCCAGACAGTAGAACACATCAGTCAGAGTCCAGCATTAGGCGAGATCATCCCACATAGTCTTCTTTTACACTTCTTGTTTGCCAGAGCACCATTGGAGATCAAATCACCCAATGTGGTAATGAATAGTCTACTCTGTTTCATACTTGCCTGCCTGATTGAAAATAACACAGCTAATTACATGTATCGTTGAAAATGTCAAATTTGGACCTTTAATAATCTGAAGTCCTCTCCAATTGGACAATTGTTTGTTCAATTTTATTTCACTTTTGCTCTATATGAACAAAAACTCCGAACTACGGAATTTCCCTACATTGAACTCTGAATGCTTAATGTTATAATTATATTAAATTAAAACTCTGTAAACCTGATGGTCTATAGTTGGTTGATAATATATTGATATTTCTAATTATGCCTCAGCTTTACAGAAGTTGGGACAAAGAGTTACTCTGGAATTAAGAATAACTGGGAATCTCCTAGCAAATCCTGGGGTACAAACAAACTTTTACAGTTATATTGCATTAATTTTATTGTGAAAGGTAGTGCACCATGAAGACATAACGATAAAAGTTTGTACTCCCGGATTTGATAGGAAAACCCCACATTTGCCAAGTTCCGGAAAACATCTACCTAGGAATCATGCTAATCATGTCTGTCCTATACATGTACTCACATAACATGAAGACAATGTGAGGGTATAAATCATTATAGTGATAGTTCTGGTTTATATTATATGTGTTTTACATTTTATTTGTACAAAATAAATGTGACATGAATTTGCCAGCATTTAAACAAAATTCAAGAGGTAAGTCTATGTTAAGTTGTCTTAAGGATATTTCACCAAACATATTTCAACTTACATGCTGAACATTTATCTGATATTGATTTGAATGGCATATTGCTGGTATTTACAAATGTATACACTGTATCTCACAAAATCACTGGTAAGGATAAAATCACAAATTAATTTATCATCCAGACAAATTACTTTTTAATTGGTTATGCAAGATAAAATAGGTGAATATATTAAATGGGAAACATGGCCCTTACATTCTTACTTTGTTAACTGCAGACTGCGGACTGGTCACTGAGCAGATATTCCCAGTGGTTAGATGACCATCTATCAGAGAAGGACAGGCTCACACTTATAAAGTAGGTGGACAGAGGCTGTAGGTTGATTGATATGCCTTTATTTTGTTGTCATCATCCCTTCACTGCTGTGTGTTTGTTATTGTATGCCTAAATCTGGCAAATGTTTTGGCCAATCTTTATTACATGTACAATACAAAACCATAGGATTGGTCCTTTTTATCGTTGAAATTCAAGAGGAATGTAAGCTTGTGTACACTAGTAAGAGCTGTAAACTACATAATAAACCCAAGCAACTCTTGGTGTATATAGCGTGCATTTGTTACCCCAAGCCAGGTCTGGGGTAGGGCAATGAAGGGGTTAAGTCTGTACTGATGTTTTACATTGGGTGATAAACCAACTACATCAACTTAAATCTATAATGCTCAATGGTTTTTTATGCCCCTACAAAGTGGGGTGCATATAGCGTTGCACTTGTCCGTCCGTCCGTCCGTCCGTCAGTCCGTCAGTCCATCAGTCCGTCAGTCCATCAGTCCGTCCGTACGTCCCGAAATCTTGTGAACGCAACTCCTCTTAAACCGGATGGCAGATTTTGCTTAAACTTCCAGGGATGAACAACCTTAATGTGTAGATGGTAGTAAAGAAAGGAATTTTCGCGGCGACCAAATTTAACAGAATTATGGCCCTTTGTTGATTTGTTCACTATATACCATATAGAAATTTTGTGAACGCAACTCCTCTTCAACCGGATGGCAGATTTTGCTTAAACTTCCAGGGATGAACAACCTTAATGTGTAGATGGTAGTAAAGAAAGGAATTTTCGCGGCGACCAAATTTAACAGAAATATGGCCCTTTGTTGATTTGTTCACTATATACCATATAGAAATTTTGTGAACGCAACTCCTCTTCAACCGGATGGCAGATTTTGCTTAAACTTCCAGGGATGAACAACCTTAATGTGTAGATGGAAGTAAAGGAAGGAATTTTCGCGGCGACCAAATTTAACAGAAATATGGCCCTTTGTTGATTTTTTCACTATATACCATATAGAAATTTTGTGAACGCAACTCCTCTTCAACCAGATGGCAGATTTTGCTTAAACTTCCAGGGATGAACAACCTTAATGTGTAGATGGAAGTAAAGGAAGGAATTTTTCGTGGCGACCAAATTTAACAGAATTATGGCCCTTTGTTGATTTTTTCACTATATACCATATAGAAATTTTGTGAAAGCAACTCCTCTTAAACCAGATGGCAGATTTTGCTTAAACTTCCAGTGATGAATAACCTTAATGTGTAGATGGAAGTAAAGGAAGTAATTTTTTGCGGCGACCAAATTTAACAGAATTATGGCCCTTTGTTGATTTGTTCACTATATACCATATAAATAATTAAATTGATTCAGTTTGGTACAGAAGACTATCTGAATCTCTGCTTAATTATCGCCAGTGTGTGACATTACCAACAGACTTAAGTGGATCTATTATTGATCTTGTCTATGTAAAAGATGAGTTGCCACAGCCAAAAGTAACTGTATACCCAACATATTTCTCTGATCACAGCATTGTGTTCCTGCAGTTTTAGGAGACCAGACATGTGTTTCAAAGTTTTGTTTTATTCAGACACTAATATTGTATTCCATCTGTAAAGAAACCAAATATGATGCCTCAAGAGTTAGGTAACTTTTTTATCATTAATACATAATTGAGGAAATTTCAACTGAAACGCTATAATAAGAACAGAATTTTGTAGACATTAAATGAAGCTGCTCTTGTTTACGAGCACATCTGCACAGTGGGGGCATCCGTGTCCTTTGGACACAGTTCTAGTTTGGTTTTAACATTTCTTTTAATATTAATTCTCACTTGGTAAGGGTCTTGATCCAAACTGTGTTTGAACCCACAACTCTTGGATTTGCAGTTATTTATCCTACTACTGGACTGTGACATCTTGGTTGGACCAGTACTTTGTGCCAGGGATGGCCATTAATAATTCTAGTCTGCTACTGAAAGATGTCTCACCAGTGTTGTGAATGTACAATATCACTAGAACAAAGTGTCTTTAATAGTGAAAATCTAACAATAAAAAGTTTCATGTTTGGAAAATTGAAGAGTAAACAGAATCTTTGTTAACAGGTACCTCTTATTACGTCTATCTTTATAGGGTCATCTGGTTACAAATATTTTCATACTGAGGGGTGAGCGCAAAACTAGGCTAAATGCTTAGCCTTGATACTTAGTTTTTCAAACGTTTTGATCTTTTATGAGATACACTTTTGATGAAAGTTTCTTTATAAAGAAATACTTGGTCAGAGATGTAATGCAGGGATTTGATGCTATATTTATCCTTTCATTTACAGGGGTTCACTGGAAGCCTACGTTCAGCAAGTGAGGTCTCGACAAGGGAAGGAGTTTGCTTCAATATATCCCATCATGCTGCAATTGTTACAGACTGGTTTACAACATGCAACTTGAAAACACTGCATAGACAGTTTTTGAAGAAATTATATGGACCAGCTATTCTGAATATCATGAGACCAGTCTGAAATTATATAGAATGATTCTTGCAAGGCAAGAAAAGTGGTATCTTGGTTGCCTCAAAATGCTCAAAACCATTTGGTTTAGGAATAGAAATGCTTAGCATCATGTCACATTGATTGGACCAGAGTCACCAGTTCATGCAGGAGAATGTTATGATCGTGCACTCTTCCATTTAATGGCTTTACTTAAGCAATAGGGATATATGTCTGAAATTAGATGAAACATTTTACTGATTATGAAGCCATTACTGAGAAATTGATCACAGGTCAATTGGAATATTTGATGACTGTGAATTTTCATTATTCCTCTCATATTTTTCTATGAATCTCTCTTGTTTCACCAAGTGGGGTCTATATAGGAAGCGTAGTGGATTGCCCTGTCGTGTCTCCTCTTACAAAAAGTTCTTTATCTTAAATATGGTATGGCGGGGTTTTCATTGACTCGAAGGGTTTCATGTGAAAACTATCACAGAAGTGACCTATACAACTTGGATAGATCAATATCATTTTACTCAGAGACAGGTCTTGTTCAAACTCCACCAACTACACTTTGCACTAAGTAATACTTAAATATTTAGGGTCAAGCTTCATTATTCTTGTTATCCTTATGAAAATAACCAAATATTTCATTTTGTTAATTATATTAAGAAGGTAATCGGGTTTTTCGTCAACATAGCCATGTACTTTGATATTACATAAAACAGCAATGATGGAATGCATTTCAATTCTATTTAAGAATATAAGTATGATATACCACTATGTATTGTTGATGGAATTTGAGATTTGATACAGGTTTTATGCTGTTAGCTACCAAAATCTCCCTAGATTGAGAATTTTTCAGTCTTAAATCTCTTTTCAGTGGTCTGACAAATATATAAGAGTTGGTCTTTTTGCACTTTAAGAAAAATCTGTGAAATGCTGCCAGCTAAATGTAAAATTTGTTTGCATTTTATTTTATTTACATATTTCTATAACAGAAATTTGGAAACAAGATTTTACTACATCTGAATGGTACCTGGATTAGACCAGTACTTTATGCATGGGAGAGGTCTTGAAAATTTATCATCAATGAACTCTACCAGTGGACCACACAGTCTTGTGAATCAGAGATTGATCTACACCTTTGAATTGTGTCAAAGTCAACCAACAATACTTAGCGCTAAGTAATACATTAAGTAGAATCGCATTCTGGCATTCTAGTTTTACGAAATGAAATAGTACATGCCCAAGTTGACGTGAACTGTTACCATTATTATAACGTTGGTAACAATATTGTAAAGAAATGAAATTTTTGGGTATTTCTATTAGGAAAACAAGAATGATGCAATTCAATCCTTTCACTTACTGCTAGAATGGTTAATGGGATTTGAGCTTTATATGTACTCTGATATAGAGTGATGAAAATTTCATTGAGAAATGTTCAGTGAAATGTAGGTCAGGTTTATGACCTTGAACGGCTTCATGACATATTGAAAGACATAATAAAGGTACAATAGTCCAGTGGTAGTGTTCACTGGTTTATGAATTTGAATGTTGTGAATGTGATTTCCACTGGATCAAGATCTTTCCAAAACTTTCCTATAGTGAAAAGTACTGGTACAACCCAGGAACATTTGAAAATAATTATAACAAATTTGTATTCCAAATGAAATATTAGGTTAAAAAGTAAAACCACTTTAAACATTCAACGATCCTGACATGGATCTGCCACATAGGAAGAACATGGAATTAACTTTATATCTATCCTGATACTTCTTAATTTCTTTACGACAGTAAAATAAGCCATTAAAAGGTAATCATATAGTGCTATAAAAAAAGATTATGTGCAATATCAGTAAAGGAGTCTAATTTCAGTTTTACAGGCCAACATGTATATGTATATGTACTGATTTTTGTAAGACAGTATCATGGGTCGACTTATTGTTGATATGTTTTAAATACAATGGGGGGAGCTGCTTTATTGTAATTTTCTTTCAAACATTGTGTACAAAACAAAAGAGCATAAGAAGAAATCTTATCATATTTACCTTTGCATCAATTATTTATAAGACCAGATTAGCATGAAAATAAACTGATGCAGCATAGGGCCATTATAATGTGATCCAATGTCGTGCAAAGTCCATTATAACATTGACATTGAACACCAGGCGTTCAGTATGCAAAACTGTATGCAACCGGTCGCTTACAGTCAGCTATGGAGTTGTCTTAGGACCATATATCATGCTGTTTACATGCACCTTATGCTGTACATAGGTATACCTAAACATTGTGGTTTATGACACTGAGATAGTTTCATAGCCGACGGTACGGTTGCATATGGTTCGGCATGCTGAACGCAGGCCAAATCTTGATTTGGGGGGATTTTGTTGAGCTATAATGAGGTCAAATAATGATGTGTTATTTAAACTTTTTCCCCAGATATAGCATAATAATGGAGCTGCACTGCACAGAAATTTAAAATCTATATATTTTAAAACTGTTAACTTCCACTGAAATAAGATAGATGACTGCTGGCTTAGGCCAGTTTGAGGGACTTTCATTATTTGTATAGGAGGGATCAATCTGTGATATTGAATTATAACCTTAACATGTGCAAGACTTGTGTATGTGTACTGCTTGGAGAAATGTGTATTAAGTAAAAATGAGGGAAGCACATAGAAATGTGAATTGTATATATGTGAATGTTTAATGAGACTGAATAAATTATTGAAAAACATGTGTCGGATTTGAATTTATGTTCCATATTAGTTTTCTTGATACATGTATATGCCTTTGACATAGCTTTTAATTTTAGATTCATAGGCAGATAAATAAAATGTGAATAGATCATTGTCATGTAGGCAAATTCCTAATTATCTGATTAATTACTGTTTCAGCTTTACTCAATACATTTTTTGACTTGCTAGATGCTTGGTTGTCCAGTGATGATAAATGGTAAAATGTTTTTTCGATCTGTGACAACCTTTGGTCCAACTGAAGTGTGTTGAAATGATCTTAAACTTACGAAGCTGACGGAAATCTCAACATTGAGTCTGTAAAATGTCAGTTTTGCAGTTTTCATACCCTTTACCTCATTTAGACTCATTATGATGCATTGGCAAACACAGCAGACCCAGATCAGATAGCCCCCTGGGTGATAGGGGTCTTCCCTGTTAGCTCATATGATATTGAAGCTCAGGTTGTACACAGTCTACACAGCAAAGAAAAATCCAGTTTCATACACCATTTTAAGTATTGTCAATTGATATTCATAAAGACAAATTTATACATGAAAATTTATGTGGTAAAGTGTTTAAAGTTTGTTGTTTAAACACCCAAGTGACAATACTGCATTTCTCGTATTAATCTTTTCTGCTTGTAGGTATTTATACTGAAAAACAATCTCATATTTCTATACTGAATACTTTTTTAGTCTGTTGGTATTTTTTACTCAAACGACAATATTGTGATTCTTACCCTCCTTTTTTAAACTTTACTTTCAAATCCAGCTGCATTTAGATTGAAGGCAGACTGACCTGATACCTTGGTATCATATGGTGACAGGATACCAAATACAAAGCCAATATCATACTTAATTATCATTTTTACTGTACAAAAATACAGCAGTGCTTAAAGATACATGTTCATTAAAACAAAGCATTTTAACAGACTGTAAAAAGACATTAACAAAACAATAAAAAGAAATGGATATTTACATTATTAACAAAATTACACAAACACAAAAAGAGTCAAAATGTTCTGCCTATGTCTTCACCATATTCTCAAAGCTCACTGTGATGAAGACGAGAAGTTGGAATCGAGTTTCTCAAAATTAATGCAAAACAGATACAAGTACAGGTTTGTCTTTGCAGGGGTTCATCAATTTCAGTTAAAACAATTTCATCACAAACTCATCATTTTTCTGATCTTTGTCAAAATTCTAAGGGCACTTGAATCCAGTGGAAGCTTTCAAGACGCCAGATCCAAAGGCTGAGGTCTTGAACCCAGATCTGTCATGACCTTCCCGTGAATAATGAACTAGTAAAATCCCAGAACTGTCCAGAAGGATAAGTATAAATATAAGAACTTGTCCCCAAATTAACCAACGTTTAAATCTCAAAGATGGTCTTCAAAGATCAATTTTTTTTCTCCAGAAAATGTTGAAATGTACGGAAAACCTTTGTCACATGCTAGGTATTTTTCCATTCTTATTCTATAAAATATTTCCCCCAATACATTGATGGACATAAATGATCCATGTGCAACTTTAAACAAAGATCTGTTACACAAGTCTTTTCAGAGAATTTTTATCAGCTGGTATCATTCCTGGCATCTTCCTCCTGGTCCGAGTCGGATGAGGACTTAAGCAGGGTTCCAAGCACGATCCCCAGGAACATCAAGGCACCAAGGTTGGCATTGGACTTGAACTTCTTAAGGCAGTCGTCTGGGTTATCCAGGTCCACAGTGTACAGCTGGGAATATACAGGGAGAAGTGAGAAGACATTGGAGAACATGAATAATATATGATATATAGTCAACCAGAGGCCATGTGCACAAATTCATTTGCTACTCTACTAAAAGTAATTGGCAACCCATGTCCAACAGAACAGGTAGAGAGACATACCTCTGACTGGTTCCACTAAATCCTGTTTTTATTTTCAAATATTCAGCTCTCAAACCTAACAGCTAATTTACCAGTTGAAGGGATCAATTCATAGGCATCTTTTTCAGTCAAAATTAAGGATAAACAAGCATTTTGAAAGTATTGCTTAGGCAATACTAAGTCCCCAACCGGTAAATAGGAAACTAAGACCCCCCACCCCTCTTCATGCTGCAAACATGTCAATTATTTGATCAATACTTTTGATAAAGTCAAAACGACAATAAATAACAAAAAGTCTGGAAAACTGCTTTTTTAAAGAAGTTGTTTAAGTCCAAGGCCCGTAATTTAGTCAAAAATCAGTGGACCGGAACGAAACTCAAACTTGATATGTCACTCATGGTCCTTAACTCACATTCAAATAATTAGATCAATATCTGCAAGCCAGGAAAACGTGTGTGACTGATGGACAGAGTGTAAACCTATAGTCCCCTTGGGCGATGCTGGTAGGTGACTAATAAAGCAGGTACATCCTCTATCAGAAACAGTGGTTTTTGACTTTAAGTCAAAATTAATACCTGAGTTGCCAGGGCTTTAAGTCAACATTCTTTTAAGTTTTCATTAGAAATAAAACTAAGAATTGATGATTCCAAAAATTTCCTTGATAATGAAGCATATTAATTTTATAAAATGCAAAGCAATTTTCACTTGTAAGAATTGATTTATACATAAAGGTACTAGTATAAATTCTATTACAGGTATCTTCATTGTAATGTTCATGTATACATGTATTAAGATCATTGAAAATGAAACCCATGAAAGTTTCTTGATAACGATGATAATACACATGTACAACAATAACTGAACAACTACATAACCCTTTCCCTCATAGAGGATACCATGAAAAGACCTATGCGAACAGCATAAAACCAGATCAGCCTGCGAGTAACTCGCAGGCTGATCAGGTTTTATGCTGTTCGCTGCTCCTCAGTGGTCTGGTAAGGAGGATTTTACAATTAAATTTGGTAAGGATTGAGTTTGGCTTTCTGCAGATCAGGCTTTATGTGGTACCTATTGAGTGCGTCAATATGAGTCTATATGAGGGAAAGGGTTAAGTGTTCTTGAAAATAAAAACAATTCTCACATATAATTTTCAAGCTGAAAGTATGGCCATTAAAATCAATAGAGATGTGACTATTTTTTCTGAGATTGTACTTAAAACTTTGTGAAATGAGGGGGCTGTTCCATCCTCTGCCTACCTGATGAGCCAGGTGAGCTGCTGTCCCACCCACGGCCAGAAAGTAAGGCCAGGTCTGATCACACATGTGACCTGTGAGTGCCAGGCTAGCCACCATCAAGCCAGAAAAGCCAGCCAGCCATGGTTTTG
Organism: Solen grandis; assembly: GCA_021229015.1. Lineage (NCBI taxonomy): Eukaryota > Metazoa > Mollusca > Bivalvia > Adapedonta > Solenidae > Solen > Solen grandis. The sequence goes on along the minus strand of CM037780.1, from coordinate 20,099,449 downwards.
TCTGATCACCTAACTTCAGGGCTGTGGATTTCACTCCAATCAGCATATCGTCACATTTATCCTACATGGATGGAGCAAAAAGGTATGAATATATTAACTGTTTAAAAAAGTTTTATGACAGATGAAAATAAGACAATATAAAGGAAAATGTTCTATTTATTAATATTTTTTTACGCAGAAATATGTATAAAGTTTAATCAATTTATTCACCATTTAATTAATTAAATTTCTATGATGCTTTAATAAACAAAATATCAATATCAACATGAAAATAGAATTAAGTCAGAAACAGCTTCAGCCACTGGTGATTAGTTTTCCTTCTATAAAGCTCAACTTAAAATAATTGCAGTGAACTTTAACCCTTTACCTCAGGAGTATTCATGCACAAATTTGACTTGATGAATATTAATGGACCTCAAACGGTACATGAAACAATGGATTTTTCTTTGCAGCACAGACTATATTGAACGATTGTTTCTTTTTTAGTTTACCATCACTGCGACAGTACTTCAGTCATATAGTGACATCCAGCTACATGTAATTACAGGTGGAGGAAGACCCCAAATGCACTAAGGCATCCGGGTAGAACCACCAACCTACTGCAAGCCAGCTGGAAGGCTTCCTCACATGAAAATGTGGATGACCCTGCTGGGATTTGAACCCAAGTGGTGAGGGGTGCACAAACAAGAATCTGGGCTACAAAACTATATAAGCAAATAGAGGAGACTCTGGAAGGAGCTGTCTGATCTGACCCCGAGGCATCAAAACACTTCTATGAGGTAAAGGGTTAAAAATGCACAATTATGCTACTTCAGGCAAATGCACTAACAACTGGCTGTGAGTTTTAGTCAACCCAATGTGGGACATACTTGTACAAGTTATCTGGGACATTCTTGTACAAGTTTTTATAACTATGAATGACCCACACCAAACAATTCTGTAAGTTATATATGTGTATACATGTATATCACCAATAATTAAATGTTTAGAGTTGCATTTTAAACAGTAACACAGGACAATTTGGTGAAGCTGAAATTTTGCATGTTGAAGTTGTTTACAGGCTAAAACGTTTACAAATTTCAAACTAAAAATTGTTGAAGATAGCAAGTATGAATAACTTTGTAAGAATATGTTCATTTAAAATGAATTGAAGATGAACTCCATGCAAAATTCAGCTTTAATTTAATAATGTCACATCTTATTTTGTGACATAATTTAATCATGATCAACAGCCAAAACAAGAAAAGCAATTAAAATCATAAACATTTAAACTAAAAGAAAGCTAAACAAGATGAAAGTAATGAGATGGCACAGCAACACAGTAGAACAGGGCTCATTCACTAGTTACTCACTTGGTGTGCATAAATGGTGTCATAAATGAGGGTCCACAGAAGGCAGGCGGAGTACAGAGGTATTATGGGCCAGGCTAAGGCTCCCTTCACAGCACACCATCCCAACATTGCGCCATAGTTGAATGTTAACCCTAGCAACCAAGTACAAAAGTATGTCAGTTAGTTGGCAAGCACTCTACGCCAAGACTGTTCTAGTTTCTTAGATTTTGCCAGGGAGTCTGATTACACAGTATATCTAGCAAGCATGTTATTAAACAGTGCAGCGAGACTGAGCCCCAATATTTTTTGTATGACAATCCTCCATTTTGAAACCATAGCACTACCTGTATCACATAATGTATTAATATCTTGTTTCCTTCATATTTGCCAGTCAGAAATCTTTCAAATTATATTGGTTCCTTCCCTGTTTTTCAAAGGGTTACATATGTTGTTTTTTTCTTTTTTTGTTCCAATATACATTGAAAAACTGATTTTTTTTTGATTTTTTTTTTTAAGCACTGACTTATTCTGTTATGGATTTTTATCCATACATAACCAAATGGCCAAATGATGAGCCTGCTTTGCAAGACAAAAAATGATAAATCAAAAGGGCATATTCAGTATCAGGCAAAACATAAACACAAGCTCTTGTGAAACACCAAAATCAAAGAATGGTGGATTCAAAGACTTATTTTTAAAATGGAACATGAAAATCAAAGTGTTTGTTTAATACATAGTATGATACATTGTATATGGTGTCTGATTAAAAATTGAACAAGCTTGGAACTAAGAGAACTCTACAGGAATATGCCCCCCTTTTTTTCAAATCAAATATGTAGTAAACCAGATTAAAATTATCATAAGCCAAACGGGGGCTGGATCTTGCATCACCAACAATATGGTAACTTTTGCTCCAACAGAAATACCAGCGGGGTTGACTATTAGGCACAATATAGTCACCAAGAAGTGCATATTATAAAGCATCCAAAAGGTGGCATGTGCATGTATCAGTATTACAAGAAGTAATATGGTTTCGAAAGGAAACAAAATTGATTTGATTTGATTTTTTTTATTTACCGTCGCTGCGACAGTATTTCAGTCATATAGCGACATCCAGCTAATTGCAGGTGGAAACAATATTGAAGGCAGTACGAACATGTTATACAAGAAACAATTTTGTGACTCAAAGTGAGGACATGTTAAATTTTCAACATGGAGAGTAAGGGAGGGGTGTTATAGCAAGTTTTGGTGGCACGCAAATATGGCAGATGTCTGGAGGGTGCTGCAGAAGGAGCCGTAAGTATCAGATCCTGGTTGGTCCAATAGTGCTTCTGTATGTTTAAATTTAATATATTGTGTACAGTATAACCCTGTTTATAAGCAGTGGTTTTGTTTTAGATTTTTTTTTACAACCTGTACTTTTCTTATTGGGAAAATTAGTTTTGGGAAAACATAAGATAATGAAAACATTTGAAATTAACAAAACAATACCTGATGATAGGTGGTATATGTCATAGAAAGTTTCAAATCAACATTAAAATTATAAGAATAACACAAATTTAATGGAAATCTATGAATTATTTCTTTTGAGAGGAAAAAGCTATTTCATTGAGAAATAAGTAGCTATTTTGGGAAAATATATCAGTTTTTAACTAGGGAAAACCACCTGTAGAAGGCAGTAAATTAAATCCCCAAAAACATCACCGATAAGCCTCCCATTCCCTCTACTTTGTATAAAAAACTATGGCAACCATTTGAAATACTTCTTAATCCTTGTACTAACAAAAAATAGATATGTAAACTTAAACACCTCAATTGAATCTTAACAGGTTTGCTCCATGTGCGCTACAGAAAGATTCCACTGCATTTTTGAGGACATCATGGTGCTAACTTGTACAATGCAATAGGGAAGGTCTTGAAATGACTATGACCCTATGAACATACGATCATTATCTTCTAATCCACGCGATCGACAGACTTGTATTTTGTTTTTATTTTTTCATTTTAAACTTTATAATTCTAATTAATTTTACATGAATAAAGCATTAGATTGCAAAAATTGCATACAAGCCAAATGCAACCATGCAATGAATGTTGACATTTAACTCCTGTCTCAGCCTGCCTTTAACAGCCTGTCCAACATGTTTGGATTGAGTAAAAGACACTAACCATCATAATTTATTTTATTGTTATTAATGTTCAAAATGTGTGAGTTGGGTCCCCGGGACTCAGTGTTCAAGGGGGGCATAACTTATATCAATATTCTCATAGCTGTGTTAAATTTACATTTAAGTTTGTAAATAGACTGCAAAACATGAAAACATCCTTATTTTTACCATGCTGATGAGTATATGAAAGCTTTAAATAAAGTTTCAATCATAACTTCTTAGTAATCATAGTTTACACCCTTTTCCTTGTGATGATTTGACCTTCTCACTATCGCTATAATGTATAGAATGCATATCCTCCAAGGAGCATAAGGCCATGCACTAGTACATCTAATTCTTTCAAAGATACAAACAGAACCAATTGATTTTATGTACAAACTTTGAAATTTAGCTATTATTAACCAACCAGGATCTAAGTAAATGTATACAAAATGTTAGTGCCATAACATTAGTGACATATGTGTGCTAATGAAGGCAATGTTAGCATGAAGTTAAAGACATGATTTGAATTTGAGAAATGCATGAAGCATGCAGGAAGCATATAGCAAACTGAAAACGGAAATGGTTAGAAAATTACTTAAGGCGTTGAAAGCATTTATAAAATACTGACATTCTCAAGATTCTTGCAAAACAGGATTTGTATCAAAGAAAAGGCAAATGATGGGCTCAGTACATTTTCTTTTATTCCCCTCTAGGATATATGGAATAAAAAAGAAATCTACAAGAATTATCATTTGGAGGGCTATAGGATTCTTTGCCTTTATCTGAAAAACAAAGTGTCCAAGAGATATTAATAAGGAGGTAACTACATAAGCTGCACTGGGTTTAACTCTTTACTCTACTGATTCATGTCATTAATCCGTTCCCTCATGAATATTCATGTACAAATTTATATATGAATATTGTTTTACAGAACTCCTTCCAGGAGTTGTCTGATCTTGGTCCTTCCTGTTTGCAAATGTGTCTAAATGGAACCAGTTTCAAAGGAAAGTGTGCACTCCTGTTCTCCTTATTTACATGTATCATTTCTTTCATAAATATATCATGTTTGGGCAGTAAACAATCTGAAAATATCAATACTTTCAAAACAAAAAAAACCCACATAATATTGGCCAAGAAACACTTAATTTTTATTTTTTTTAAAAATCATACATAATATAATATTTTGGAATACATAATATTTGGAAAGAACTGAAACATTTAGTTTGAACTTACTTTATTTCCATTGGAAAAAACAAGTACTCACAATTTATACTAGGCCTTCCTGACAGTTCACTTTGCTGGACCAGTACTTGGCCCCTAAGAGGGAAATGACAAATCCTTGTCCCCAGCTGGGTTCAAACTCACAACCTTCACATCTGCAGTCATGTACTTTACCACTGGACAGTGGCTATCTAATACATTTAGATTTACAAAGGCCAGAGTACACACTTTTTTTTGCATTTAAAATACTGCCTCTGCATTATAATGGAAAGTGTAATAACTGATCTTCACCAAACTGTTATTTGCATGCTGATGGTGTATTAAACAGTGACTGATTGACTGGGTTATATATTTATCCTTCTAATGTTGCTGTTATAAGAGTAAAGAGTTATGCATAGGTCACTACAATACAAACAGGCATGCTGTTGCAAAGAGAAAGCTATCAAGACCTGCAAACACAATAAAAATTTGATGAAATATACTGGGTATTTCAGTATCTTTATACCGGTCTTTTGACCTTATTAAACCTTTACTCCGAGATGAAAATCAAGATTCCATATCAATCCACAACTAGCATGCAAGCTTTTCTGGTTTTAACATTGTTACATTGTAAGCTCCATTATCAGCAACTTTGATTTCTCAAATGTTTAAAGAAATATTCAAATTAAGTCACAGAATTATACGATAGCTACTCAGGGATATGGCGTGGTCAACGACTGACTTTGAAGAACCTTTGGGTTTGCTTATGATATTGTTTTTCAGCAGAGGAAAGGGAAATAATCCATCAATATTGGGCAAAAGCTGAGATTAAATTTTCAAAGCAAGAACTAGAAAGATAAACTAACCATGTAAAACCAGTCATCTTTCCAGTTCTGAGCAGATGACATTTTATCCCAATTATATGTATTCCCATTCATTGCTAGATCAACAGCATTACAAACAAAACCATGTGTTATTTGGTGTAAAACCACAAGTGCATTCAGTATGCCAAACCATTAGCAACCATAGGCTTAGGCTGTCTTAGTGCCATAAACCCCAATGCTCACCTATATGGTATATACAGCATTAAGTGCATGTACACATGAACAGTATGGTATATGGCCCTATGACAACCAAAGGGGTCTTTGATGACAACTTCATAGCTGACTGTTAGTGACTGGGTGCAAACAGTTTGGCATACTTAACACACAATGAATACATATTATCCTAATGTAGCAATTGGATAGCCAAAGACTTGATATGAATACATCTATAAATACTGGAAAAGCACTTTGCAGGCTGCTCTGGTTTAATACAGGCTATCTGGAGTAAAGGTTTCCAGGTGGAATGGGCCACATATGGGTACCTGATGTGAATAAATAGTGTCATAAAACATGGTGTATAAAACACAAGCAAGGTATAGCGGTAGAACGGGCCACTCGAGGCTTCCATGTAGGCCACTCCAGGCTAGCAACACTCCCCAGTTCAAGGTCAAACCTACAAGTGAAACAGTGTATATGTACAGCCTTTGAGGGGGGTAAATTAGGTCTATATTTAGAATCTATTGGCCAATCACAGACATGCCTCCTTATGTAAATGCATAGATGCTAATCCAATAAAAACACAAAGTAAGGTCATTGCAACACTTTTGAATGCACTTGTAATTTGAATTTATGCTTTATCAAGACAGCAATCAGTCAATATTAGAGGAAAGGGGCAAAGGTATGCAAACCTCAAGGATACCAATTTATAAGTGCAGGGTTACATTTTCATCTGATAACGATCTGTTGAACAAATTTATCACAAAATATCCTTCCAACAGCAAAATCAATTAAATCTCAGTATGTGATATATTAAAAGGAAGTCTGACAACTCCAGACTTTTTCTGATCTTGGAACCCAAATGTCTCTTAAATCGCTGACAGATCTAGAAATCTTGTCATTCACCTTACATCAGGCAGGATACAGATTATCAGTATAATTGTTATAATGCTAAATCTACTTAAATCATACTGCACTTTTTCAAACCCATCACAAAACTGTTATGATGAAATTATGTCTGAAAAACAATTATATGCATTTTAAATAATTTCAATAATCAAACAATCCTTAACATTTCTTAAAGGCATAGGTGCACAATGCAGTTATTTTCTATATAGACAAAGAAGGAAAATTAAAACTAGCCATGATAATTTTCTAAAACTATGCGTGATTATAGAAAATTACATTAAAAGAAAATGGGGGTCACCATTCAACTTTTTGAGTTATCTGCCCCTGAAAGTGAGTTTTTCTATAAAAAAAAATAACTGCATTGTGCAGGTATGCCTTTAAATATTGCAAGTCTGAAAGCTAACAATAGGCAATTATGCATTAACAAAATAACAAAATTTACCAGGGTTAAAATCCTATAACCACACAAGAGTGTTCTCTGGAACCCATTTATGTCACCTGCTGAACTGTGACTGAAAAAGTGTGATGGACAGACGGACAGACAAACAGATGACAAAAAAGTGATCTTTATGCATCACCTTTGCTTACTGCAGGTGACACAATGACTATATGTTGAGTGTACAAAGGTTTTGCAAATTCTGTGTCGAACCAGTTACATCTGAAATGGAAAGTTCTGAACACAGACAAAACAAGAGCTATCACTATAGGTCATCAATACTCTAACTACATCGCCTTGACTCAAAAATGTGTAACTATTTAAGGGCATTAACTCTAGGCAAATGCACATTTCATAAACAGCCAATCAGTTAACCATAATACTTGCAACTGTTATGGAGTTGCTTGCCAGCTTGCATCCAGTCTTTATACAACAAGGATGCAAACACAAACCTTAGGGACTTTTAACCCTTTCCCTCATAGAGGACACCATGAAAAGACCTATGCGAACAGCATAAAACCAGATCAGCCTGCGAGTAACTCACAGGCTGATCAGGTTTTATGCTGTTCGCTGCTCCTCAGTGGTCTGGAAATGAGGATTTTGTAATTAAATTTGGGTTTTTTTGTGGTACCTATTGAGGGCGTCAAAATGAGTCTACATGAGGGAAAGGGTTAACGGTAACTGAACACATGACAGGAGTATGCTGAAGGAAGTTATGTTCTTGAACTTTTGAAAAACTTCAGAAAAAGGGACAGATGTCCTGCACTGAAGGTGGAAGGACTTTTGTGTGTAAATTTGACAGGTATTTCTTAAGGTTTCCAGATACTGACACTATTGTAAACGGGACATGATTATTCTTACAAAGCCTTTATTTCACTTTGTAAAGCTAGCATATACAAACCCTTGTCTTTGTGCCTCTTTGTGGTTCAAACATGTGACACCTGTGAGTGTGCCAGGAGTCAAATATTTAACAAAATCTGACAGAACAACCCCAACTGGGTAAACGAGAAAATGGCCTTTCAAGATAGGTTCTGATTAGCATGAGCTTTTGGAAATATTGTCTACAGGTCTTGAAGAGGAAGAATCCTAACAATGCAGTTTCATAACGTTCCAATGAAATTGGTTTGAACTTTTCTGTCACCATACCTAATTCATAAACTTCCAATAAAGACATGAAAATCATGAATATCAAATCATAACATTAACACATGATACTTAAATAAGGGCCTTACCTAACACCGCCTGTGGCCAGTATGTGTAGCGCTTGGCCAATGGGTAGGAAATCACCAGCCCCATGGAGGCAGCTCCCAGAAACACACTGTAAAAGTAACAGCTGGTATTAATATAATCATCTACAAAATCAATGGCTAAACATTCTTCATTTTGTTTTACCATATCAATGCCATATGTGAAGTAACAGCTGATAAGTTAATTTTCCTCTCATACATGTAATATTTAAATAAATTAGGAGAGAAACATCAGAGGAAAAACTAAACTTTGCTAGCCATTTTGAGAATTACCCTTTTACTTTCAATAATAAACAAGTGTCCATAAAATAAGTGAGTAATTCAGCATAAAAGACCTATTATGGGTCTTTGTTCAGCACTTATCTGGCAGGACTTAAACAATGTAATGCAAAGGTTACAGAAATAAATGAGTCTCATAGACTTTAAAATGGATGTTGTTATCTGGCTGTATAAAATGAATTGAGTATTTATTCAGTTCTAAATGAGTAATTACACAAACATGCAACACAGTATCTCTACCTCTGAAGACATATCACTTATTTAATCCATTTTCATTTGAACAAGGCTTTTCCTCAATATCAATAAAGACAGCAATTTACATAATAAAGTGGGCTTTCAAGCCATTATTTTCACAGTCAAAGACAAGATTTGATAGCCATTGATATAGGGCAACTGCATGTGTGTCCCAAACGCACCTGTACCAATTGAGCTGTAGGAGTATGGCGAGGGCCACGGAGAGGTTGGCGCCCAGGAACACCAGGGCCTGGAACTGGGTCAGCTCTCCGCTGGCCAGGGGGCGGGCCTTTGTGCGCTCTACCTGTAACCAGGTGAGATATATATTATAAAAGTGTGGGCTTGTGTAATATATATGTACTATAGGATTGAAAATGTGGAAATGAAAATACTTTATCAGATTGTATCGACAAAACAGCTGAAGAATTCAAATTAAACTGTTATTCATGATATGCATATAATACTTTGCTACAAGAAATTGTGATAGTAATCACTTAAGTTTGAAAAATACTTTTGGCGCAAAACTGTATTACATTGTACATTCAATTATTTACACAAAGTTACATTTCAGTATAAATATTTAATATCATACAGTAAAACTGTTTATCATACCATTTTATCAATATCCTTGTCCCACATATCATTGATGATACAGCCGGCTCCCCGCATCACGAAAGATCCGAGAGCAAACAGCGCCAGGATGTAAGGATCGGGGAGATGCCCAGCCTGGGCCGCCAGCCCAATACTCCAGGTACATGGCCAGAATAACAGATAGGTCCCTGAATAGAACAACATGTCTGATTTTAACGTTACTGTGGTCCAGTTGTTGAGATTCATAATTAAGAGGCAAATATATCAATCTACAGGGTTTTCACTCACTCCTAATATAGTCGCATGACTCATGTTTTCCTGAGCTTCCCTTTTCCTAAATATATACGGGTCAAACTTCACCTTTGTGGTAAATCTATGCCTAGGGATCTTAAGTTTTTGGAACCCTAGGGAAAACACTGAATTTCTTTGCTAAACTTTAAGGTTGAAATCAATTTAACATTCAATACAAGGAAATTCTTAACTCAATTTTCTTTTACATGTGGGACACATTTTGCAGAGAAAAGAGCCAGCACTATTTAACTATTTCAAATGTGATGGCCCTACAGTTCTATTTGTTGACCGATGTATAAAAGATCTGAATGTATTTACTGTGAACTTATTTATTTTCTTTGGGGTCTTAAATCATTAATCCTACTTGATTTCATTCATGGTTTTACAGATAAATATTACGCCATGAAAATTCTTCACTGAACAGACATCATTTTTCCCCCCATAATTATTACCTTCATCCATACATATTTTATAAGTATGTCTAGATTAAGTTGTCTTTAATAACGCTTCAAAAAAAGATAATGTCAATAAAAATCTATGAATTTACAATGTAACTGATAATGGTATAGATCACTTCTTTCATGACCAACACTTTTGGAAACATTGGGAAAAACTGAATGTTCAGGCCTATCTTCAGAAGCATTGAGGGTCAGGTATATTCTGATACATTTCCATATAAAAATTCTTTCAAATTATGAAGAATTATCAAATTCTACAATTCTGAATTCTTTTTTTTTTGTTCCCAACATAAAAGTTCCCCAAAGTCCCAGTAAAAAAAAAATAATTTAAAAATAACCCCAAAAAGGCTTGACGTTGGTCTAGCTACTAGATAATCTAACAATCTGTAGCGTAACGCCGCTATTTAAGTATAAAAACTGCATTGTGTGTTAGATGATTTAAAATAACTGATTTGACATATCTGCAGCAACAAAAGACCTATTAAGCAAAGATAGGAAACTCCTGTAACAGACAGAGGAAAATATTATTTTGTCATGCAGCAGGTCACTGAATTTTTCAAACTGTTTAAAACAGAAAAATCACAGAGAAAAAATATCTTTACCAAAATATCATTTTTCTAGTGCAAAAAAAACATTTTCAGTTTAATTGAATTTAAAAATTCATTAAAATGTTGATTTAAATTCAACCAATGTAGCAGAAAACTACAAAATCTAAATTTTTTTTTTCGTGTTACTGCAGGGGCTTCTGTATCTTACATAAAACTTTTTTATTTCTTTACCAATTTTTATATACTAGTATTAGGAATCATTTTGAAGGTAATGTATTGTTCTATTGCAAGATATGAATTACTTTAAAATATTTCAAACAGAATAGCAGAAATTTGCAAACATGACTTTGAGAAATCTGGACAATCTGCCGCGTGATCATAATTACTTGCCAATCTTTGTTATTATTGGGTCTTTGGCAGCAACGTAACAAACTCACCAATGGGTCTGTCAAATCTGATGAGGCGAAGGTAAGGCTGTATGATGGGAGGAGAAGCCTTCAATATGTCACCTGGGCTGAACCCAATGTGTCTACACAACCTGGCTTCCTTTGGCCTTTGTAATAAAGTTGGCTGAATAGACTGTCTTAGGTTTGTGAACAATCTATTGCATTGTAATCCACTGTGTCCAGAATGTGAAATTCCTGGTTTTAAAAAGAATCCAGACTGGTTCCCATGTCCTACACAATGTTTTCTTGTGAAGTGTGGAGAATTAATGCCATTGTTTGAGAACCAGTTTAAGGAATGTGCATGATACTGACACACAGGTAACACATATGGTTTGGTGTGACAGAGAAAGGACTGCGGAGAAATATTCTTTGTTAACTTTCTCAGTGTCTTCCACTGGTGATAAATGGCCCTTGATCCTTGCATTGGCCACATTCTGAATTCTGCAAACACAGAAATACCATATGCAGTGTTTTTAAGTGCTATTACTATATGAGTACATATGTCAATCAGAGAGTCAAAATTAAAAATTTACATTTAAGTCTTAAACAATAGCATTTTGCAATAAAAACTGAAGCTATTTAGGGATGCACACATAATGCTTAAATAAAAATGTATACTGTATTCAATATGTGTATATGGATTCCTTGTATATTCACAGCGGTAATATTTCAAACTAAATTCCATACTAACAGTACTGTTTTATTTGATTCAGTAGGGCTGAAATGAGTCCAGTTTTGTTACCTGAGTACACATCAAGTTATATTTATAGCCTCTTTCACACCCCTTTCAAACCACCTAGGTTCCCTATCCAGAAGTCACTGAGTCAAAAGAAACACTGTGGCCCCGACTGAACTCATGAATGAGGCCGTCACAATTAATCTTCCGCACGTAAGGGACAAATTGTAAACATCGCTCACACATGCCTTGAGGGATATCGGCAATCAACAGAAGAAGATCGCACTGTTGATATAAATCTCCGTGTGTAGATCGAAAGCTACAGGTTATAGTTTTCACAATTATTTGCGATGGCATATAAAAATTTCAAACTTTATGAATTATAGTTTCAAAGCATTTTAAAATCTGGTTCCCAGTCATCCTCAAGATTACAGTTAAAGTAATGTGGGTACCCCAGCCAGGAACCAGTGAAAACTTAATGTAACTATTTGATACAATTCATATGAGAAACTTGCCTTTGGTGATATCCTAAAGTATTCATGCAGTTCTCGCCATATTGTTATTCTGGGGCTATGTACACTAATGCAATATTTCACCTCGAGTGTGACGTAAATTTACAGGGAAACCATAGACAATTGGCAAAATTGATTGATCCTTGTTTTCAAAATGTTTTTTCATTGAAAATATTTCAGAAACAGTTAAAGAACATTCGTTTGATAAAGAAGTACTAATTACTAATTTATACTATTTTGCCTCTGCTTCTTTTTACCATTTTTTAAACCACCTGTGAAATCACCGAGCATACTCAGCAAGCAGACGGTGACTGATTTATGTAAACCAACATCTGTTCTTTAACCCTTTCCCACATATATACTCCTTTTGACGCCCTCAATAGGTATCACATAAAGCCTGATCTGCAGAAAACCACAGTTAAACCTTACCAAATTTAATTACAAAATCCTCATTTCCAGACCACTGAGGAGCAGCGAACAGCATAAAACCTGATCAGCCTGCGAGTTACTCGCAGGCTGATCTGGTTTTATGCTGTTCGCATAGGTCTTTTCATGGTGTCCTCTATGAGGGAAAGGGTTAAAACAAGAGCTGTCATAGGACAGCACGCTCGACTTTTCAAAATGCTTGTTGGTAAATCAAATGAAATCTATTTCAATTCTTGCCCTTCACATACCCTGTATATAACAATAGTCAAAAATGATATACCTTGATAGTCTGATACCCCTTAATATTTTTATGATGTCTAAAATCAATCCCATGCCTAGTTACTGAGACATAAGCACAATAACACTGTGCATGCAAAACCTTAACCAAAAATCCAAGTTAGAAAAGGGCCATAATTTGTATAAAAATTCAGTCCAAAAGTTATTCTCCTTAGTTTTCTGATGCCCCTGAAGACACTCCTTAACTTTCTAGTCAATTTCACAAGCAATTTCTGAGATATAAGCTGGATAGTAGCTTGAATGCAAAAACTTAACCAAATTTCTAAGTTAAAAGGGGTCATAATTTTTAATATATTCCATCAAGTGTTATCTTCCTTTATAGTATGATACTCCTAAACATATTAAAGATGTTTCAAATCAATCCCATGCCTGGATACTGAGATATAAGCATGAAAGTAACTTGCATGCAAAACTTTAACCAAAATTTTTAAGTTAAAAAGGGGCCATAATTTGTAACATATTCTATCAAGAGTTATCTACCATGAAGTATGATACCCCTAAACATATTTAAGATGTTTCAAATCGATTCCATGCCTGGATACTGAGATATAGCATAAGTACTTCATGCAAAACTAACCAAAATTTCTAGTTAAAAAGGGGATAATTTGTAAATATTAATTCCAAGTATGATACCCCTTAACATATTAAAGATGTTTAAAATCAATCGCATGCCTGGATACTGAGATATAAGCATGAGAGTATCTTGCATGCAAAACTAACCAAAATTTCTAAGTTAAAAAGGGGCCATAATTTGTAATATATTCCATCAAGAGTTATCTACTTTGGTTGTCTGATGCCCCTAAACATATTCATTAACTTTCAAGTCAATACCATGAATGCTTATTGAGATACAAACTAGATAGTAGCTTGCACGCAAAACTTTAACCAAATTTTCTATTGCATGCAAAACTAACCAAAATTTCTAAGTTAAAAAGGGGCCATAATTCATATTAAATTCAGTCAAGAGTTATCACCTTGGTTGTCTGATGCCCATGAACATATTCATAAAGTTTCAAGTCAATACCATAAACGGTTATTGAGATATAAGGTTGATAGTAACTTTCACGCAAAACTTTAACCAAAAGCTGCAACGCCGACGCCAGGGTGACTACAATAGCTCTCATATTCTTTGAATATTCGAGCTAAAAAGTGTATGTTTGATTATATAAATACACTTCTCAACAATCCTATGTACTGAAGTCATTTATAACCATAGTTGTTATTATCAGACAGCGAAATACATACTTCATAACTACCATACGACATGTCCATTTACCCCCTGTAGAGGGATTTTTTTTGTCCCCCAAATTGGCCATATACCTCCAAAATTGTAGGGACTCTATATGAAAGGACACAAAGTTAAGGAAAATTGCTACTGTACCCCCAGTTATCAAAACTCACAGGACACCCTATACTAACATGGACACTTTTGAGTGTGATAGTTTTTCTTTTTCTCATTTAGATCATCTTATATATTACAAACCTGCAATGCTGTGAGGAAGAACACATAACTTCATTACAACTGTCATTAAAGATTTTGTTTCTATATATGCACAATCCCCACAACAGACTCATTTTCAATTCATTGTCGAGAACTCAAAACGCCATTTTGGAAATAATATTTTTAACTGTTGTTGGATTTTGACAGATATTTTTTTAATTTTTTTCAATTACCAGTGGCTATTTATTACATTTGAAGGGAAGATATTGTTGCATTTGATATATTTGATATAAAACTGAGCGATTGTTTAGTTAATTTTTCTTTGCAATAACTTCTTATGCTGTCGAGAACTGGATACTCCAGGATATTTATTAAGGACGAAATGGATAAAGGGCGGATCAATGATGTACAGGCAGTACAGTTTTTCGAAGCAAATGAGGAAAACCTAATGTGTTTGAGGTGAAATATAATGATGGTTTCATTACTCTAACAATTAAATAGCATCATGTGAAAATCGCTGATGGTCTGATCTAGTGCACTGCACTGGCAGGTTTTGCTTACCTGACTTGCGCTGCAATGTCAAGGGCGAATCGTACAATTACGACAACACGTGTTTCTATCAAATCATTAACACTAGAAGATAATGAAGATGTAAGTAAAAGTGATGATACATTATATATCCGTATGTGCGTAATATGTGAATACATCCATTGACATTAAGAAATCGTCAGATATATTTACGACATATGCCGTAAGTAAATCAATACCGGAGGAAACACCAACTTTATCGAGAAAGTAAGAAAAGGTATACGGATTTGATATATGCTTACGATTTATTTCATTTCCATAATCGTTATAACATTGTTAATTTTTATTTCCAATTTTTAAATGAATAGGTAGACCCCCTTCAACTTTTAGTGGTTATCTTCTCGTTTCTATGCATAGAAATGATAGATGCCTAAAATAAACCTTTTAAGACTATTAAGAGCTTATTTTGTACTGTGTTTGCGAGGTATGTTTTAAGCACTAGCATTTTTTTTGCGAGTGAAAATTTTGGCTTAAACGTTTTCTTTGACATGTCTAAATGATATAATTTCAATAAAATAATCAATAACATCATCAAAACTAAACAATCCTGTGGCTTGTTTTTAAATTTATACCAATGAGTTGTTGTATGACTAGTATAAAACGTGGGTCCGGTCTGTCAACTATGGTACACAACACGCGGATACATATATGTTAAAGCATTTGCTGTTTACCCTTAAGGCTTAATATTTCTTGATTTCACTTTATTTTCTAATTATGATTCTAATTGTTATAGTTAAAATTACGACTTTAATTTTCAGTCAATAAATTTTTTACAAACCCTCGTATCAACCTCAGAAGCCAGATTTTACACTAGTCCTGGTATCCATTGGAAACGCATCTGATGCTGATCTTGATCATCAATTGAACAATTTCAAAATGAAAGATATCCAGTTAAATTTTTTTATTATTAAATCTGGTGATCAATAACTTTGGTCAGAAAAAAAACCAAAGAAATTATATTTAAAAAAAAGAAATTTCAATATAAATATTAAAATGTGCCATTATTGAAGCAGTTGTAGAAAAACAGCAAAATCACTTTTCAAAAATCCATTTATTTATGAAACAGTGGTCCTAATAATAAAGAAGCACATCAGTATGGTATATTTCCATTTTGACCGACGAAAGCGTCTGTTATTGTCGGACACAATGTTCGATGAAAAAATCCATACAGCACCATTTCATTTTTGGAAAATTACTTTCACTTTCTTCGAAAAACAGTTTTCCTTGCTAAACAAAATCTTTCGTAATGGAAATCATATGGAAAACTCTTTCTTTATTGGTCAACAGTCAACAACATGGCAGATGATGCATTCATGAAAGATTGTATTTTTTCATTTGTTTTTCATTATCAATTAATAAGGTCATATTCATTTTAATTTATTATCAGGTTCAATTTTTATCATTTCAATATTCATTATCTTAAATAATTAAATCTAGATTCTGTTGTCAATGAATTTAGATATTCTGATGGTGCTATGCCGGGTTGAAATTGCCTGCTAGTTCTAGCAACAAACCAAAGAAGAGAGCTCCTGACAACAACATACGCTTTCAGGGATAGTTTTTCAGCTGATTTCCTCATTATGGTCACACAACTTACAGAACTTTAGTTTTTGCATAGCATCTAAGGATCTTATCTGTGCAAAAATAATTTTTTGTTGTAATGGGGTAGGGTTTATTCCTCTGTATGTACTTATTTTGCAGGTCTCACATTTTTACATGTTTGTGAGTTTTGAACAACTGATTAGTACAGTGTATATATGTAAAACAGAAAATCTAATAATTGCCAAAAATGTTTGAAGATTCATTATATTAAGTGATAAATTAATGTAAAATACTTGAAATAAAGAGACTGAAATCAAGATATCAATAAGTTCTTACTAAATACTGTTTAAACCATTGCAATTGGTAAAAATATGTTGCAACAAGTAAAAATTGCTGCGACAGGTAAACATTTGTTGCGACAGGTAAAAATTTTGTGTTTACCTGTCGCAAAGAAAAACAGTGTCTACCGCCCAAGGTCTACAAAAATAATCGCGAAGGCAACCACCTGCTATCTGCAATAGCCTGCTCGAATGCCACATTCCGAATTTTTACCTCTTGAATATTTATGTGAAAATATATAACTTCATGAATATTAATTGTCTGAACTTTAAATGGTATATGAAACATATTATTCTTTGCTTTACAGACTGTAGAGTCTGAGCTACAATATTGTAAAAGCAAAGAGAGGAGACCCTGATCAACAGCTGCTCCTTTCAGGAGATGTCTGATCTGGGTCTCCTCTGTTTGCCTGTGCATCAAAATCAGTCTGTGTGAAGTAAATACATGTAGCTATATATCTGGCAGTCCTGACATGACATAGCTGGATACAGACAGAGAGTACAGTCTTTTATCTATGTTTGCCTGTGTCAGTTATCAATGTACAAGCTGCTGCAGCAATTAAGGCACCTCTTTCATGTCCTGGCTTCCTACATTTATAAGGTATATTGCATTTATCTGTGTTACTGGCTCATTTACTATTGGAGAGTATTTTACATGGATTGGAGGAAACATTGGCAGTGTGTTGTGCTTGTTGTCAGAACCTATAATCAGCTCACATGCAAATAATATACAGATATGTTTAGTTCTGAATACTTGTTAGGTACATGTATTAAGAAAAAATGATTGAGATCTTAACAGGTGAATAAAAGTGAAATGTCACTTGGAAATTAGAAGGAAGAAATACCTGTATAATTATATTGATTTTGGTTTTGGTGATTAGAAGTGATAAAAAATCAACAGAAAGCATTTTCTCAGGCAGTATTACTGTATCTGCAGTGATTATCTGATAAATGAACAAAGCATACACTGTGAAATTTCAAAATAATATTTATAGCTTTTAAACTTTTTTATTCAGGTAAATAGGTAAGATACCTTGATTTAAATAAAGTTTACAAAAAATACTACAACTTTTTCATCATATCACAGATTTACCTTTTTAGCAGATGTTACTACAGCAGGCTCTAAGTTTCAGAAGAGTTACCAATATGTTCATATAATTTAGGTACAGTACATAAGATTTGGACTAGAGTCATGCAGCTGACATGCAGTGCCTTACAGAAGCGGCAGTGGCTCGTGTTTGTGGTCGGATGGATCGCTTACGCCTCCACCTACTGTCTCAGGAAGCCTCTTGGTGTGGTAAGTAAATCTTCTTCTTCTTCTTCTTCTTGCCAATGTCAAAGGCATTCTAGTGTCTAAATACATCCTTCTCATTGTGTGGAAATTGGCTATTATTATCAATTTATTTATTTTTTTAAATGGTATATTGAGGTCCATAGACCATTGTTTATCAAGAGCTTTGTTGATCTAAGTAAGTACCAATGTTGACACTTAGCTTCATGCATATGACCCCCACATTGACATAAAATTTTGAAAATCTAAAATATAAGTATTAGTACCAGTAACTTTAAAGTATTTGTTTTCCATGCCTTCATCATCTCATCCCCAACCATACATTAAAGAATGAAAAAAAAATCAATATCTTTCAACCTTCTTTTAGAACTTCATATTTTTCCTTGAATTCTTCCTTTGAAAATTTCAGATAAAGACAGACCTAGAAACAGATATGAATCTCTCCAAGACAGAACTAGGATTTTTGGACACAGCGCTGTTACTGCCATATGCAATAATGCAGGTATGTACTCAAGGTTATGAACTTGGTTTTAAGCTGTTTATATGCTAAAATATTTTTTGTCTTTATCTCAAAAAATTAACCCTTTACTGCATGAATATTCATGTACAGATATGTGACTTGTACAGATATATAGACCATTTCACTCTGAAATGAGAATCAAACCTATGTAAATCAACAAGCACTTCCCAAACACTTAATCTACATGCTGGTGTATTATTCCACACATTGTACAATGGGAAATATACATACGTTTGAGATTTTTCCCCAGTCACGGACTGGTCATTTAAATCAGGGAATTATACCAGACATTGCCAATCCTCTGGTGAAATGGTTTATTGAGTTATTGAACTTTTAATGGTATATGATAGAATGGATTGTCTTTGTTGTGCAGGCTGTGTAGAACTTAACCCTTTCCCTCATAGAGGACACCATGAAAAGACCTATGCGAACAACATAAAACCAGATCAGCCTGCGAGTAACTCGCTGTTCGCTGCTCCTCAGTGGTCTGGAAATGAGGATTTTTCTGCAGATCAGGCTTTATGTGATACCTATTGAGTGCGTCAAAATGAGTCTGTATGAGGGAAAGGGTGAAGCTACAATGCTGAGACTTCAAGATGCATCTATTTGAAGTTAAGGGTTATAATTAAAGTTATTTTTGATTGAAATTGAGGTGATGAAGATGTTATTAATGATTATGATATCAGTATTAACAATGGCGATATTTTGAGTAAAATTTGTTGTTGTTCAACTGGGAAACAAAAAATGAACAAATTAAAACTGACAGTTATTTTTTTTTTTTTTTTTGTAGATGTTACTTGGACCACTTGGAGATAAGTTTGGACCACGTAAAACCTTTGGAGTCTGTTTGCTGCTTTCTGCTCTGTCTATGGTAAGATTTAATGATTTAGAGTGAAACAATAAAAATGTAAATTGAAATTGTCTTGCACAGTTATTATGCTGAAAAAAACAACACTAGGTTGAAATATGTCCTACTTTTAATTTTAAAACACACACACACACATTTTTTTTTATGAAAAAATAGGACCTCAGAACAGCTTGTTATATTGCGTTCTCATGTGCAAACAATGTACCGGTAAAGGTTAAATTCTTGAAAACTTTTTATACCATGAAAACCTTAAGTCAACCATATCAAAAACAACATTATGTGTTATTTTGTGTTAACCATGTCAACCATTGACTACCTATTATCTCAGTGTAGCTGTTTGATAGCCTGTTAGTCAATCTGAATACATCTGTAGACACTGTAAAGATTATTTCCTTAATATGATGTTTACAAGTATTAACATTCTGAATTATGAATTGTCTTTCCTAAACTGAAAAATACATAAACCAGGGCCTCCGCTGTTGTGCATCAAATGCGCCGATAGCTAAAATTTGATTTTTTAATTTGGTGCATTCCGGAATTTTTTTTATGAATTACCAGAGCAGTCAGTCTGGTTATCAGTTTTGCTCACGCTGATATATGCTGGACTTTCGACAGCTGACACTCTTCAGCATTGAACTGTTGAGTAGCAAATTATACTGATTGAAGCCCTGTATAAATTGTCATTAAATATGATGATAAAGTTAGTTTTCTTGCCTACAGATGTCTTTTGGAGGATGGAACAACTTTTATATCTTTTGCTTCCTCCTGTTTTTGAATGGAGCAGCCCAGGTGAGTAACAAAATTTTCTTTTTCTTATTCCCCTATTAAAGTATGGCACAATCTAAAAGGACATTTATGAAGACTGCCATACTATACATGTGTCTCAGTTGAACAGAATGGTGGATATATATATAGCCTTTAATTATCCCTCATATGTTTGTGATGGGAACTGGAGCATCTATACCAAGGGCACTTGCCCTTCCAAGTTCCCACTCTTAATCTTGTGCCCCTTTTCATCACTCAAAGAGCATAATCATATATTTTGAAGCAATCTTATAGAATAATTTCTTACAGTAGGGATACAACAGTAGTAACTATATCCTCGCTTTACAGTGTGAAAAGGAATCGCACCCATCATGTCCTGTCACATCCCATCTCATCACGTCCAGTCTTACAGTCACAATGAATCAAAGGCTTGGTGAAATACCATTGTAATTGCTTATTTGTTTATATGTAGTTACAATAGTTTTGCACCAAGCCCTTGAATTGAAATTTGAAAACTCTTGTTGATAATGCCTTCACACTTTGAATAATTATTTCACATGATAAGATCAATCAGCAGACAAGTGCAGATAACTTTGTATAGGATTTTGTAAGAGTTATAGCCCTTTGTTTTCTGTGCCAAAGCAGTGTATGGAGGGTATCATTCACCTTGAGGGATAATGTTAGTTTTTCTTACATATCTTAGATTTTCAAATATCTAAATTTATTATTTTACTTAGCATAATCATTAAGTTTTAACAAAGTATTTAGATATTTTCTTGTAGAAGAGATACCATAGTAGTAATTTATTGTAAATTCCATTGATTGGTTCTGAAAGGTTGATATTTCTTAGCCTGAGAACTTTTTAAAACAGTTAATCCTGGTGCTAGGTAAGAATTTCTAGCACACCCAAAACTGCTGGAAAATCATGAACTTAAACGTATTGTTTTCTTTAAGAATCCTAGGCATACAAATATGCTACAAGAGATGATATATCATGCCTGATATGTAAGAAAAATGACTGTTTGTCTCTTAGTCTAGGGAAAGTTAAAGGTCAAGTCATTTTAGGAGGCTATCTTTATATTGCATAATATTGTAATCATCTTTGATGCACTAACCAATTTTTTGCTTTCATCATGTAATTTACCTTCTTACTGATATGGAAAGAAATTTATTTAAGTTTATATAAACTTGTTTTCCAATCAGTAAGTAATGTATTTGTCATATGTATAATCTATACCTGTTTTTGGATTTTTTGCGAATAAATAAAATTTAAAGCAAGACATACTTCATGGTGAATAGAACACATTTATACTGTGGGTACATTTCAATTTCATAAATATTTCATTTTCTGTAAGTTATATGAATATATGTTTTTTATTGCCAATCTTGATGTTTAACTGTACACATTATCATTGACAATATATTTGGTTCCAGGCTCAGTGCTGGCCCAACTGTATGAAGTCTATAGGGGCCTGGTACCCAGATAATGTACGCAACTCTGTGTTTGGAGTGTTTGGTACCTGCACATTTGTGGGTGGGATTGCAGGCACAGCCCTGGCTGTAAGTACTTGTATCACTGTAGTGTGCTGCCCATTGGAGTTTAGAATGTTATGTAAATGAAAATTTTGTGTATTATGTATAAAAGTGTATTAAATTTTTTCTTTGAAAATACATGTAGCATGTTGTTAACCCTTTCCCTCATAGAGGACACCATGAAAAGACCTATGCGAACAGCATAAAACCAGATCAGCCTGCGAGTAACTCGCAGGCTGATCAGGTTTTATGTGTTTGAGGTTAGAATTAGTATATGAGGGAAAGGGTTAATTATGATATTAATGATGATGATTAAGGCTTGGTATTGCAGGCAAAGATGATATAGCAATATATTGCGCTAATTGAAACTTAAATCCTATAATCAAAACCTGTATATGCACAAGATGTCGACACTTCTTTTATTTTAAGTTATTCGGAGTTATTTTCATATTTTGTGCTTTTAATGAAGGTACCAACTTAAAATTCTTTGCCTTAACTTTTCAACTGATTTTCTGTTCTTAATATGGAAACCCATACCACTTACTCATTATAGCTTTTTTATACTGCATAACCATTGTACAATTGTTTTTATGAAATTTACTTCAGATTAAAAAAATCATTTAATTTTGTATAAACATATTTTCAGCTATTACACAATACTACTACACAATATCATGTGATATTTGAAATCATATTGCAATATATTGGCAGACAAATGACTTTGGGATATATTGAATATTGCTATATATTGGTAGACAAATGACTTTGCAATATATTGAATATTGAAATATATTGGCAGACAAATGACTTTGCAATATATTGAATATTGCAATATATTGGCAGACAAATGACTTTGCAATATATTGAATATTACAATATATTGGCAGACAAATGACTTTGCAATATATTGAATATTGCAATATATTGGCAGACAAATGACTTTGCAATATATTGAATATTGCAATATATTGGCAGACAAATGACTTTGCAATATATTGAATATTGCAATATATTGCCCACCCCTATTGGTGATAGATAGAAAAAGTATGATGAAAAAAAAAGAGGAAATTGAAGATGATTTATTGATTAAATTGATTAGGCCATTGGTAATTTTTGCTTTCTCTTTCAGGTTTGGTTACAGACTTCATATGGATGGAGAAGTGTTTTTCTGACACCATCAATTGCAGTGGTAGGTTTAATTATATGATATTTATACTTGTGCCAACATTAACCTAGTTATCATAGGCCCAAAAAATATATAGTTCCGTTTCTGGTCTCCAGCAAATAAAAAAGGAGGGTTGGTAGATAGGGATTTTTTTTTTACAAAAAAACAAAAGGTAAAAAAGGGAAATATTTCTGTTGAAAGGCAGAAAGGTAAAAACAAAACCACTGTAAAACAGAGGGTCCAGTGGGAGACCTATAATGGAACTTTTTTTTTTTTTGACCTTACAAGTACAACTCTTTCAAAACAGTTGTTTATTCAATGAAACATTGTGCAAAGGTTGTGAACTTCACTGTATATTGAGATGATATGGTGCAAGATGATTTCAGTTTGGAGGGAGATAATTGAATGTATTAGAGTCATTATTTGATATTCATCTAATAAACATAGCCCCTCATAAAACAGAGTGATGAATGGTTAGGTTGGGGGGTAAGAGGTGGTGGATTGGACCTTACATTGTTAGCTCTAGTTTTGTTACTACCCTATACCTCATAGTGGCTCCTTATGATGCATTGGCAAACAGAGCAGACCAAGATCAGCAAGCTCCTGGAAGAACTCTACATGTACTTATATTTAATGGAGGCCTCCTTTTCCAAGTGGTCTCAGTCACTGAATTTCTATCACTTATCCCCGCATTGCTGTGGGTTCAATTCCTGGTAGGGACATTTGATGCTGCCTTCTAGATGGCTTGTGGTAGGTTATTGATTGTGCACTTGGGAGTCTTCCTCCACCTGTATTAAATTGGAACTTGCAATAAGATTGAAAAAGCGGCACAATAAAAATACATACAGAATTTCAGTTGCAAGAGAGTTATGTATGATTATTGGTCTATGTAAATAGTGAAATTATTATGCTATTAAACTTATTTTGTTTTCTTTGGAAGAAACTGACCAGTCCATTTCTTTTCCCCTAGAAAAAAATGGACCTGTTGAGTTTTGCAACAGGGAAAATTTTCCAGTTTTTTCAGTGCTGATAACCTTTGTTAAATTTGCAGGGTGTAATGGGTCTGCTAGTGTTAATGTTCTTCCAACAGCCAGATGAGGTGAACATGGAAGTCCCGGGAAAAGGTAGGTTAATTCAATGAAATGGAAAAATACAAATGAAACTAGTCTTTAATTTTCCTTTTCCTCAAAACTAAAGCAGCATGCAAGGATTTCACTGGTGGTTCTGAGATTCAGTTTTATAGGTAATCTTTACAATATGCTTGCAAGTAAATGCCTTTTTTATTTTGTAGTGCATGCTTAATTTGTGATGTAAAAAATGACAGAAATAACATTCTCTGTTCCGTTTTTGTAGTGTTATCAGTTTGGTTTAGTTTTACAATTTAATTATTTCTTACATGGTGATGTAATGGAGAAAAACGTTACTTGAGGAAAAATGTTTCATATTGCCCTCTTTTAGTGCATATACCTAATGCTACATTTACACTAATTCCTGGTGGCCATGGCAACCCCGTATTCAAAAAAGGTAGTGCACCATGGGACTTTGGTGGTCATTTTTATCCCATTATACAAGTTGTGTTAAGTCCTGTCAAGTTTTCGCCATGGAGGGGAAAAAGGGCTGTGCCCTTGGTGGCAAAAAAGGGCACCACGTTTGCAGCCCACAGTCTACCACGGATGCCAGTACGGTCCCTCCTAGTCAGCCACGTTCTGATGGGTTTCCTTAAGTTTTTAATGTTCTGATCAAGGTCTGACACTTTTCTTAAGTTCTTTCAAGGCTTTCTACAGATGAAATGTGGATGCCGGGCAACTTTTGAGCAGTTTGTAACTATGGTATAAATCAAAGCACCAATACTGCTGACAGAACATGTTTTAAATGCACTAAAGTGGTAAACATGTATATTCAAATTTTCAAACGATTCATATCAATAAGTATTCTCCATATAAATACACATGTGGCATTATTCTTTTGAGATAATTAACATTCATACATAGTTATTTAATATATATATACAACTAGCTGATACATAAATTCATTGTATTCCTAGTAATTGATACTAGAATTTACTTTTTTTTTTTCTTGCACATTTTAATTCAGTTTCATCATCTATAATGACACCAAACTTAAATATACATAAGAATTTACATCACTAGTGGAAACAAATTCAGACCTATATCTTTGTTTAACCCTTTCCCTCATTTTGACGCACTCAGTAGGTACAACATAAAGCCTGATCTGCAGAAAACCACAGTTTAACCTTATCAATTTTAATTATAAAGTCCTCATATCCAGACCACTGAGGAGCAGCGAACAGCATAAAACCTGATCAGCCTGCAAGTTACTCACTGGCTGATCTGGTTTTATGTTGTTTGAATAGGTCTTTTCATGGTTTCCTCTAAATGAGGAAGATAACTTTAACATCTAACTATAGCCCTGAAATGTTGTTTGATGCAGAATGCATGCTACCACAGAATATAGTTTTAAAAATACCATCCAATGAAAAATCAATCGTTGTATGAGACAACATCACAAATGTCCCACTACGGACCATTTTTTTTACGGCTTTTACATTCTGTCTCAACTTTTTGCGCTCACTCCATTTTACAACAGCCTTCTAGGTTTTCTAATCCACACCATAACTGCCGTGGCAACTTTTATGACAGTTTAAAAATTTGTTTGGCATCCATGGTGATCATGGCCTCTCATGGGTACCCATTCCATTCCCTCACCATCCTGTTTTGTTCACAGTGGCCTGAAATGTGGTTGCCGAGACAGGGAACTTAGTGTAAACGTAGCATAATAAACACATTGGAATCAGTGCTTTGTATTTTAGAATTAAATCAAGACAAGGTGGGATGTGGGAGTATTAATCACCTTATTGATAGTTCTAGTTTCACTTCTAATTCTGGTTTTCTAATGTTTTATTAAGAACGCTGCAGACTTACCAGTAAGTTACTTTACACATCATAAATATTTGATAACTAATACATATGCAAATATTTATTTTTATGAAAATAGATATTTTAATCAGTATAGGCTGTCATAATGCAGGTTCTGAAACCAAACTTTTTTTGGTGTTTTTTTAAAGAAGTAGGAAGTTTTGGGACTGAGGGTTTTGTTGTTTGTCTATCATAAGCGTATATAACAATAATTGTGTAGCAAAAAAGATGTCTAAAATAATTGTCATTTTATACGCTGGAAGGGTCATCATCCGTCTGTCCGTCTCTCCGTTAGCAGAACCTCATGAACACAACTCCTCCTACACTACTGGAGGGATTTGGTTCAAGCTTACCAATAATACTTGCCCTTATATGTAGATGTGCATGAAGGCTGGATTTCGCTCTCACATGCAATTGTCAAGAGTTATGGCCCCTTCTCAATTTTTCCTATTAAGCAGTTTTATAAGCAGAAACTCATGAATGCAACTCCTCCTACACTACTGGAGGGATTTGGTTCAAACTTACCAACAATACTTGCCCTTGTATGTAGATGTGCATGAAGGCTGGATTTTATGCTCTATGATCTAAAACTTTCAAAAGTAAATGTAGCTATATCAGCAAACAATGTCGTAGTCAAATAAAAGTGTTTTTCTCATGTCAGCATTTTATTAATGTGATAAAAAAAATAATTCCGCCCCTGATAGACATCAGTATTGTACCATATAACATAAAAGGTTTCTTCACATTACAATACCTTTTGGTGTATATTGCCACGCTTTGTGGTGCTCTTGTTTAGAAAATGATAAAAATAAGATTTATTTGAATCATGTAGAAATATGAACTCAAAACTTTTAGACCTATTATTCCCTTATTCATATACATAGGAAATAAAGATTTTGCATACATGGGCTCATAAAAACTGGTCTATACTTCTTCAACATGTATGAACTTAAGTTTTTTGAGTTTTCTCGAGATGCTGCCTGAAGTAGCATTCATTCATAGCACAGAATCTTTTAAGGTCATGCTGAGAATGGTTCCTATATTCATATCATATATATATATATATATATGGTGTATATACATAATACATAATACTGCAATACACATAAAACAGTGAATGTTGTTATAAAATGAATACACAAAACAAACTCAAGTCCAAACTTCCATTTTTGTCTGTATATGTTTAATGTGTATCAGCAACAGTCAAAACATTTAAGAATATATACATATATAACACAGAGACTATTTCTTGTCAGTGTTATAATTTATAGAACTGCTGAAATTTAGATTCACATTAGTATGTATAACCTGTATATGTTGCTTTACGAGAACATTTATATATATTAACTCTTTCCCTCATATAGACTCATTTTGACACACTCAATAAGTATAACATAAAGCCTGATCTGCAGAAAACCACAGTTAAACCTCATCTGATCTGGTTTTATGTTGTTCACATAGGTCTTTTCATGGTTTCCTCTATGAGGGAAAGGGTTAATATTCTATTATTAAGATCAGCTCCCTTGTTTGCCCAATGCAGATAGCCATAGCAAATCTTGGGTGATGTCATTTTACGTATACAAAACCATATTATTATCATAAATAAGTCAAGGGCACCGTGGTCCATTAGTAACCTATCCAACTGCGGATCCAAAGTTTGTGGGTTTTAACCCCGTTTGGGGCAAGGATTTTTCATGACTTTCCCAGGCACAAAGTACTGGTCCAACCAAAGGTACAGTCTAGATGGATTAGAATAAATAAAAGGGTTGGGTAGGTAGGTAGAATAAATAAAAGGATTGGGTAGGTAGGTATTTAATTTCAAATGATAAAAATATAGCTGAAAGTGCCTTTTTTCTATGGAATGGACACAAAAATAAAAAAAAATCCACTCATAGACCTAAAAAAAAACTTGCATAGAGGCCATTTTGATGGGTAGTTAGGAGCACTACAAACGAAAATATTTTTAATTGTGGCCTCATGAAAAAATGACATTTCCTCTCAATAAAATAAATAGCCCATCAGACTATCCAGCTAGGGACTTTAACCCTTTCCCTCATACAGGACACCATGAAAAGACCTATGCGAACAGCATAAAACCAGATCAGCCTGCGAGTAACTCGCAGGCTGATCAGGTTTTATGCTGTTCGCTGCTCCTCAGTGGTCTGGAAATGAGGATTTTGTAATTAAATTTGGTAAGGTTTAATTGTGATTTTCTGCAGATCAGGCTATTTGTGGTACCTATTGAGTGCGTCAAAATGAGTCTATGAGGGAAAGGGTTAAATAGCCCCTTACAATTTTAACAAGTCTGGGGCTAGGGGGCTAGTGGTTAGATTGAGGCCTGCTGTCATGAACAAATAAAAACACTGATTATTAAATAAGAAAATGTATCTAAAGAAATTACTTGTATGTTACCATGGAACTTAATTATCAAAATTGACAATACTAAGATGATTTTTTTATACATGTACTAGTATTAAAGAAATTGTAAAGGTTTGAAAAGTAAACAGTTATTTTGCATTTGATTTCTTTATAAAACCTTTCCTGTATTTTCTCAGCATGTAGTTGATGCTGTTTCAGAAATGATTGTTTAACTTTATTCTTTTATGTCTGTTTTGAAGCAAGGTTTTGCAAATTGGTTTTTGCATTGTCACTAACTGAAATTGTCTCTGAATGATGGAAATAAAGTTGGTGGGACATCATAATAAAGCATAAAAACAACAAGAAATGAAATACATCACATATTTAATCCTTTACTTCATGTAAACACATTTTGATACATTCGCAAACAAAGCAGACCCAGATTAGACAACTCCTATAGGAATTGTCAGATCAGGGTCTCCTGTTTGATCATACTGTATTTTAGCTTTCATATTAAACAGTCTGCACAGTTTGCATAGCAAAGAAAAATCCATTGTTTTATTTGCATTTAAAGTTCAGTCAATTAATATTCATCAAGTCATAAATTTGTATATGAATATTCATGAGGATTAGGGTTAATTTATGAAAGTAATTGAAAGAAAAAAATACCAAGGAGTTGTTTAGAATGGAACCTACACATTTATTAAACAAAATTATGCGCAAAGCATGAAAATTAAGCGTGATGCAAAACTGCCTCAAAATAAATATGTACATTGCATGGTTTAACAATTGAAAACCTATACAAAACTCTGACCAACAATTGCACCTTACTTGCAATAAAAACCCTTGACAAACATTTGGTAGAGAGATACACCTGCTTTGGCTTCATGTTAATTGACCCACGCTTTTAGTAGTCAAGCTTTTTTAGCTCACATGAGCACAACGTGCTCAAGGTGAGCTTTTCTGATCGCCTTTTGTCCGGCGTCCGTCGTCCGTGCGTGCGTGCGTGCGTCCGGCGTCAACAATTGCTTCAAACAACATCTCCTCCTAAACGGCTTGGCCAATTTGAAAAATATTTTACAGGAATGTTCCTTGGATGAAGCTCTACCAAAGTTGTATAAATGGTTCTGGTCCATCGCATAATTAGGTCACAGGAGCTAAAAATAGATTTTAAAAATGAAAATTTAAAAAATCTTCTTCTCTGAAACCACAAGGCCTAGCCTTTTGATTTTTGGTATGTAGCATGATCTTATGACTCTCTACCAGGATTGTACAAATTATGACCCTGGGGTCAAAATTGGCCCCGCCCCAGGGGTCACTTGATTTCACATAGGCTAATATAGGAAAAACTTGAGAAAAATCTTCTTCTCCGAAACCACAAGGCCTAACCTTTTGATTTTTGGTATGTAGCATCATCTTATGGGCCACTACCAACATTGTACAAATCATAGCCCTATGGTGATAAATGACCCCGCACCAGGGGTCACTTGTTTTACATAGAGTTATATAGAAAAATCTTAAAAAATCTTCTTCTATGAATCCATAAGGCCTAGAGCTAAGATATTTGGTATGTAGCATCATCTTATGGGCCACTACGAAGATTGTACAAATCATAGCCCTATGGTGATAAATGACCCCGCACCAGGGGTCACTTGTTTTACATAGAGTTATATAGGAAAATCTTAAAAAATCTTCTTCTATGAATCCATAAGGCCTAGAGCTTAGATATTTGGTATGAAGCATCATCTTATGGGCCACTACCAAGATTGTACAAATCATAGCCCTATGGTGATAAATGACCCCGCACCAGGGGTCACTTGTTTTACATAGAGTTATATAGGAAAATCTTAAAAAATCTTCTTCTATGAATCCATAAGGCCTAGAGCTTAGATATTTGGTATGAAGCATCATCTTATGGGCCACTACCAAGATTGTACAAATCATAGCCCTATGGTGATAAATGACCCCCACCAGGGGTCACTTGTTTTACATAGAGTTATATAGGAAAATCTTAAAAAATCTTCTTCCATGAATGCATAAGGCCTAGAGCTTAGATATTTGGTATGAAGCATCATCTTATGGGCCACTACCAAGATTGTACAAATCATAGCCCTATGGTGATAAATGACCCCACACCAGGGGTCACTTGTTTTACAAGAGTTAATAGGAAAATCTTATAAAATCTTCTTCTATGAATCCATAAGGCCTAGAGCTTAGATTTTGGTATGTAGACATCTTATGGGCCACTACCAAGATTGTACAAATCATAGCCCAATGGTGATAAATGACCCCACACCAGGGGTCACTTGTTTTACATAGAGTTAAATAGGAAAATCTTAAAAAATCTTCTTCTATGAATCAATAAGGCCTAGAGCTAAGATTTTTGGTATGTAGTAGCATCTAATGGTTCATTACAAAGATTTTCAAAGTCTTGGCCCTACGGTGATAAATGACCCTGCGTCCAAGTCTTCTCTGAAACCATATGGCCCATTGCTTAGATATTTGGTGTGTAGTATTGTCAGGGGTAAAATGTTTTAGATTAAGTTATATCAGAATCCTTGTCTGTTTAAAAACCTTGACATCAGTTGAAGCAATGGTACTCAGGTGAGCGATTCAGGGCCATCATGGCCCTCTTGTTTAATTATATTTTTTTTCCATATTTTTATCCATGCTTGAATGAATTGCTTTTTGAGGGATATATATATATACATTTGAGGATCAGTTTTTATCCATTTTTCAAGCTTTGCATTCTTAATACTCATTAGAAGTATTTGTGGTCTCTTTTTCTCATTAGTCTCCTTTCAACAAAGGTTATACATCTCATTTTCTCATGTCTGACCTTTGTTTAGAGGTTTAATATACATTATAAATTCATGATAGTATGCACCATTATAATGGCACTTACGATATACATTTGTAACACAGACCAAAAATGGAATCTTGATATTTCTGTTTACTTAGTTGACTCAAGATGCGTTTACATACTGTTTTATCAAAGTCCAATTGAGGGCAGTATCTACACTTTAACCCCATATATAATTTTATAATGGAGTTTAACGGTACTCTGTTTTGTGTCGTCAGCAATTTTAGTGTTTACACACTAGCATCTTCATTTCTTAAGCAATCATTTTCAAACTTTATTTCAATGTTTATTACCATAATCAAGTTAAATTATGGCTGACATCGGCCAATTAGGTCAGGAGTTATGCCCCTTTTGATATCAAGAAATGCCAGTTTTCTTTTTGTTTACACTTTAGCATCTTTATTTAGGTGTTATGCCCCTTTTATTTTATAACATTGAATTTATAAGGACACAATAATACTATATAAAAAACATTTATTTCTTAAGTGAACATTAGTTGCTATTTTCAACATTAGGTTAGAGCTTCCGACCAGAAATCGGGAGGTCATGACATAAAATGGTACTGGTTTAGCTCCCTTGCTTGGGGCTTAGCATATAAGGGTAATTCTAGGACTGGTTTGCCCGGTGTCAGAATAATGTGACTGAGTGTGGTATCATGCCACATGTCTACAGTGTGATACTGCAGTGGCAGCATTATATCAAGTCTCAAGTATATCTGTATCAAGTGGACATGTCTCCAAATGACTGAAATACTGCTGGTGGGACTTTAAATTAAAAAAAAAACCGAACAAGCAAAGGAAAGTAACCCTTTGACACAGGGTTAATATGGGGCTCAAATGTTAATACAAAAGCTGGAATAATGAACATGGTTATACAAAAACTGTTATGTTTATGGTTATCATTATATTGGGAAGTGTTTGACCTTGCAGTTTGATCTTTCAGAGCAAGCATCAACAGGTCCCAGTAAAAAGACAGACTTGTCCTGGTGGAAGTTGTGGAAAATACCGTGAGTGTCCCCTTATAGTTCAGCAGCTGAACCATTGTCAAATAAAGTATAAAAAATATATGAATTTTGAACATGTTTATAACTGCACTGTGATGAATTATAACCAATCTTTTATTCTTCCTACCTTTACAATGTTTCAGCAAATAACTATACTGCGTTTTTCATGAAAAAATTAAGAATATTTTTATATGTTCGCGTTTGTGACTAAAGTAAAAAAAACTGTTGCATGGAATTTAAACAACTTTTACACAGTGATAGGGGTTAATGTACCAAACATTGAGTTGAAATCAAATGAGGTGTTGCTAGCCCATAATATTGAGTTATTTGCCCTAGAAAATGACAGAAAAGAGCCAAAAACTCATATTCAAGGGCAGATAACTCAAAAAGTAGCACGGAGACCCCCATTTTTTATTCCATAAATTTGTTTCTAGTGTGATTCTCTATAATCATGCTAAGTTTAAAAAAATTCTGTTTGCTAGTTTTGATTTTCCTTCTTTGTCTATATAGTAAAATGGTGCTACACTTAGTAAAACTTGAAATACTTTGTGGTGAATTTCATAATTCTTGTTTCTCTAATAAATATACCCAGATATTTCATTTCTTAAAAAATATTGTTAGATATCAAGGTTATTATTGATTTCATATTAGTCATGTACTTGAATATTTCATAGAATAAAAATGGTGGAATGTGTGTCTACCTAATTTAAGGTGTACACCCCATAAAAGCCATATTCCATATCTTGTCATGGATTAATATTTAAGAAATTTTTCCAAAAAAATTTTTCAAAATTTATACATGTGGGAGACTTAATCTGTATTTAAGTTAACATTGGCGTGTATAGGATATACATGCATACAATTTTTGTAAGTATGAAAAACTAAATTTGATTTTCGAAAAAAACTCAGGTGGAAAGATGCATAACACGATTCTGTTTCAATGTCATGAAAAAAAAATCTAAACTTTACCGTAGGAAAATGAAGAAAGTCACTTTATTTAGTTTTCAGGGGAGATAACTCACATCAAAAATGATCAAGGGGAGGTAATAAAAGAAATTCTGTCACATGTCATAAAATGTCAAGTTGCCCCTAAGATTTCCATTGTTTGACATTTTAAAAGCTTATACATTTGTACATGTATTGTGAAGTTGTATGCATGTCTTTGATGGAAGTGATGGCTATTATGGGACGTATACCTTAAGAATTTAAGTATTATTTAGCGCTAAGTATTGTTGTTGGAATTCGAAGCAGACACCTAAAATTTCTAAATAATTGAGGTTTTTTATTTTTTTTCTACATGTGTGGAGACATTGAGCTTTTTTTGATATATAGATGAGCTATGACATTTGGTTTTTACTCATCTTTTGGATGGAATTCTTGCTCTTGGACTGTGACAATTCTGCAATATATATTTTGCAGACAGGGGCACTCCTACAGAACCATCAAGTTCATATTGTCTTTTTCTATAAAAGAATTTCTATTCATATTAAGATATTTCAGTGTTAAAATCATACAAAATCTAATTAGTTTTGTTTGAAAATGAATTTGATGATTTGAATGAAGCTCATTCCCCAGTCAAGACCAGCTGTACACATTTTATATATACTTGTATATATATATCTTTACTGACTGTAGGAGCCTGGCGGAGGTGGCAGTAGCTGTGTTTTGTCTGAAGGCTGTCAGATACTGCATGTACATGTGGCTTCCCATGTACCTCCTGAACCAGGTGAGGATGGTACTGTTTAATGATTAGCTTGTCTGTTTCGAAGAAAAAGTGAAACTATTTGATTGCTGGGTTGTCATGTTGTTGTAGTCATTGTTGTCAAGCAAAAACTTTATTGTTGCCCCATTACTCAGACATATATGTAAAACAGATGAGCACTGACGCCACTCTGTGGTGCTCTTATAAGGGGGTGGGGGTGTGGCTAATATTTTTTGATTCTCTGGATCAGAATGTAAATGTGAACCTTTGTTCAGACTGATTCACCCCTCACCAATTAGGTTCGAATCCCGGCAGGGTCATTCAGATTTTCATGTGAGGAAGCCTTCCAGCTGGCTTGTGGTAGGTCTGTGGTTCTACCCGGATGCCTGTGTGCATTCAGGGTCTTCCTCCACCTGTAATTAGCTGGATGTTGCTATATGACTGTAATACTGTCAAGGCGAAGGTGAACTCATATATTCAAGTCAAGTCAGAATGATTCAAAATGGAAGACCCATTTGTCAGTTTTCTTCAATATTTTCAAAAAATGCATTTTTATATGTATAGCTGAAGTACAGCAAAACCCAGGCAGGGATGTTTTCTACAGCATTTGAGATTGGTGGTGTTGGAGGCAGTGCTATTATAGGCTTTATACTGGACAGGTAGGTCGTAGGTTCAAGCCTCTAGTTTGTCAGAGCAATTAGTACTTTCTAGTCATCTCAAAACAATATTGCATGAATTGAAATGAAATCCTGATTTACTGATAGTCAAAGAAACTAGTCTGAAGGTAACTGGTGATATGTATAAAAGTTTGCTAATATTTTTAACATCTTTTTTTTTTTCACAGTTGTTTTTGAGATTTATGAACTTTACCAAAATTTGACTGTTTCTAATGTACAGTCGAGACAGTTTCAAGAGGCCAGTAAAGGCAACAAAAAAAGGTTACCATTTACTGTAGGTGACGGCTAAATGGAGGCAAAATGTTTTTATGTTTTTTATCTGGACCCCTAAAGCTGGCGGCTTAATACAAGTGATCTCATAGAGTGATTTGACTGTTGTTCATAATACAATATTTTTACAAACATGATAATCATAATCAGAGATCATTTGACCGTCATTCATTTTATGTATTGACAAATGCTGTGTATATTGATAGGTGCTTCAAGGGGAGACCACTGTTTGGAACCGCTCTATCGACTGTACTATCAGGCGTGTCTCTCTGGCTCTTCCTCCTTACTGGAAGCTGGGGTATCCTCTTCAACTCCCTCTTCCTGCTCCTGGCCGGGGCCTTCAACTGCGGGCCTGACTCCATTTTAGGTAAGGTTAGCCCTGCACAATCAAGAGCTATCAAGGAAATGACCTCTGCAACCAGTTTAAAATCTGATCAGCCTACCAGTAACTTGCAAGTTTATCTAGATTTATATTGTTCGCCAAAGTTTAGAATACATTTCAGTCAATGAGACTTGGTTTTAAAATAAGCATTTAAAAAACCATGTCACAATGAAAATAAAATCATGAATTGTGTACTATGAATCAGTAGGCTAGTTTAACTGAAAACAAGGGAGATAATTTTGTCAATTCTCTATGGTGTGTTTACAGGTGGGTCTGTACCAGCAGAATTAGGGGAGGAGA